>OX418224.1:10683462-11240809 GCA_948455865.1 Conomelus anceps
GTCAGGACTTAGTACCCTATTTATGAACGTTCTTTCAATGTCTATTGACTGAAGGGACTCTTGAAATGTTCCTTCAGTGTTGCTTGACTTGATGGACTCTTGAGATGCATTTCAACAGTACTTCGAATCAGGAGACACTGAAGGCACGTTCATATATATGGGCACTAGAACTAGTCTACGACTCAATTTGGTTATAGCTTGGCTCTTTTGTTATACTTAGAAATAAATAATGTTTTTATCTGATCCTCCATCTCTCTCTCCTCTTTCTTCCATCATTTATCACATATTTTTCTTCTTTTTCCAGTGATCTTTCAACCAACTCCATTCGCCAGTTGTACGACGACCTGTTTGAAGGCACTCCCCGCCTTCAACTGCTAATAATTTCGGGAAATTCCCTGGAAGAACTTCCGGCCAACGCGTTCCGCCATCTTGGAAAACTCGAGGAGCTCGATCTTTCGGGAAATATTTTGTCCGACATTCCTCAAGGTACCTTTCAGGGATTGGTCAGTCTCAAACGGCTCAAAATCTCCGAAAACCGCATCAAACAACTGCCACCTGGTAAGTAAAGCATTGTAAAGATAGGGAACTTTCATACTTGTACGTGTTCAAGACAACGTTTTCGTTAGTAAAGCATTGTAGAGATACAGAGTTCTCACACTGGTGAGATTGAGTACAATAATAATTATTATCATTTTCATTTTTTCGTAACATGGTACAATTTATTACTTTATCGTATCAAACCGCATCAAACACCTGCCACCTGGTAAGTAAAGCATTGTAAAGATAGGGAACTTTCATACTTGTACGGATTCAAGACAACTTTTTCGTTAGTAAAGCATTGTAGAGATACAGAGTTCTCACACTGATGAGATTGAGAGTAGTTACAAAAGGGGAATTCTGGCGCATCCTTGACCTTTGACCTTTGACCCTGACCTTGACCTTGGGGGAAAAAAAAAAAAATTAAAAAAAAAAAAATTAAAAAAAAAAAATTATAAAAAAAAAAAATTAAAAAAAAAAAAAATTAAAAAAAAATTAAAAAAAAAAATTAAAAAAAAAAATTAAAAAAAAAAAAAAAATTAAAAAAAAAAAAAAAAAAAAAAAATGGTGGGAAGCTGTGAGCTGTTCAGGCTATGGGTGGGGGGTTGGGGTGGGGGTGGGGGTGGGGGGTCTAGGTTTTGGTGGGAGGTACTGGCTAGAGTATATAAGCTGGGTGTTCTGTTGGAGTTATCATACACTGCTCTCTCACACCAGACAGCCAACTACTGTGCTCGTGCTCCAGCTTCTTGTGCTCCAGTCTTGTGCTTCTTGTGCTCCAGTCTTGTGCTCCTTGTGCTTCTTGTGCTCCAGTCTTGATCAACTTTCAAAGTAAGTACTCTTTGCAATTAATACTGTTTTCCACTATCTAATGCATACCGTTCCTTTTCAGGAAACTATCTTACAATGTATTTTGTTCAGGAAACTGTCAATGTCTAATGCATACTGTCCCATTTCAGGAAACTTTCTTACATTTGGCAATGTCTAATGCATATTGTTACATTCCAGGTTACTTTGCCTGTTCAATTGAAGATAACAGACCTGTTACTCCAACCCTCTTTCAAAGTGAGTATTGAAAACTAGCCTATTAATGCATGATCGCTTGCACTTGTAAAACTAATGATTGTTTCAGAAAACTTTCTTACAATGTAAATTGTTTCATTCCAGGAAACTAACCTAAAATTATATTTTGTCTAATGCATATTGTTTTATTCCAGGTCACTTTGCTCATTCTAATGATTGGTCATTTGTAAAACTAATGATTGACAAATTTACTTGTAACTAACAATGCATATTTTTTCCAGGTCAGCCAACTTCAGTCTCCACCCGCAGCAATTCAATGTGAGTTCAAAGAAAATATATACATTTTTTTCAACACTAATATTCCTGCTGTTACACACATATGCATAACATGTTATTCTTTTTCTGTTCCAAAGATGATTTCCCATGGAGGCAGCAGCAACAGGAGGCGTGGTAGCCGCGGAGGACGCCAAGCAAATGTCAACTCACTGCAGGGGCTGAATGATGCACTCAACATCATTTTGACTCTACAGTCCGGGCAGCAGCAGTGGCGTGCAGCTCAGCAGTGGCAAATTGCTCGGCAAGTCAGTGGGCAGACGACGTCAGGCCGATGCTCAAGAAGACAACCAGCCAGGCGACGTCGTCCCCACTTTGACGACTACTTGACAAATCCTCCGCTGGAAGCCTACATTCCTGAGCTGGAGGCATCGCTGCAGGAAGCGGTGCGCCAGGAGGCAGCACCAGCTCCAACCCCAGCACCAGCCCCAGCTCCAGCACCAGCCCCAGCTCCAGCCCCAGCACCAGAACCAGCTCCAGAACCGGCCCCTCCAGCCAACTTATTGAGCTGTGCATCGGAGGAGGAGATGGATATTCTGCGTTTGGTGCAGGCTCGCTTGCAGGTGCACCGGGTGGGATGGAGAATGGAGGATGAGCGTTGGGATGCTGATGCCGACATGTCGTTTGCAAGCTGTGGGAGGTGTGCAAACTATCATGTGAATAGGGTGCTCCTCCCATGCTTCCACATGATGTGCGATAGATGCACAGAAACGGCCATCACTTGCGATAGCTGCGATGAACCCATACAATGGGTTATTCGCACAAATCTATAAGCGAAGAAGTCGCTAACTCATCCATGCAGCAAAGAAGTTGCTACCTCCATTCTTGTGAAGAAGTCGCCACCTCCACCCCTGCGAAGAAGTCGCCACCTCCACCCTTGCGAAGAAGTCGCTCTAATTTAACATATCTAATTTGTTGCATCTTTTTTCCAGATGAGTAGCAGCCCTAGCCCTCTCCGCAAGATCGCAATGTCAGCTAGCATTGATGCTGTATATCGGGGTGCAGATTTCAGCATTCTACCACAGACTCTACGTGAAGAATTCCTACACCTTTTCAATCGTTTTGATATGCATCCAATACTAACCAAAGCCATGAAATTTTTAGCATTTTGCAAACGCATGGACCTCATTGATCTAATTGCAATAATTAAAGCTGAAAAGTTTAGCAGGAGTGACTTTGGTGAAGTCGTGAGCTATGTATTTGGAGATAGTCTACCACTTTTCACTGTAACTCACAATCTCTACAAGAAACAGCATGTGTCAACATGTCTTGATAGGCGCGCACGGGCAGCATTAAATGATATAGTGGAATGTCGATGCAGTGAGATATATGATATAGTAGCACACATGTGGCGTTTAGCTTATGTGCAGGACGGATATATTCTTCATACTCTAGGACTGCAAGAACCTGATGAGGATGATGAGCATATTGTAGGGCTAGGTAGATTAATGAGAAAAATAGGAGCCTGTGAAGAAATTGACATATATTCAGAGGATGAAAGTGTCAGCTATATCACTACCAGCAGTGATGAATTCTTAGAAGAAGAAGAAGATTATTAATCTGTTCACTCTTTTTTACAGGAATCCCAGATCACTCTATGAGCTTGCAAGGAAAGCTTCAGTAGAAGCTCTATACCTTGGTGCTGATATCAACACACTGCCACATCCTATACGTCATGATATCATACACTGTAAGGAGCTGTTCATGGAGACTACTCCAAGACTTTTTAGGAGGACATTGTACATTGTTTGCAAGCGCATGGATTTCACTGATATAATCTCACTGTTCAAAGCTGAAAAACTCACTGGCGATGACATTGGTGAAGTGATCTTACACATACTCACACGGTGGCCAGATCATGGTTACATCAGTGATGATTACAAGAAGTTTCATTCACCCTCATGTTTAAAAAGGCGGGCACAAGCACCATTGAATGTAAAGCCTGATTGCAGGTGTTTGGAGATATACGATATGTTAGGTCACATGATGCGGTTGGGAATGGCAGAAGATTGTTACCTTCAGATGCATATTGGACTTTCTGATTCCATGAGGTGGGAAACGATTGAGTCTGCCCTTAAGAGATATGCAGTTGAGGTCTGCTATAATGTTACAAGTGAGATGTTCGAAGATTAATTCATGTCTTGTTTTGCAGAATGAACGGTCAACAGCGTGCTGATGCTGTCACAATCAGAGAGGACTTGGAGTATGTCTGCAACCTCTTGAAAACCATGTCATTACCAGTCAGCTCGTACCGTCGAGCATTGCATAATGCTAGAAAAATTGGGCATGGACCAAACCGCGGTCACGGTTTCTATCTACCCGTCAGAAGTTTACATATTCCCCCATGTACATATACATACAATCCAGTTAAGCAGGGTGAGGTGTGGAACTGTAAATGTGTATTACTAACATTTAGATTGATGCATTTGGACAATTTCATTGCGAATAGTTGGCCCAACGAACCTCAAGTTTTCAGAGATCATAAATGGTGGACAGGGCTGCTACCATTGGACAAAGGTCAGGATATCAATGATCTTCTCATTGACATAGGAGATGCGTACTGCATTCAACCATCAAATACGCCACCACCACCTTACACTGAGAAGGAGGAGGAGGAGGAGGAGGAAGCAAACTGTGGACCCTCAACACTGGCAGCTCTCTTGGAGTGTTGGGAATAATCTATGCTATTGCTTTATTGCAGATGAACACCTCTGCACAAGAAATGATCAATACCACCACCACCGCAGCTCAAGCTCCAAACACTGCAGAAACCATCATCAGCAAGCCGCAAGGAGCTCTCAACAATGCCGTGCTGGAATTCTACAGTTCAATTTCAAGCCATAAGCCCGCCAGCCCCAACTATCTATCGATGAAGGATCTGAAGCCTGAACGATGAAGGATCTGAAGCCTGAAATTAAGTATCAAATGCTGTCAGCGCAGACATCATTGACTAAATACGGTACAAAAGTCAGCATCAACATCATAGTGGACAACCAGACTGCCAACATTATACTACCAGACGCATATAGTCGGCTCACATTGAAACATGTGGAAAATGGACCTTTAGATCTGAGCAAATTCAAAATGAGTGTTACTCCTGCAGGCAACACATTTATAATGAACATGTTTATTGACTAATAAACGCTTCTTTTTTATTCTGCAATTGTGAGTTTTTCTTCCATCTCCCAATGCCTATAGTCTATAAGATGATGCACATGAGGTGAACACTTGCACTAGTGCACTCACTAGATAACTCACTAGTGCACTCACTAGTGCACTCACTGGTGCACTAGTGCGCTCACTAGTGCACTCAATAGTGTACTAGTGCATGTGTTCATATAGGTAAGAAATTGTCTTACATTGCTTTCAACAAAGACAGTTTCAACGAAAAAGAGAGGGTAGAGAGAGAGAGAGTTCCACTTCCATCACTGACTCAGCCCACTGGCCTTGATATACCAGTTTTAACTAGTATGTCACTGCTGCATTCCAATGCTATCTATGCAGGAAAAAACATGTCTGTGGTAGAAGTGGAACGCTCTCTCTCTCTATGAGTATACTAAGGAGAGAGTAGGTGAATGAGAACCAGTTGTATTGCATTACAAGTTTATTCTAAGCATTATGAAATAAAATATAAAGATGAGTGAGCAGTTCACCCTGACAATAGTCTGTGGTTGGAGTCTCTTCAATCGCACTGCATACACCATCAACTGTATCCAAGCCTCTAGAGCGATGACGTTGAACTGTTGTAAAGATGGAGATGAGAAAAGCTTCTGAGCATCCATCTGCAATGCGGAACCTCCTTACACGTTGATCTTCCATACTGTGAGAGAAGCCGGCAAATACGATTTCATTACTGCCAATTGCACTTAGCGCCTTGCTGCCATACTCAAATTGACACCAGTACTTTTGAAGAGCATCGGGAAGATTGATGACAATCTTGACATCCTTGTATCGCCAGTCTTCCACTTGTCCGAGATCCAGTACAGCTGCCATGCTATGCTTTAGCCTGTACACTGAAGTTAGTGACACCTTTTCATTGTCAAACATCGTCCAGATTTTGAATGGAAGTTGTGCTGGCTGCTGCGGGACACTTTTGCCCATACCATTTTTCCACATGATTCCTATGAAGATGTTCTTCAAGAACCTGTTAACATTATAACTGTTGACAGGTATTGCTGGTTCCAATCCACTAGTACATTCTTGTAGATCTCTCAAGTATTTCACAGTACCACGGCCATGTACTGCATCAATAATTGCATATCGTAGCCTTCTAAGATGGATGCAATCACACGCATCACGTAGACTGGCACCAGTGCACGAAACTGCATGTCCACACTCGAGTTGAAAGTCATCCAATGACATGATGCCCCGCTGCTCCAGCTCGACTTCCAGCTCCATAACGGCTGCTTTCAAACGTAACTCATTCCTATACTTATTGATATCCATCTTGCACTGTGCTCTCAAGCCAACAGCATCTTTTATATAGCTAACATAGTAGTGGTGGTGGGGGTAAGTCAATGATTACGCAATCTATTGAATTATTCATTTATTAACATGCATTGACAAACACGTTTTTTATCTTTAGACATGGTTTGCAAAATATGATTATATAGCAAATTTACAACATTGAGCGCACAATAGTAATATTTCATTGATCCGTCAGTGATCAGATTTGCTCTGTAGTCTTCTGTCATGATGAGATAGCAATGTTGTTCACAGTTGTAGTTGTTGTAGGAAGTCATCACTTGTTTCTCCAGGTTGGGGAGATCTTGTTGCTCGAATGGAGATGATAGATCAATCACAGTAAAGTTGTCAGCCAGATTCTCCTCGTCTTCGTATTGGGGCTCCATCAGTTTGTGCAGCATGCTCAGTTTGTCATATCCATAGACATAGATTGTGTGAGCTGGTCCTACAATCTTCCGCCATCTTTCCAGTGCACTTCTCACAATTGGTCTTAGGTTGGAGTAGTATTCCCCCATATCATTATTGTCCGTCCATCTCAAGCCATGTTTAGCACTATGTGAATCATTCTCCTTACGTATACTAGTAGCCAGTACAGATTCAGAGTAGGGAGATCTGAAGAGAGAGTGCTGGCGTACAATGCGTGATTCTATAGCATGTTCAAGATACGCCATTTCCTTGACAACAAATTCGCCATTTCGTCCAGTGAATCCTTGAAAGTCTATCACAAAGTATGGTCCAAAACCTTCCACAGAGTCATGCCATGTTTCATTGCTGCTGCTGCTGCTGCTGCTGCTGCTGCTGCTATCCTTTTCCTCTTCAAAGCTGATAAGTTTCATGATGTTGTCGATGCTGTCCTCAAGATTCATGCTGCGATGTTCACACAGTTGTGATGTCTCTGCACCTCATCCACAGCCTTTTTATAGTCGAGTTATCAGGCAATTTGAACTGTGCCTGTCATTGGTCGATACTCTTTGACCACTTCATGTATCATCAGACAGTAGGCACGTGTATTTGCAGGAATGTTATCAGTCATTTCAAATTCCACTCTGACATCAATGCTACCAGTCTTGAGTGTTTCATTTTGACGTGAACAGTCAATTGGAAACAGCATCATTCTTCCATCTGCCAGAGCAGACTTCTCAAACAGTGGGTTGCTTGCTCGAAAATCTCCATGGTTGTAGACTCCATTGAAAGCTGTATACATATTGTAGACACGGTTGTCATCACCATCAATGCTTTCATACGGATAGTACTTGTTGTTCAGAAACACTCGAATGTCTTTCACATTGCACTTGTCAAACAATGATCCATTTGCATCTGCTCTTCCTCTTCTTCCAGTCTGCAGTCCAATCACAATGTATCTCGGCTTCTCATGTTGTGCAGTCGACTTGACAGTCCATGTATGTTTTGTAGCTTCGGGCATGGCCGGGTACTCATACAGCTCCCAATGTCGGAATGGTATTGATACAGGCGAGTCATTCTGCACCAATCGTAGCAGACGCAATCTTGCTTCATCGGCCACCTCCACATAGGGCATCTTCCACACAAGCTTCCGAATGTTGACAAGGCCTATTGTATTCAAGCAGTTTACGTTGTCAGCACTGCGTCTTAGCACCAGCTCCTGTTTCACATTGAGCAGCACACGTCTGTAGTCTTCGGCGAATCCCAGCAGATATCTAAGTGGTACATCCATGACGGTAGCGTTGGCTGCATTGGCGGCAAATGTAGTTAGACCTGTTGTAGCATTATACTTGTAGCCGGCTCCTTCCATCTTGGCTAGTTCTTCTCGTTCAAAGGTCATTGCATTCTTCATCAGGCTGGCAATGCCTGGGTTGCGTGTGCTGTCCACCTCAACTCCATTGATCTCATAGCGTATCTCCGAAAACAGGTTGGCAAAAAATCCAGAGACACATGGTGTGCCGGCCAGTGCAGCACCAGCTGCACTGGTTACTGTGTACTCAAGGTGTAGATAGCTCTCTGATGGTAGTGTGTAGATGTCCTGCTGCTGAATTGGTATCCTGATCTCATCGTTGGCATTGAAGGTTGTGTTGTATGGCGAATGTGAATGATACTCAAAACCTGTGATGCGATCATCCGAAGATGGACCACTCTTTGTCACATCCAAAAGTCTCATTGTCGCTGTCGTGGATGTCGTCTGATAACAATACAACCTCTTTGCTCTAGATAATCGATGCTCCTTGATGTTAACTCAATGGCGGTCGATCGTTGAATGACGTTTAAAGCGCCTGCACCCCTTTTATTTCTTTCTGTCTCTGTCTCAGACTGCTCAGCTCCACTCCAACCCCTCTTTTCAAATAGCAGCACCATATCACTCTCTTCTTCGTAAATGTAAGGTTATGTTTATCGGCTCCTCTCTAAAGTTCACCAGACGTCCGTTCTCATCAACAATCTCCAACGTAATGTTGCTGATCTGCTCGGCATCCACGGGTAAATAGACAACATTGCGCACAGACACAGCCATTTTATAGCCTGGGTCCACTGACGGGTAGAACTCATAGATAACATGATCCTTGATTCCATTCGAGTAGGAGCCGCTCACTATGTTACATTTCACACGCACCACATTGGGGCGGTTAATCATCATGGTTGAGTCACCTCTAGCCTCCTTGTCAGCTTCCAGGATCCTGTTGAAGCCCAGCAATTTGCCTATTGAGTCAGGCGGGGTAAAGTCCAGCTTAGTATTGCACAGCACTATACATTTCAATGTTGACGTGTCCATAGCCATTTGTAGGTTAACTCCACGCTTATTCAATCTTGCCTCCAACAGTTCCTTGATCATGTTAAACTCAAAACTGCCTTCTGGCAATGAAACAGTTTGCCAAACCTTTCCTTCTTCACTTCCATCTGTGCTCACACTTGCATCTGTGCTCACACTGGGAGACACTTTGTTTGCAGCGCTGGTATCACCGCCCACAATTGGAAACACTTTCTTCTTTCCATCATTGAAGGTCAATCCTATGCTCCTGGTTTCTCTACTTTTTGGTTCTGTTTTACCAGTAAGACCCCATCTAAACCAATCAACGATTGTCATGTTGCTGTTATTAAGCTCTCCATGTGTCACTGAATGATCCTCGTCATGCGACTCACCCGCTGGTGGAGCTAGGAAGCGTAATGTATTGTTGTAGCCGACCTCAACATTTGGAATAGAGTTACAGCTTGTGAAGCTGATAAGTCCCACTTCCCATACACCATTGCCCGTATCAATAGGCGGGTAGAATTCACTACTCAGCGTTGACTTGGTTCCTCCAAAGCAGAGCATCATCTTGATTGCTCAGTGTACTTCAACCTAATGACTGCTTACCACAATAATTGAGAGGTTTTATACTAATAATGAAAAAAACAGTTGTGTTTAGATTCATAATTTATTTAACAATCAACTAAAAATTTCAAACATAAATGTCCACATATGTGAGAGTAGAGATCCTCCTGCTTCCGATCATAGTTGTACTCAATCCTCGTCGCTGGTGCTGATCCTCGATGCATGTAGTCAATAAATTCTTGTGGTGGTCTCAGGTTGCCAAAGCCGTCAAAGTAGTGAACGTTGCCATCCTTCTTAACATAGCACACCCAATGTGTGCCAGGTCCTTTGCTGTCATCCAGGTTGATGATGCCACACTCCCTCCTCAGCGGTCCTTCAGCAGGTAGAGCATCTCGCATAAACACTCCTCGAAATTTCTTTAGCTTCAAACGGCATGCATACTTGTAGAGGTCTGCATCGGTCAGTGCTCGGTCTGGTAGAGCAATCATCTTCTGCCGCCGCATCGACGGCGTCGAGCCCCGTTTCCCGTCTTTTGACGTCTCAGGTACAGGCCTCGACCCTTGGTTGATACCGCTGTTCTCCTCCTCTTGGTTCCAGTCCTCCTCCTCTTCCTCTTGGGTCCAGTTCTCCTTTTAGCTCCTCCACCAAACTTTGCCTTGGCTTTCATAATGTTGGTCACTGCTAGTGCTGCGGCCTTTTCCAAAACACCTGCGTCCGATGATTTCACTCGACTCCAAGCTCGTTCAGCCAAGATCCGGTCTGCCGCTGCTCTGCTAGCAGTATCACTATTCCTTGAGTATGCAATGTCGTGCTGCTTACAAGCTTGGTCAAGTCTGTTGACACCTGGATCGCCTCTTGCCAATCGCTTCTCAAGCTTTGTACCTGGTCCACAGTACTGGTAGCCGGGCAGATGAAGTTCTATGGGCAGTACGTCTATTGCCTTGTTGACTATTGCACCTGCAGCGTCTGTGATTGCAGAAAGTACTCCTCTTCCTTTGTAGCTCTTCCTCTCTCGAAGGGCAGCAGCCATCTAATGTTGATCAGCAGCTTGGTCATCCGGTTTTATACCCTCATGGATTCCCAAAGCCTGTAACACTTTATCTCTCAACTGCTCTCTACTCAAAGTGTGGTTTTCAGGTGACCAAATAATGTTCATGATGGTAGTGAAACACTTTTTAACTACAACCCTTGAATGCTCATCTAACCTTTTTTCCAAATACTTTTTGTTGACTCCATCACCATCTTGGATTGGATCATTAACATCCATGAGGACTGCATTGTTCAAGCTTACAAAAATCTGCGATGTTTCAGTGTCCTGAGTCTTTGGCAGCCAATCCCATAGCATATTCTGGCACACTTTTAGGTTAACAGCATCCTTTTCATTGCGTGGGCTGCCAACATTGATCACTCTTCTTCCTCGGACGTTGATATTACCGAGGACGTCCATTATTCTTCTATCGCCGTTTGATGACATTACTTGAATGGTATGCACATGCTCAAGTTTACACGTTTTATCGGGCTAGAGTGCAGTGCTGCCAACTATGTAACCGCCTTCCACCAACTCTTCTAGAATTGAATTAATTTCATTCTCATGTCCAGTGTTGCCAACTGCTTTGGACTGATCCAACAGTCTCAATCTGTCCACCAACTCATTGGGATCATCATAGTAGATGTACTCAATCCGACTATCGGCTACCAAATTGAATGGTGCCTTGAGTCCTCGTCCAGCAACCGAAGTATCTGAAGATGATGATGCATCGCCATGTTTCACTTCTCGAAGCTTTTTGATTACATTCTTGTATTTGGGATTGTTATAGTTCACAATTTTTCCATATGCGCGATAGCCTGCCCTGTACACATTGGTTAGGCTCAACACACTCTTGTAGACCTTCTCATCACTTTTTTTCACCTTTCTGAAGTCGGGATGTTTCTTGAAAATCAGCTCGCATATTCCCGGTGTGACATTGAACGTTTTCTCTTCATTTTCATTGTTTGGATTGCTCAGTATAATCTTGTCCCCATTTGGTCCAAAGGTTAGCAGCTTGTTACCGAGAAATAGGCTATTATTCTCCACTCTTGGTCCAAACTTTCTATCACTGTTACCATCTCTGTTGTCCATCGATGCTTTAACATATTCTCCTACAGCTGTTCCAGCCAGTTCAGATTGGGCAAAGCTTTCATCAATTTCCTCCTGGGTAGTATTCATCAACACATCCTCCTCCTCCTCCTCCTCCTCCTCATCGATGGATGAGTCCTCCTCCTCCTCCAATTGACTTCTACCTTTCCACAATTTCCGTCCCACTCCTGATGTGCTTGCTGCAGGTATTTCAGCTGTTCCAACTGTCTCCAAGGTTTGCTCTTCTTCTTCTTCTACAATAGGTGATGCGGTAGGCCTCTCCCATTGTGGCTTACGTCCTTTCACTGCACCTAACTTGAATGGGTATGGTGAGCCGGGTGTAATTGGTGGTGTAGGAGGTACCATATGAGTTGATAGTGTACGTGCGAATGGGCGTGTCACTGCTGCTGGTGAAGGTGTTGGTGGTGGTGCTGGTGGTGGTGCTGCTGCTGCTGGGACACCCCGCTCCATGATAACATCTGAAATATTCTGGAGTGGCTCAATAATTGGTTTCAAACTTTTGATATGCTTCTCCTCAGTCAATGATCTGCCCAAAGTGATTTCCTTATGCTTCCTCTTGATGTTGCGTCGTAGCTGAGCAATCTCCATGATGGTTGGAGCGATGTCCTCCACAGTCTGCTTTCTTTTCCGCTGCTGCTTCACATCCATCTCGATCGGTGTTCACTGACTGAATGAGCCTTTTCAGCTTATGCTTCAGCTAAAAAAGTGTCAAGACCGTTTCTGTAACGTCCGCTATTCTTGCCTGAGGCACTATCGATAACAAGGAATGCATGTGCAGACGAAGACCACACATCATCGCACATACTTTTGAATGCATCAAATGTCATGTCGGCTCCCACATGATCTCTGTACAAATGTTTCATATTGAGTTCATCCTGTTTGAATACAATCAGAAAATTGGCATTGTCACGTATCAATTGTTTTGGTATGCGACTGTAGGTCTGTGCCAAATAAAACACATCAACGTTGCTGTGCCGTCCAGTGGTGAAGTAGCGTCTGATGGCTTCCTGCTGCTCACAGATAACATCATCAAAAATGATTATTGAATTGGCGGGCAATTCGTGTGGTGCAGGTATCTCTTCACAGGTGTCACACTCGATATAGTTCATTTTAGGTCCTAGTCCTTCCATCACAGTGCGCAAGAACTCGTATTTCGGTTGGAATGTTGTCTTGGAGAACAGATAGATGTTTGAGAAGCGTATACCATTTGGATCAAAAAGCATGTTGAACATTACATTAGTTTTACCACAACCCGATGGTCCGCATATGATACATCTCAGGTGGTGAGGGAACAAAGGTCCATGCCGCTTCTTGATGTTCATTTCCGGTCCAAGTCCACAACCACTTGCCACACGATCAAAGTCGATTATATTGAACTTGTGTCGACGTTGCACTACCTGTTTCATTACACCAAATCTGCTCTATCAATCCAAGAGTCGTGACTGCTATCGTATCCTTTCCAGCGCACCAACAGTTTATTACCTCTCCTCTTCAACACTTTTACAATTTCAAACACGTCTGGCACTTTAGTTTTGACAATCTCTTCTGCATAGAATCCCCCTTGCACAGGTTGTCCTCCACTGTCTTCCAGCTCATACGTCACAGGTACAGTAGGTCTCACACGTGTGACAGTGAACAGTTCATTTGTCCAATTGGGTAGGTAACCCTTGTTGAACACGGTTTTATACTTGCTTATGCGCACCTTATCACCCGGTTCAATTGATTGACCAGGCCCAGGATAAAACCTGTTTCGCACCTTGTTCTGCAAACTCTTACGATATTCCTCACGCTGTTCTCTCAGTCTGCTCAAGAGTATAGTTTCATGCTTCTTCTTAACATCGGCTGGACACATGCCTATTGTACGATGTATCCTCTCATTGTATTCCTTCACCAGCATGTCAAGGATGTCTGTCCACTTGTAGGATCCTCTCTCAGTGAACTTGATCCACATTAAACGTTTCAGAGTCCTGTTGAAGCGTTCCACTATCGATGCCTTCTTATCTGAATACGTCGAATAGTGATTGACGTCATATTGTTTCACAAGTCTTGAAAACTTTGCATTGAACCACTCTTTGCCGTCATCCGTTTGAAGGTTTTCCATTGGATGCCGTTCGAATATGGGACGCATTGCCTTGACCACTTCCTCGGATGTCTTTGTCTTTATCGGTAACGCATATGCATACTTGCTGAGACAGTTTATAATAGTGATGATGTATTTGTAACCTTTGTTCTGCTTTGAGTATGGTATCATTTCAACAAGGTCAGCTTGATAGAGGTCGTCAAGACCTTTCACTGTAACCATCCTCATCGGAAAATTCCGACGAGCTGGCATGTGCAGTTCACGTGCTATCACACTCTTCTCCATACTGATGCCCATCAAGTGAACACGTGCCTTTATATATATAGTTGTTTTTACACAGCACATGATGTGCGTCATACTCTGTTATCATACCAACACTTTTGACATTGAAGTATGTTAGCATGACCTTTTTGAACCTGATTGCTAACACATTCGAGTTAATTGGCATTTAAAATGATATGCGTCGGCATAATCTTTTTTGAAGCTGATTGCTAATACAATCGACCCAATTGTCATTGAAAAGGATGTGCGTCAGCATGACCTTCCATGCTATCATTCCCATTGTGCAACACTTTTGACATTTGCGTCAGCTAACCTTTCTCTCATGCTTTCCTAGAAAGATCACTTTATCATTCAGCCTGCATTGTTTGTCAGTTGCTATCACCTTAACCTTTTTGAACTTGTTTACTAAGACATGATGTTTTTGATATCTCACTTTAGTATATATACTGCCCAAAAATTCAATCAAATTCAGTCTTCACATCAGAGTTATAGAGAGAGTGATCTCAGTGTTCTCTTAGTGTTCAACCAGACGGAATGGATCCAACCCAGCAGTTATCTTCCATAGTGGACAAAGCATTAGCTGTGTTCAAAGAGGAGCTCCTCAGGCAGTTGCAAACTACGCCTAGGACTGCCAATACCAGCACTGCCACTGTTGCTGCTCAAGATGCTGCTGCTCAAGATGTTGCTGCTCAAGATGTTGCTGCTCAAGATGTTGCTGCTCAAGATGTTGCTGCTCAAGATGTTGCTGCTCAAGATGTAGCTGCTCAAGATGTCACTGCTGCTGCTCAAGTTGTCAGTGCTGCCGGCTCCTCCACTACAGCAGTATCACTTCCCAGCAGTGGTATGCAGGCGATAATTGAGGAGATGCTTTCCGCCTGGGAATCCATTCCTAACTTGGAAAGCACTCCAACAGTTGAACGACAGTCATCGCCACCGGCGAAACGACAATATCTGCAGCCAGCATCAAGGCGAGCACCACCTGCATCAAGGCAGTCATCGTCGGCATCAAGGCGACCACCGCAAGCATTGAGGCAGTCACCCCCACCGTCAGCAGCAAGGCGACCACCACCTGCATCAATGCAGTCGCCCCCACCGCAAGCATCAAGGCAGTCACCACCAGCATCAAGGCAGTCACCACCGGCATCAAGGCAGTTACCCTCACCACCGGCATCAAGGCAGTTACCCTCACCACCGACATCAAGGCAGTTACCCTCACCACCGGCATCAAGGCAGTTACCCTCACCACCGGCATCAAGGCAGTTACCCTCACCACCGGCATCAAGGCAGTTACCCTCACCACCGGCATCAAGGCAGTTACCCTCACCACCGGCATCAAGGCAGTCGCCCCAAGCGACAAGGCAGTTACCCTCACCACCACCGGCATCAAGGCAGTTTCCCCCACCACCACCAGCATCAAGGCAGTTTCCCCCACCAGCATCAAGGCAGTTTCCCCCACCACCACCAGCATCAAGGCAGTCGCCCCCAGCATCAAGGCAGTCGCCCCCAGCATCAAGGCAGTTACCCCCACCAGCATCAAGGCAGTCGCCCCCAGCATCAGGTCAGTGGCAGCAGCATCCTCAGCAGCCCATTATACCTCCACATCGGGCCCCACAAATTCCGAGCATGGCATGGCGGGGCAGCATTGGCCGTCCATCGCATCGTGAGCTGGAACTCCAGCGTAGAGTTTTAATCAGTGCGATGGATATGTATGCCCCGCTGCCAGCATACGGCTCCAATTATGTTGGGGCTGATGAAATTGTGGCACGGTTAATGAGGCATCGCCGCTTCAGGACGCTGCATGGGCTGCTGAAATTGGAGCTGGCGGCCTACAGTTATGAGGCGATAAACAAGCAGCTGGCCATTGCTTGGGGGGTAATTATGAAATCGATCGGTCTGCTGAAGGCGGCTGCTTCACTAGAAATTACCAACCCTGAACTTAGCCCAATAGAGTTGAGATACTCAGTTATTGGACCGAGAAAGTTGGAAAATGTCATCAAAAACAAAAGGGTTATCGATGAAGAAACAGCTGTCTTATTATTACGCAGGGAAAATATAACTGCACTTTGCGCCCCAAGGTGCGATATTGAGCAAGTTCTATATGAACTTCGAATTGGCTGAAAAAATTGTATATTCTAAAATAAACATGTTTCTGATAATCTTTCATCTTTTCATTTTCTACCTCCTACACTGGTGTGCAGCTCTAGCACTTGTCTCAGCCTCACATGGACTGATGCAAATAGAAAATCGTCTTGCATATAGACATGTCCTGCATAGCTGTGACATCATACAGACAAGTTGAATGCAAGATGATCTTCTATTTGCAACAGCCCACATGGACGATCTTGCATAATGTTGTGCAACAGACAAATATAAAATCGACTTGCACATAGACAGGTTTTTTCCTGCATGTTGTCATACAGGCAAGTTGAATGCAAGCTGATTTTCTATTTGTCTTTGTAACATCACACACATGGACTTTAAGATCTTGCATAATGTTGTGCAATGGTACACTCACAGACATGTCCTGCATGATGTCATACAAACAAGTTGAATGCAAGATCTATTTGCAACAGACACAGCCCCCACATGGACTTGTCTTATAGAGTAATCTTGGTTTTTTAAAAAATGAGCATGGAAATCGAATACAATTCTTTATTATTATCAAGAAATACTGTTAGAGGCTGATGTCATTCAAAACTAGTTAATTTCAAAACAAAGTTAATGTCAATCAAGTCTATCAATCACCACCCACTTGCGGAAATTTCTCAAGTATTGCAACATATCACAATATGATGTACTAGATGGGAACTCCACATATACTGTTCTCCCATTGATGCAGAGGCGTACTTCCGAAGCATCGTAGAAGGCATTCTCCATTGTCTGCAGGAAATAGTCAGTTGTTCGAAATGGTTCATAGTATTGTCCTCCAATGGCGAATACTGGCAGCACAATCCATTTGCTGCTCACTGGTGATGAACAAGTATCACATCTGCAGTATAGGCAGTATGAATCCATTGGTGGCAGTCACAGGGTATCCTTCAGCTCGTGCTACAGTTGATGCTGCTGCTGCAGTTGACACGTCCTCTCAGTACGGCTCACAAACCTCTTCTGATCGGATGATGATGATGATGGGCGGATACATGTGTGCAAATGCGCAGTGGCTAATGTCAATCGAGTATATCAAGCACCACCCACTTTCTGAGCATTCCCAAGTCATTCTGCATCTCACGATAAGTGTGACCATATGGGAACTCCACATATACTGTTGTTCTATTGGTACACAACATCACTGATGAAGCAAAATGGAAGGTTCTCTTCATTACTTGCAGAAAATTTTTGATTGTCAAGAATGGTTCAGGCTCTTGTCCTCCAACAGTGAATATAGGCTGCACAATCCATTTGTTGCATGAGGTTAGTGAACAAGTACCACATTTGCAGTATGGCTTAAATTCGTGAGTTTGCTCCATTGCTGATTGGTGGCGGTTGTCTGTAGATTTCTCTGCAATAGGTGTCACAAGTATCCTTCAGCCAGGCAGGTGCTACAGCTGTTGTTGTTGCTGGTGCTGCAGTTGACACGTCCTCACAGTACAGCTCACAAACCTCTTCTGATCTGCTGATGATGGTCTCAAGGAAGTCTAGTGATGAAAATGATGAGTGGATGCAGGTGCGCAGATTTTGTGTGCAGTGGAATCTTTGGCACAGCTCTTTGTCCAAGTTTTTCCCTCCAGCCAACTTCATATACCACTCGTCGACGTCACGACCCATTGCATCAATAGCATCCTGAGTTGTATTCCGATGTAGCACCATTCTTGACATCAGACACTGACGCATGTGGAACTTGTTTGCTTGATCAAGACCATGATCTCGTTGCCACAGGAAAGTCTGAGTCCTATACTTTGGATCCAGTTGGCTAGTGTAGACGCTTGTAGCCAGCACGAGATACAGCACAGCTCGAATCATGATTGCTTATGCCAAATGCTTGCTCTTCCTCCCATATTTATACTAAAGTTTATGCAGACTCAGCAATTTCTTATCAGCGGATGTGTGACTCATGTCTTCTACTCCTTTTCCAACAATGCTCTGAGTATACTGTGCTGTGATATCCCGCCATTTGTAAAGTCATCATATTCCTTGTAATCATCAACATTGAAATCAACAACACGTGATTGTTTAGCTGGTGGCTCATCATCATCGGATATGTGGATCACTCGACTGCTATCTGCTGCCGCCGGCTCATCATCATCAGATATGTGGATCACTTGACTAGTACTGCTATCTGCTGCCGAACGTTTGCAACTACCTTGTTCTATCTTAAGAACATCTGTTGGTACAAACGGTACTGTTGATGAAGTTGATGCTTTTGCTGTCATTGACAACAATGTTCTAGATGCCTCCATAGCTGATATGTTTTCTTCTATTGCTGTATCTGCTGCTATCAATGCTGCCCTTGATGCTGCTTCATTTTCTTGATCATTCTCAGTGTTGTACTCCTCCGCCTCCTCCTCCTCCTCCACCACCACCTCATCCTCAAACCCATCATCACTGAATACTGGAGCTTCATTGACAATGTTGCGATGTCCATATGCAAGAGTAGTGATTCCATCTTCAAGAATGAACCGTTTTTCATCAGCCTTGCTGAGTGCTTTCTTCTTCTGAATGGTGGTCATGATTCTATGTTTCCTGGTACAGAACATCACCTGATCTCTATAGATGTCCTTCTCACCATAGAGACAGTCAATGTAGTCCTGAAAGACTATGTACCGTTCTGCATCAGGATGACTTTTTGGGAGCTCCTGTCCAAGAATTGGCCGTCTCACTCCCTTTGCTTTCTTGATAAGGCCACTCTTCAGCTGTGTCTCATCTGTAACATAGCATCTGCAAGCATACAGCTTGGAGCGCAGGCCGACATACTCATAGGGGGCTCGAGCTGCATACTCATCCTTGAATTTCCCCAGCACCATCTTGTTTGTCTCAGAGTAGCATGGGTGGTTGGCCGGGTACTCTGATGTATCGAATACGTTTCTCAACTTGTCTATATTCATGATATCCATATACATATCTTCAGTTTGGACATTGTAGAACAAGCTGTCAGTGTCCTGGTATAACAGTTTGAGTCGGTTTCCATAAATAGGTTTCATCACATCGTAGTGAAACTCGTACATTAGAATTTTGCTCACATCAAGTACAGTCAGCCCAATATATATCGGCTTGTTCAATACAACCTTGTCTTGATGGAGTGTTACAGCGCATATGTTGTCACCAAATATGATGCGATCTTTGAATGTTGGACGTGCCACCAGTCTCTTCAACCTCCTCTCACAATTGACCAGCTCCATGCTCATCCGGTTCTTAACATTCTCCATTGTTTTTCCAAAGACCGCATTATTCATTAGCTTGAAGAAATTCTTTTCAAATTTGTTCACTGATTTCTGACGTAGTTGTGTGTTGAGTTGAATGTATGGGGCCAAAAAGTCTTCTTGCTGGAATGAAATTCCACGGTGAACTTTGACAATTTTCAGTCCATGATTCACAGCCTGTTTCAGGAGTCTATAATGACATACATACTCCTTGCGGTTCTGCAGCGTTGTCATTAGCCTCACATATCCTGACTTGGGAGTCTTCTGGCTCTCTGGAAGAAAAGGGAAGTCGTTGTGATCATCCTGTAGCTCTTGAGGATACTCGATGTCGACTTCTAGGATGTATCCCATTCGCTGATTGTCTGGGATTCTATCTATATGAGCAGCCACCTCCTCCAGTTCTTCTTGACACATCCATCGAAATTTTCGGCAAGGTAGTGGGTTGCTCATAGCCCATCCATAAAGATTGTTGGCATCGGTGTACAGCAAGTAGGATATTGGTTTCTCTGGATCCAGTGGTGCACCTGTGTATTTGTTGTTGGCAATCGAATGGCGGTGGACACATGTGGTTATTCCTCCTCGGATACCTCTTTCAACAAACATGTACATATCGTAATCGCTGAGAAGTTCCAATTCCACCTGGGTGTATTTCAGCATGGCATCGAATGAGAATCCTGGTGCAGTGAAGTAGTTGGCACAGTCAAGATTGTAGTTTTTTATGCACATGTCCCTGAAACTTTCAAACACATCAGCCAAGAGTAGAACATCAGTCTTTAGGTAGAGGTCACTATAGTCCCCTAGTGTTCTACATCCAAAATGTTGCCAGACCAGTTGTGCATGGGCGTAGTCCTCATCACTGATTCCACGATCTGTCAGCTTGCTGAAGAATGCTTCCTTTGGTGGTAGGGAAGTTTCTCCAAGTTTCTCCCATGAATCGCAATAATCATAAGGGAATACTCCTTTACGTGTCACAAGATCGAGTCTTGTCTTGAAATGTTTAGCGGTATGTTTCAGCACATTTGGAATGTCCGTGTCATTATGTGCAGACTTGCGCAAATTTGATACCAATGTATCCAAACTGTCCGGTGTGAATCTGAATGTATCTATGAATCTCAGGTGGAGTCGATTGGAAACGTGTTTAGTGAAGCTGATGTACTTTTCAGATGTGTTTGGAATGACTTTGATCCTATTCTTGTCGGCACCGAGTTCAGGAATGAGCAGATGTGTATCATAGTTGGATGAATTGTGTAGAAAAACTGGAATGAAGGTCTGGCGCTGTCTTTCCAGATTACATGGATTGCACAGTGCATTTCTATAGAAGCCAGTCATATGACAATGATCATACACTTTGTCTCTTCCAAACTTTTTACCACAAGCTTCGCAGTGTGTAGCAGCATCATGTGCAGCTTGTTGTTGATCGGTGAGTGGCAACATTATAATACTCAACTGGTCCATGGTATCAGCAATAAGTTTTGCATAGTGGCTGAGCTGACTCATGAAGTGTTCGGCTGCATTGGGACCTCTGTAGACAATCGGTTCTTGAGGTATGTAATGGTTCAGTGTCAGCCATGAAGGAAATTGTGTCTCATCTCTCACAAAGTACATACAATAGCTCATTGCATTGTGGTATTGTATCACTTTTGTCTGCTTCCCAATCCATCTCTCTGGAGCTTCCCCCTCCACATCACCCTCTTCTAGGGCGGGTGTCTCCAGCAGACACTCAAAGTCTGCATACACTACAAGTGGCAGTCTGAACTTCCTCAAGTGCTTCTCAAACTTCAATGTTGGCGGTTTTCCATCTTTCAGCTGTGGCATGATCATCCTAGCCGTCTTGTTGTTGGCACAATACTTCTCATGTTCTGCCATCCTTTGCTCACCATCATTAGCAAGAGTGTAGTGGGTGAAGCATCGTCTGCAAATAATTATACTACTTTTATGTTTTGTCAGCTGTGATCTCAGGAGTCTCTCAAAATCTTTGATCAAGCAGTAGTGGGTGTTGATTTGTGGATTCCTGTTTGCATCTTCAGCATCCTGCAGCAAATCGTTAGTCTGTGCACCATCATCTTCAACAGCCTCACCCAGTAGCAGAAGATCAAAGTGCTCAGTCTTCATGGTATCGGTGACTCGTCTGGGGAAGATGTTATTATCAGAGTCGACTGCATACACGTTGACAGAGACTGTAGGGTTATCCTTCTCGAACCTATCGATCTGGTTTATAGTTGTCGGGAAAGTGATGCCTTTAAAGTTGTATTTCTCCCGAAGATTGAAGTATCGCTCGTTGACTCTTTGGGGATCTTTTCCTTGGACATGCTTAGCGAGGATCGCCCACATGAAACATTGTTGGTCCTCATTCCTCGGATTGATGATGGCTCTCCTTGCAGCTAGCTTGGGCGGGGTAATGATGTATGAAGAGCCTCTAAGGGGAATATGTTTGCTGATCCTTATGAGTAGTCCATCAATCTGTAGCAGTGTCCATCCGCTGGATTTCCCTTCGAACATAGCCTCCTCTTCCAGCATCTTCTGGCAAGCCATCTCCACTTGATGAGGCAGCGTGAGAACGGTGAATGCTGCATAGTTCGGTGTTTTGAAAGCGATGTCCTGCACCTCCTCCACCTCTTCGTTGTTCGGATCAAGGTAGCACTTGTGATAAGTTGCCTCCAGCACCAAATTGAATTTGATTGCACCATGCTCCTGGATTTCTGCTGTCAGGACACTGTTGATCTTCTCCTCCAAGTTGTCAAGGAAGGACTGGAAATCCTTTTGAGGGCTTGTAGAACACTGGTTGTTGAAGAACAGGGTTCGAAGATTGTTGTTGAACGCCTCCTCCAGCAGAACGAAGTCGTCACACTTTTCCTGAGTCTGCTGGCATCGTCTTCTCTTGTTAAGGGACATGGTAAGCTGGAATGAAACAATATGCATTAGACATTGACAAATAAAATTGTAAGATAGTTGCAGCTTTCCTGGAATGAAACAATTAGAAGATAGTTCCTTTAACAATATACATTAACAAATTCCAAGTTGTCCAAACACTATGCATTAGCAGTTGGTAAGTGGAAAAGCATTAATAAGTGCAAGCATTAGGATGCATTAATTGCAAAGAGTACTTACTTTGAAAGTTGATCAAGACTGGAGCACAAGGAGCACAAGACTGGTAGGCACAAGAAGCACAAGACTGGAGCACAAGAAGCTGGAGCACAGTAGTTGGCTGTCTGGTGTGAGAGAGCAGTGTATGATAACTCCAACAGAACACCCAGCTTATATACTCTAGCCACTACCTCCCACCCTCGACCCCCACCCCCAACCCCCACCCCCAACCCCCCCACCCATAGCCTGAACAGGTGACAGTCCCAGTTTTTTTTTTTTTTTTTTTTTTAATTTTTTTTTTTTTTTTTTTTTTTTTTTTTATTTTTATTTTTTTTTTTTTTTAATTTTTTTTTTTTTTTTTATTTTTTTTTTTTTTTTATTCTTTTTTTTTTTTTTTTTTAATTTTTTTTTTTTTTTTTTTTTTTAATTTTTTTTTTTTTTTTTTTTTTAATTTTTTTTTTTTTTTTTTTAATTTTTTTTTTTTTTTTTTTTTTTTTTTAATTTTTTTTTTTTTTTTTTTTTTTTTTTTTTCAAGGTCAAGGTCAGGGTCAAGGTCAAGGTCAAAGGTCAAAGGTCAAGGATGCGCCAAAGTCCCCAAAATGTAACTACTAGTTTGGATATCAACAATGCGATTTTATGTGTATATGGGGTATAAGTAGATAGAGTACTTACTTGATTAAGTATTTGTATATTCTGATCGAAGATTGGTGTACTGTAGTCCTTTTATGAATCAAGAATGATAAAAAGTGATTTGGATCAACCACAATAACCGGTGTAATTTATTGATTTTTTGTCGGAGGATGAAGCCCACATAGGTCAGAAACCTGTGCTTGGGTAATGAATTGGATGATGGTGATTTATGAGTTGGACCTACAGTTTTAGGTGGGTTCCGAACCACCGGAAAGTGATTTTACAGCAAAGAACAGAGTCTTTTTAACTGGACAATCCAATCGGTCACCCTTACAAAGAGCGCCCAGGAGTTCCATAGCTTATCTCTGATTGAATAGATACCTGCTACGACACTCAGCTATCTTTTCCCAAATATATTAGTATATTGGTATATCAATATACCTGTAGCATAATTAACAGGTATTACACCAACCTTTCTTCCAAGCGTCACCCGATGACTTATTACCCTTTACAATAAATCATTTTCAAGCTATCCAAACCCGAAGCATGGCTACTTAACAAACATCATTTTAAACACGTTCTCGTAAACAAAACAGTCCAAATGTTACCAGCCGTCACTTTGTTTACGAAGAAAAAACGTAAGCAGCATTAAATGTTATGTTGTTGTTTCAACACGGGAATTCTGAATTTTCTGTCTGGAAAAGAGAATAGAAGGGGATTAAAAAGGAAGGTCCCGGGGCAGATTTAGGGGTCGCGGATCCTGGAAGGAGGGAGGGGATGAAACCCGGGAGTCGTAAACATGACAGACTTTGCACTCGTGGACTAATTAAGCTTTGTTTGTCAGGGGGGTGGAGTGGGGGATGAATAGGGGTGGTGGTAGGATATGGGGTGGAAGAGAAAGAAGAGTGAGAGAGAAAGTGTGAAGGAGAGAGAGTAAGAGAGAGTGAGATATTGAGAGAGTAAGTGTGAGGGAGAGAGAGTGAGAGAGAGAAAGTGTGAGGGAGAGAGTGAGATATTGAGAGAGTAAGTGTTAGGGGGAGAGAGAGAGACTAAGTGTGAGGGAGAGAGAGAGCGAGAGAGAGTAAGTGTGAGGGGAAGAGAGTGAGAGAGAGAGAATGAGGGACAGAGAGAGAGAGAGAGGGAGTGAGTGGGGTGGAGGACAGAGAGAGAGAGAGAGAGAGAGAGAGAGAGGGGACAGAGAAAGGGACAGAGAGAGAGAGAGAGAGAGTGAGGGAGGAAGAGAGAGAGAGTGAGGGAGGAAGAGAGAGAGAGAGAGTGAGGGACAGAGAGAGAGTGCGTGTGATAGAGAGAGTGGTAGAGTGATTAGATTAGATTAGATTATATTTCTTTATTCATGTAAATTTACAAATTTGCATATGAATGGTTAGAATCAAAATTATCAACATCACATAGATATATACAGTAGTAAACTCAGAAAATACTATTTTTATAGTGCAAAGAATTATGTACAATGATCTCATTTGTATGATATTAATTACAATAATGACAATCTAAGTGATGCAATTACATGAAATGGCGAGGTTTGGACAAGGATTCGTCCATTCTTGACACTTAACCAGTGAGAGAGAGAGTGAGAGTGAAAGAGGGAGGGTGTGAAAGTGAGAGAGAGTATGTGTGATAGAGAGAGTGGTAGAGAGAGATTGATAGAGAGGTAGTCAGTTTGTGAGAGTGTGGGTAGAGAGAGATTGATTGAATGTTTTATTTATCTCCTGGCAAGGTTAGGACCATTTGGTCCCCTCTACCACCTAACCAAGCTAATACAATTACATAAAACAAACTTTATCCTCCAAAAAAAGTAGTCTACTTCTACACCAATAATTATAACTGAAAACAATATTAATATATAAATGAAAACAGTTAAATTAAAATCTATCTCAATTATAAAAAAGGATAACATTATTAAATAATTTTGCTTAAGAAGTAGTTTGCTAATAAGAAAAGATGAAAGTCCAATTGAAACAAGAGAAAAAAGAAAATTACACTTCATAACTTCCCCACAATAGTTTTTAAATTGTATTGATTTTTAAATTGTGCAACTTTTAGCGTTGAAAATATTTTCGTCCATATCATTGATAATTCTGACTGACGTAGCCATGGAACGATCACCGAACAATGAAGTTCGGCGAACCGGAACTTGGTGCAAATGATGCGCAGCTCTAGTTTGAAAGCTACGAACATTTCTCATTCTGGTGAATTGTCTGTATAAACAGGCGTCTTCTCTTTTAAAATAAGAAATGCCAAAGATTCGACCTAAAGTTCTTTTCTATCCTTAACTTTGTGCCATTTCAACTGTCTATAGCATTCGGTGACATGCGAATTCCCTGGAATATTTAAAATATACCGCATACACGTTACACGCATTCTGAGCTTGCTGAAGAATAGTGATCTTCCCCGATGACAAATTATTCGTGCTAGCAGCTGATGCTTAACAATTAAGACAGAGAATGAGGGACATAATGAGAGTGAAAGAGAGGTTGAGGGTGTAAGAGAGAGTATGATAGAGAGAGAGGAGAGTGAGAAAGTGTGTGAGAGAGAGTGAGTGAGTGGAAGATAGAGAGTGATTGATTGTTTTATTTTTCTCCTGGCAAGGTTGAAACCATTTGGTTCCCTCCAACACCTAACCAGGCCAACACAGTTAATAGCATAAATTTTTTGTCTACTTCATTTCATCAAAATTAAAAAAAAAGAATATTACAATATAAGAAAAAAATATTCTTTTCCTTTTCAAAATAATCTGTCCATATCGAAAGTTCATAAAGTTATAAACGTTTCATATTAAATTCACTTGAATCGTAAAAATCAGAGAGTGAAATTGATTGAATTATTGATTTTTATTGTCAACTGTTGCCGGAGAGAGTGATAGAGTGAGAGAGATTGGACGAGAGAGTGACAGATAGAGTGAGAGAGATTGGACGAGAGAGTGACAGATAGAGTGAGAGAGATTGGACGAGAGAGTGACAGATAGAGTGAGAGAGATTGGACGAGAGAGTGACAGATAGAGTGAGAGGTAGTGAGAAAGAAAAGGAGAGAGTGAGTGAGAAGTGTGAGAGGGAGCGAAAGAGAGTGAGAAGTGTGAGAGGGAGCGAAAGAGAGTGAAAAAGAGAGAGTACGAGGAGAGAGAGATAGAGGATTATCGAGAGTAAGTGGAGAGAGAGATTGTGAAAGAGGGTGTGAGTGAGTGAGAGAGTATGCGAGAGAGAATGAGAAATAAAGTGTAATTTAGCACCAGTCGGACCCACAGCTAAATGGTTAATGACTAGGGTTTATGATTTCTGAAGTAGAAATTTAATTTTAAATCCGTCGTAAAGTGCGCCTTTTCGCCGGCTGTAACTGCGTTATTTTCACGGTCCGGCAAGAAAACGTGGCGGAACGGTGCACTTAATACAGTTGACTAATTGTGCGCTTAATCGTCCGAGCGTCATTCTTTCTATTAAGTAATTGCACTCCGTGTGAATCGGTCCACAATCCTTGCCCTTGTAAAGCAAGTGCTCAAGCTGCAGAAAAAGATTTGTTGATTTTTGACTCAAGCCGTAAAAAGAAAGTGCACCTAGCGGTGTAAGCTATAAAATATTTTCATTTTCACAGTGTCTTGTAAATGGCTAGCAGTAGTAACCAAGCAGTTGGTTACAGGATAGAAACGTTTCCAGAATGGGTTTTTTTGGTAGGCACAACTCTATCCTACCCCTTTCACTTACTTACTTACTTTAATAAACTTACTTGTTAAATCAGTTATTAATAAGGTATTAATAATAAATTATAAGCAATCAAAGTTACTAATAAGGAGTAGAATTACTGACAAGTACCTCATTCCTAGTTTGCCTAGTCCGCTCTTTCGACCATGAAATAGTGATAATTTTCACCAATGAATATTAACAAATAAAATAAAAATATTATTATCAAGGTCTAAAAAAAAACATTGAAACTCTAAAATCTGTTTCAGTAATGCAGGTTATAGACCTGACACACATAATCTGAAATTGGATTTGTTGAGATTGGGGTTGGGATTAGCATATTAATAAATAAAATGAAAATATTATTTCAAGTTCTGAAGAATACGCAATTAGATACATTGAAATGAGATTTAGTAAAGCAGATTATAAAACTAGCATACATAATCAAAAATTGGGTTTTCTTTTGTGGTGGCGAAGATGATATTTTGGAAGATATCCATTATGAATAATAAGACTTGAAGTTGTCACAATCACATATTATTGAAAACAGTGAGATACTAGTGTCGGTTGTTACACCATTATCAATCTCAAACAAACTAACACAAAAGTACAGAGTAGCTTAATATAATACTAAACTGGTGGGAGGAGCAGCAAGGAATAATCAGTGCCAAAATCAAGAACCAAAAAGTATTAAACAAGAACAATACACAAATAGAATTAGCAAGCTAGAATTAAACAATTACGAACATTATACCTTATACCTTATACCTAATTCTTCATCCTTTACCCGTACTACGGGATCGATGGCGTCACAACATAACACAATTTATCAAAACATAAAAACACAAAGGCAATTTAGCAAGATGGCATCTGAGACAAATCATCCTCTATGAACTCTTGAATACTGTAGAAGGCCCTGTCTCTCAAGTATCTGGTCACAACCCTCTCAAAAACGCCCAGATCCAGCCCTTTCACACTCTCAGGCAGCCTGTTGAAATAGCCCAAAGCTGAGCTCCTGAAGCCTATCTGCGATCTCCGGAGGCGTACCCTAGGAATGTCATACAGCTCTCGATGCCTGGTATTGTAGTGATGCACATCTGTCCGAGTCAACAGATTATGTTGGTTCTTCTTGACGTACATCAGGCAGAGAAGAAGGAAGTGGCTGATGACTGTTAATATACCGAGCCTGACAAAAAGGGGCTTGCAGTGTGCACGATGTTCACTTGCAGTCATAATCCGAGCAGCCCGCTTTTGTAGCTTCAGTATGTCCACAACCCTAGCTGAATGACCCCACATAAGTAGACCATAGGAGATGTGACAGTGGAAAAGAGCGTGATACACCATGACCAGATATGCCTCCGTCACATGCCCTCTCAGCTTCAGCAGCAGGAAGCAGACTCGAGACAGTCTCTTGGTCACCTGCTGAATGTGGCTAGCCCAGCTGAGTTTATCATCTAAGACAAAACCCAGCAGCTTCACAGGGTCCTGATCACCAGGAAGGTTTCGTGACAGGCTGCAGATGATGTGCTGAGTCTTATCTTCATTCAGCTGGAAGCGGTTGACCAGGAACCATGAGGTTGAAGACCGCAGATGTTCGGCTGACATCTCCAACACCCGCTGAAGGTCAACGCCAGATGACAGCAGAGATGTATCATCCGCAAACAGAAGGGTTGAGCCATTGTTGTCGATGTCATTAATCATGATGAGAAACAGGATCGGCCCCAGTATTGATCCCTGAGGCACGCCATAATTTACAGGGAGTGGAGAGGAGGCAGCCCCACCCAAAGACACCACCTGTGACCTTCCAGACATGTAGGAGCCCAATATGGATAGAGCTGAGTCCACAACACCATAATATCGCAGCTTCTCAATAAGGATGCCATGGTCAACACAATCAAATGCTCTGCTCAAGTCACACAGAGTCAGCGCCAGAGACTTTCCATCCTCAAATCCAGCCCCTATCCGCTCAGCCACCCGATTCACTGCATCAACAGTTGACCTCCCTCTGCGGAAACCGAACTGCATATCAGAAAAAAGGTTGTGTACCTCAAAGAAGTTCTCAAGTTGTGGCTTGATGACTGCTTCAACCACCTTTCCAAAAATTGGAGTCATAGATATTGGCCTGAAGCTGTTTAGGCTCTGGTGGTCACCCTTCTTATAAACAGGAACGGTTCTTGAGGTCTTCAGAAAGTCCGGAAAGATGCCCGTCCTCAGGCAATCATTGACTGCTGCAGCAAGGGGAGCCGCAATGGCATCAACCACCTCCCGAAGCATAAAAGCGGACATGCCATACACATCAGGGCTCCTGGATGGTTTAAAAGATCGAATAATCTTCTGCAGGGCCACCGGAGTAATGGGGCGGAAGAAAGAAAGGCGCACATGTACAGGTGGAACCCGCGCAGCCAGCAGCTCAACTGGATCACTAGCAACAGTAGGCAGTGCACTCACTATGCTATTCACAGACTCAATGAAGAACCTGTTGAATGCATCAGGGCTTGCAAAATCGATCTGTCTTCTTGGCATGGATCGATGTGAGTTTATCACATCCCAAGCGGCCTTACAGCGATTTGGTGCATTTTCAATTTTTGATGCTGTTGCCAGCCTCCTGGCCTGCTCAATCTGTTGTTTGTAGATGGATTTGGCTCGTCGATATCTTTCAATGTCACCATTGTCACCATGATCACATCTGTCCTTAAGCGCAAGCATGACACCCTTAAGCCTAGCAAGCTCACCAGTGTACCACTCCCGATGACTCCTCATGCGACCCAGACTCCTCTGTGGTCTTCGAGAACGGTATGGCTTGAGAGTCTCCGGAAAAAAAATATCAAATTTTTCACGGAAGTAGTTAAAGAAGGTCCCCATCAAGCCAGAGTCACCTGGATCCCGGAGCACAACATCCCAGGGGGTGCCGGCCATAGCATCTCTAAAATGATTCAAAGTGGTTTCATGTATTGGTCTCGATCTGAAAATGTAACTGGCATGCCAAGAAGGTGATGCATCACTCACCAACACAGAGTCCAGTACCGAAAAAGATGTCACCAGGGCAGAGTGGTCATCACCATGAAGCTCAACGACTCTCGTACTGCAGACTTCAGGTTGGAAGCTTACAGCAACATTGTCCAGGCAGGAGGCCCCTCTGGTGGGCTCAGTGCAAGTTATATACAAGCCAAAACATTTCAAAAGTTCCACGATATATCTTACCTTGGAGTCATCACCAATAAAATTCACATTAAAATCTCCAGCTATCACAATGTTATGACTTGAGTGACTAACTAGAAAAACCAATAAACGTTCAAAAAGGTCACAAAAACTGTCAAAATTACCACTGGGCGAGTGGTACAGAGAAACAAATATAATATGGTAAGTGGGCACCAACACAGCCACAACTTCCAAGTCAAGTTCTTTACAAAACAAAGACACATCGATTTCAGTGAAGTCAATATCATTCCGAATGTATAGAGCAGAGCCCCCACATCTAGTCACAGTTCTGCAAAAAATCGATGCAAGTGTAAGGTCAGAAATATGTAGGTAAAAATCTGCCTCACCCACTGTCAAGAAATGTTCACACACACACAAGATGTCAAGCTTTTGATTTTCAACAAACAGTGAAAGAAGACCCTGCTTGGATCTAACACTCTGCGCATTCCAGTGTCCCAGAATGAGGTTGACCCTATTTCTATCACCAGCACCAATTACTGGTGTTGAAACCATGGGCTCGGTCTCCCTAAAAAAACACGAGAGTTCACAACTTGTTTACTTGAAACAAAAAATCTACGAACCAGAGCACCAGAAGGCCAAAAATCGGCATCAAGCAATTTTGATACAAACTCAGTAGGCACCTCAATTTTGAAAGATCTATAGTTATTAAATTTGGCTCTAAGTTCAGTACACTCAGTTGGGTTTATATTCCTATCAGTTAAAAACTTTTTTACAGATTCACATGATTCAGTTTTGTCAATTCTGGATAGAAAAATACAGCTATTTTCACTGCCTGAGAGTTTATCAGTTTTAATAGTTTTAAGCCCAGTTTCCTTACCCGTGCAGAATACCACATCACATTTCAGAGCATCACGTTTACTAACTGGTTTGGAAGGTACACTATTTGATGGTGAAACAACAGAGTTTACGTTTATACTATTTCCTTTATCAGGAGTAGGACCCGACAAAAATGTCAATCTTTCAAAATTCGAGACACTAAGCTTAACACTACCATTTTGTAATGAATCACTTCTTTTTGCACGAACACAGTTTTTTTCAACACTGGTGGTCAAATCAATTTTTTCGTTTGTCACAGAAACATCCTGAGAAGAGCTTTGCCTTGTGTCAGGACGTGTCTGATGGACTTGTTTTCTGATACGCTCAGGAGAAACAACATGAAGACTTGGAGCAGTTTCATTAGATATTTTTTTATTGAAATTTGCATTAGGCACACTTTTAGAAGAGATCAGCAAACTATCAATTTTATTTGAAATCTCCAACAAAACTTTCCCATTTTCCTGACACGTATTCACATTCACGACGGCTTGAGTTAAATGACGCTAAATGAAATGCCGTCAAGGTCAACCGAGAAAAACAAGAAAGTACCGTTCGTTATTAAAGATTAGGCCAGAATCATGAGGAAACCTAGTTAGTTGTATTGAATTGGTTGAGATAAATTTTATCATTTAAACTAGTATTGGAATCCTTTTTTTACCAACCTAGTTATCTCCAAAGCTTCTAAAATGTTCAGTTTTCTGCCTTTGCCAATCAAATACAGAAATTGCACATCTTCTTCAGCCTTGACCTTGTGTCCATCAGTAATGAGATGCTTTGCAAAATAATTTTATTGGGTCTCCTTTTTGTGTTTTCTAATTCCCTAATATGTTTATTTATTCTACGTTTGAAACTCCTGACCCACATAACAGGCATTACAATCACCGCAATTCAATTTATTATGTCCACTTTTATCCCAGATATCAATTTTATCTTTACTACACCCGAAAAGCTCTTTAAAATAGATTTTGTTTGAAAAGCTTCATCAAATCCGTTCTTTTTCAATTCTTTTCCTAATTACTGAGTCAAGTTGCATAGCATACAGTTAATGTTCAAAGTACAAAAGATAGATTTAACCTCTTCTGAATTCTTAGCGACGACTGTTTAACCTACAAAACGTGAAAGAAGCAGCTTAAAAGTTGTATTTCGTGGCTAGAGTAGATGTGTGTAGCCACTGAATGAAGAGCTTCAAGGCGATACTATCTCGAAGGCACTAAATCAGACGTCTTCTGCCTCAAGTAAACCGACAGGGTACCTCTTTACCGCCCCCCCCCCCCCCCAACAGCAACCTCAATCCTCCCCAACCACACCCTCAAGCACCCCCTAACCACCCGCCCCACAACCAAGCTCTAAAAGCATCAAGCAGTTCAGTTTTTCACAGCCGCCGTCAGTTGAATTTTCTCTTCATATTAAAACGAGGAAATCTCTTCCTCACAGTTTTGACAAATTCATTCAGAAGCCCTCTTATCAACAGCACGATTTTTCATCCGCTCCCGTCAACATTTTTCCACTTTACCATTTCTGAGTGAAAGATCGAGATGACCTTGTAATGGTCTGAAGGTCATGCATGCCTACCTGGATTTTGTATTGTAAAGGATAGAGATATATCATAAAGCTCATACCAACTAACCAATTATGAGTTATCTGTCTAGTGTTGAGAATAAATTTGTATCTTTATTTGATTGTAATGTTTAAGTTTATTTATTTATTTTTTTCATATGAGAACTGGAGTGGCCGTAGCCGAGTGGGTTAAGTTCTGGTTTGGTAGCCCAAAGGTCCCGGGTTCGATCCCAGTTCTGACCGAAAGTTTTTACCTTGGGCCACTCCCGTGTTTCGGAGGACACGTTAAGCTGTCGGTCCCGGCTGCCTAAAAAAAAACAGTCGTTAAGTCACGTCAGAGGCCCTGAACTTATTCAGATGCGACCTGATAACTCTGACACCAGACCTGAGCCAGCCAGGTCACACGATATTATTATTATTATTATTATTATTATATGGGAACTAGTCGAATCAAATTCAAGTATTGTTAAATGTCTTTGAAGTGGCGAAGGTGATATTGTGGATGGTATCCATAATGAATAATAAGACGAAATTGTCACAAACACATTTATTAAAACTTTGAGTAACTAGTATCGGTTGTTACACCATTATCAATCTCAATCAAACCGTTTCTCAATCACTAGTTTCTCAAAGTTTTAATAAATGTGGTTGTGACAATTTCGTCTTATTATTCATTATTGTTAAATGTCTTCTTCCATTACGAACTACACGTATTAAAATTAAACTTTTTAGAACAATTCAGGACATTGCAGTCATTTTTATAAGAAAATAATGATGATTATTCACTTACATTTAAAACTAGGTCTTTTGGCTGTCACACCATCTTCCCGATTGTACTCTGCAGTGAAACAGTTTAAGTACTTCTTGAATTTGTTTTCACTGAAAACTTTCAATCCTCCTCATTATTAGTGCTACTTTTAAATTTTACATGGTAATTGTGCTTTTCAGAATATTTAATTTATATATTTTGTCGAATTAGAATGTAAGCATTACCTGCAAATAACTAGACTCGAAAAAACAGTAAGAAGGGGTTTTGGGCTAAAAGCATGTTGTTGCTTCACAATTCTACTATCAAATTAGGCAGCTAAAAGAAATTTCGGTGTCCAAAAAAACAACTGACTGTGGTGGCAAACCAACTGACAGCTGGTTTCAGACTTTATTTTAATAACTATTTCATTTTACCATACCGATTTTTATTATTTTTATTTTTTATTAATTGGGAATTTATTGTTTGTTCATTGTACAAATAAATAGGACTATACTTTCTATACATCTTTATTTTATTTACGTGTTTATTCTATTTTAATTTTAACATTATTTTCTAATAGCCAAGAAAGTGTCACAATTATGTTTTGAGGGTTACTTACCTGTCAAGAGTGTTACTTGTCATGAGTGTTACTTGTCATGAGCGTTATTTGTCATGAGTGTTACTTGTCATGAATGTTACTCTTGTCCTGAGCATTACTTGTCATGAGTGTTACTTGTCATGAGTGTTACTTGTCATGAGCGTTACTTGTCATGAGTGTTACTTGTCATGAGTGTTACTTGTCATGAGTGTTACTTGTCATGAATGTAACTCTTGTTCTGAGCATTACTTGTCATGAGTGTTACTTGTCATGAGTGTTACTTGTCATGAGCGTTACTTGTCATGAGTGTTACTTGTCATGAATGTTACTCTTGTCCTGAGCATTACTTGTCATGAGTGTTACTTGTCATGAGTGTTACTTGTCATGAGCGTTACTTGTCATGAGTGTTACTTGTCATGAGTGTTACTTGTCATGAGCGTTATTTGTCATGAGTGTTACTTGTCATGAATGTTACTCTTGTCCTGAGCATTACTTGTCATGAGTGTTACTTGTCATGAGTGTTACTTGTCATGAGCGTTACTTGTCATGAGTGTTACTTGTCATGAATGTTACTCTTGTCCTGAGCATTACTTGTCATGAGTGTTACTTGTCATGAGCGTTATTTGTCATGAGTGTTACTTGTCAATTGTCATGAGTGTTACTTGTCATGGGTGTTACTTGTCATGATTGTTACTTGTCCTGAGTGTTACTTGTCATGAGTGTTACTCTTGTCCTGAGCATTACTTGTCATGAGTATTACTTGTCATGTGTATTACTTGTCAAAAGTTTTACTTGTAACAGGTGCTACTTGATAGATCAGAGCTTACAGTGTAAATTATAAATAGATAAACTGTGAGATCATATATCTCATTTAAAACAGACAATTTTAGAATATAAAGGAAAACAATTCGATTCTAATAATCTAAAAAATGCTTCATATATCATATAATAGTATCAATCATTTCACAGTTAATCAATTTAGAATAGGCTACTACCAGTAAACGAATACTTGTAATATAACGTGAATAATGGAACCCTATAGTTAATCAACAACCTCTTTGTTTCCAATAGAATTCAATAATTAAATTTATTAGTAGAAATTTAAAACTCAAATATTTTGAATAAATTTTTAATAATGCTCCAACATAATATTTGCTCACCAAAGTTTATGTAACCCGACCCCTGTACGGCTTACACGTTTCAATTAAATATCTGATAAACTCCAATACGGTGTATGCAGTATTGTGAATTCCAACTGAAGTGATTGTTATTATTACATGCTCTATTAAATAACATCATTACTTGAAGCGCTTCATTTGATTAATTCAGGTGATTGATTAATTCCTGATTGATAATCGGGAATCTATTGGTTGTTCATTACCCAACCTTTGGAGGCTGCCACACGTAACAATATCGACTAAGAGAATCGATAGTCAATATGAAATGAAAGGAATGTTGGATTAAGCGTTGGGTTTGGTACAGATATCGATTATCGAGATTTTCATTTGTTGTTTCGTAGGGAATGCGACCATTTTGAATTTTTCAGTTACAAATTTGTGAAGAAGGCAGTAGTGAGCAATAGTCTGTTGCATCGTTGCATGATAGTGTTTTTGTAATGAACAAATAAATTAGTTATTAGTGATGGCCAGCCTTGTTTCACTCATTCAGATTTTATTTCGATTGTTTCGTAGAGAATGGGGAAGATACGGAACTGCATAAAGACTTTGAAAGCAATACAAAAACACACTTTTGAAACATATTTCAGATTATTCGATTCTCGAAAACCTATTATTTGATTTTCTAGAGGTTTTAAGGACTTTTTTTACATATTTCAAGATTATTACAACTATTTTAGTGTTGATTTTTCATACGCCGCAAGAGCATAGCTTTACGTGTGATTCCAAGTGAGGAGATTTATAAATTTTAAAAGAAAAATTACAAAAAAATTAGATTTTATTCTTGAATTTCTTGATCCATAACGATCTGCGTTGTCAATATTGAAATTATTGAAATCGTTTATTGGCAGAAACAAAACTTTTACAAACAATCTTAGAAAATACAAAATGAGCAATATAATAATTATAAATATGACAAGATAAAAAATAATATTACAAAATAAAATGAATTGCCAATTGAGTATTTGCATCTCGAGGTACTAGACCTGTGTGAGATGGTGACTTAATAATAAATCAAATAAATGAATAGATAAAAATAGATAAAAATAACTAAAAGTAGATATATATATATAAATATGAAAAACGCTGAAAAGTGGTTACTGAGGCCGACAATTGCTTATAGAATGACACATAAAAAATTGTATCGGTGATTTATCAATATTGTAGCCTTGAAATGTGATAAAATATAAAGTAAGGATTTATTACACGAGAACTCTAAAAAAGTTATCTATATTCTCGATTACCATTAAGAATTTCTTGACATCTCTCAACTTTTATGGTAAATTTAACGACTTGCACTCAATTTTAGGCCTAATTGAGAATAAATAAATATTTTCTCACAAAGGCTGAAACGTTTTCGAATTGTCACCATTCTGATCGCCACGTTTTGACGATCTGACGATTCACGACGTCAGCATACGTGATTAGGTATTTATTTATTCTCAATTAAAATTGACTGCAAGTCGTTAAATTTACCATGAAAAGTTAATATTAACAACGCAGATCGTTATGGATCAAAAAATGCAAGAATAAGATCTAATATTCTTAGTATTTAATATTTAAAAATTATAAATTTCTTCACATTAAATTTACCATAAAAAGGTTAAATATTAGATTTTATAAAAAAATATTTAAAAAATAAAATAAAAATTACTAGTTGATTCATTTCAACCATAAAAAAATGCTGTACTTGAACTCATTTTGTTCCACGAGGTAGAATTTTCCAATTGCCAAGGAATGCCTAGTGCCTACGTTTTTCACGATAGGCCAGAATATAATGGGAAACTCAAATTGCCAAGATACGATTTCTGTTGGGTATTCAGACGGAATAGCAGCAATCTCTCCCTCCTTGTCCAATTGCGTTGATTCCCAATTCTTCGTCCTTTTCTCATATAGGAGCGAAAGAAGTAAAATAGCGGGAGAGTGCGCATTGAGAAAGGAAAAGCTGTACATTTCTCAATGGAATCTCTAGCTTTTTACGCGGCGGTGTTTCAAGATGGCGAATAAAAAATTCAGGTCCAGCAGAGACTGTGCCTATGTTTGTCGTAGCACCAGAGAGGCCAGCCCCGAGCTCCGAATTGAATTCTTGAGAACCTTCAAGAAATAAATTTGTTCCCTGTTATTTTCATGGAGCGAAGCGAAACGCTCTTCTCAAACTTCCTATCTCACTCACATGCATTTTCCCTCTTCAAACACTACGACCCTGCTTATTGGCACTTAACCTTACTGAATTGTTCTCCTTCTCTTTTCTTTCCATCCCTTCTCCCTATCTTCCTCCTCCTCCACTAAACTCATCGATATCTACCCTAACCTCACTTTTTCCTCACTGTTTACCGTCTCTGTTTATTCAGTCTCCTATTGTGTTCTATTACATTGTCATTTCCACTGAAACCAAAAATAAGACGCTTGCAACTCAAACTCAACTAAATTGCTACAAACTGCTCGTTTACAAAATTATAACTGATCTAATATCAAAACTGACACTGTATTTCTTTTTAATATATGATTTTCACTCACTTATACTGGAGGGATGCATTTCACTTCTAAAGAGAAGCTTCATCAGCCTGAGGAATCTAATATCAAAACTGACACTGTATTTCTATTTAATGTAAGATTTTTACTCACTTATACTGGAAATACTGGAGTGATGCATTTCACTTCTAAAGAGAAGCTTCACCAGCCTGAGGAATCTTATATCAAAACTGACACTGTATTTCTATTTAATATATGATTTCCACTCACTTATACTGGAGGCTGGAGGGATGCATTTCACTTCTGAAGAGAAGTTGTTGAAGTTCTTGGAGAGAAGAGAAGTTGAGAGAGGCTGATGAAGTATCTCTTTAGAAGTGAAATGCATCCCTCCAGTATTTATTTCCAGTATAAGTGAGTTGAAATCATATTTTAAATAGAAATACAGTGTCAGTTTTGATATTAGATTCTTCAGGCAGATGAAGCTACTCTTTAGAAGTGAAATGCATCCCTCCAGTATCTCCCGTATAAGTGAGTAAAAATCTTACATTAAATAGAAATACAGTGTCAGTTTAGATATTAGATTCCTCAGGCTGATGAAGCTTCTCTTTAGAAGTGAAATGCATCCCTCCAGTATCTCCAATATTAGTGAATATCATATATTAAATAGAAATACAGTGTCAGTTTTGATATTAGATTCCTCAGGCTGATGAAGCTTCTCTTTAGAAGTGAAATGCATCCCTCCAGTATCTCCAATATGAGTAAATATCATATTTTAAATAGAAATACAGTGTAAGTTTTGATATTAGATTCCTCAGGCTGATGAAGCTTCTCTTTAGAAGTGGAATGCATCCCTCCAGTATCTCTAGTATAAGAGAGTGAAAATCATATATTAAATAGAAATACAGTGTTAGTTTTGATATTAGATTCCTCAGGCTGATGAAGCTTCTCTTTAGAAGTGAAATGCATCCCTCCAGTATCTCCAATATGAGTAAATATCATATATTAAATAGAAATACAGTGTAAGTTTTGATATTAGATTCCTCAGGCTGATGAAGCTTCTCTTTAGAAGTGGAATGCATCCCTCCAGTATCTCTAGTTTAAGTGAGTGAAAATCATATATTAAATAGAAATACAGTGTCAGTTGTGATATTAGATTCCTCAGGCTGGTGAAGCTTCTCATTAGAAGGAAAATGCATCCTTCCAGTATCTTCAATATAAGTGAGTGAAAATCATATAATAAATAGAAATACAATGTCAGTTTTGATATTAGATTGTTCATCAAATATTCCGTCATGGAAAACATCACAGACTATATCAGACATACAAAGTGACCAAGGGGTGGCCGGTCTTACGAGATGCCAAAATATCTTCAGAAAAAATGCAAAACTTGAAAGAACCACGTATAAAATATTGACAGTGAATGCCTCTATTATAGTTTTAATTTTACACGAATATTTTCTATTTCAGTTGAATGTGGACGTTCTCGCCGTTAAAAATCGGTATGTACAATCGGCCGTTAAAAATCGGTATGTATTTGTACTAGCAAATTACCATTATGCACAGAGTTTATAATAAACAAATATTTTGTGTACTTTGAAATTTTTATTCGTTTTCTGTATTATAAGTATGTGGGGTTTCCACAAGTCCTTGTTTGAGAAAAATAAATAATTTGAGAACAGACTTGGTTTATAAAGAGGTTTATATCAGCTACAACAATACCAAAAGATAATAAGCTAGATGATATCAAAACTTGAGGTACCTTTTCAATTAACATCAGAGGACATCACTTTAAATCAAATTTTGGGGAGATTATATTAGTTAATACCTTGACCAAGGCAAGGATATGAATATTTATTTTAGTTCAAGTTACCAGGACTATGATATTTGATTAAGTCAAAGCTGGAAATATATTTCTAATTTCCTCTGATTATATTAAATAATCCTCTTCATATAAGTTTTAGTGTTGATTAATTAGCCAACTTCTCTGGATTCTTATTATCCTTTTCATTGTGTCACAGCCCTGTAGTGTCCAGCATTTCTAAAATAGCTATGTTATGCCTTGAAAAGAGACATTGAGTTTTTCTATATTCATGAACATGAACGTTCATAACAACTTTTTGATCTCTGAGAGAGGAGTTACATTATTTGTGCTATTGATATTGTAGCTTTAAACTGTATTTAACTTAGTAATTTAGTGGCATTGTTTTTACGAGATGAACTATAGCAATAAACAAATTATACTATGGAAATTATACCCATGAACGAATTATACTATGTAATAATAATTTGTATCTATAGATGAAACTGTGCGAATATATAAATTTGAATATGAACTTGAATTTCAAGTGGCAAACTTAGAATTGAAGAATTATTTACCTAAAATTGGTTTTACAGCAGCAATAAATATTTTTGTTGAACATTTAGTGTTTTAAAAATTTATGTAATGAAAGAGAGTGTTTTGATGTTCTTTTTTACCCATGTATTAATTTGACGTGGCCTGTACTAATTGTAAATTCTTTGTACACGACAATTCAATTTGTATCTATCATATAGTAGAAAAAAAACAATTCTATCCTAGTTATTGACAATCAAACTGTAGCTCTGAAAACTAGTAAATTTAAAAATAGTAAGTTCTAGTAAATCTAGAAAATTCTAGTATTCGAAAATAGTAGAAATGAAACGATCCTATCCCAGTTATTGAAAATCAAACTAATGAAAATTCTATAAAGAAAACATTGTAAAATAAAAAGCTAGTTCACTGACTTTTGTTTCTACATGTAAGGGAACATTGTAGAGTTGTTCCCTTATACCTTAATGACTTGCTTCAATAAAAAGACCGGAAGAAAGTACTAGGATCAAAAAGGTCAACTGCTGAAACAAAAATTCAACGCCACGCTGTAGTAAAAATGTGGCCTATACGGGTGAGGAAATTTTTAATATTTTCAGTTCTGAAAGGATAGTTACACAGAGCCAACTTTTTTCAATTTTTTTCACTCTTGTCACATCATGTTTGATGTTGAACGACATTACTTTTTCCTGTGTGGGGTGGTGTGACAAGTGCATGGCCCGACGTATCCGAGGTCGATAGTAGCGTCCAGCAAAACCATCACTGATGAAATATGACCAATGAATCGTCAGCCTATGGAAATCACCGCAAGAGAGAGAGAGAGAGAGTGAGTGTGTGTGTGAGAGGGTGTGAAAGATGAGATAGTGAGGAAGTGAGAGAGTGTGGCAGTAAGAGTGAGGTAGCTTTGGGGGGGGGGGGAGAAAGAGAGTACGAGAGAGTGAGTGAGTAACAAGAGAGTGACTGTGGGTGGGTGTGAGAGAGACAGTTTGTGAGAGAGAGTGAGAGATAACCTTTTTAATCAAGCAGAACGTTAGTCGTGTACATGAGATTGCCAGTATGTAGGTGAAGTCTGTGTTTTAGAAGGAATATATATTATATGAAATACATATAGATAAATAGAATATAGATTATACATTTAGATTATAGATCGTTTACCTTATTATAGATAAATAGAGGAAATTCATCAATCACCATCTTCCAATTCATTACCCACGCACAGGTCTCAGACCTATTTGGGCTTCATCCTCAGAAAAAAATTCTAGAGGAGTATATAAATGGATGGATTCCTATTGAAAGAAAATTTTAAATTGTACAAAAAATATTTTTAATTAATTTTATTAATAATTATTTTAAAACGTAATCGAAAATATATGATTTTTCAGTATAAAGCACAGGAGACAAGCATATTAAAAGCAATCAGTGTAAACCACAGTGTTGTGATAAATTGGAGCATTATCTCTGATAAGGCTTTGACTGACTGTGACTCCTGCGGTCGTGGGTTCGATTCCTGTTGTTCAGCCTAGTATATTTTGTATAATCATTCAAATCATTAATCTTTTTTTGTATAGTTATAATACTGATATGTATTTGTGTTGACAAAATAAATTGAATTGAGTTCTATATATGAATTTTTGTATTGTGTTTTGAGGGTTAATAAAGAATTGATTGAATTGATTGATTTAATTACCCACGCATAAGTCTGAGACTCATTTGGGCACCATTAGTCCTAGTAAACAGTAGTAGTTCAGTTATGATTCGAACTTTTAATGTGATGAAGTGATGAACGACATAGTGGCAGTATATTGTCCAGATTTCCTTTACAGTTTATACAAGTTTACACACACTCAGTGCTATTATTGTGATTATCAATACCGTGATTATACCGTGACAGACACTATAATTTGCAATTGTTCCATTCATTTATTGAGTATTGAAATGCTTCTTAGATATATTTTTTTTAAATGTTTATTGTAAATTCAACGACTTGCAGCCAATTTTAATTGTGAATAAATAATATTACTACTTACTTTTGGCCAAAAGTAAGTAGAAATATTATTTATTCACAATTGAAATTGACTGCAAGTCGTTGAACTTACAAAAAAAAGTTAATATTAACAACGCAGATCGTTACGGAACAAGAAATCCAAGAATTTCTTTTTACATCATTGAACAGTTTTTTGGATAGTTATTGGAGAGTTTTTTGGATAGTTATTGGACAGTTTATTAGTTATTTATTAAATAATTATTGATCGGCCTATTGACAGTCAGTAATTATTTTTTGTACAGTGATCTAGTAAATTCATTATTAGCTGAACGTTATTGATCTGTATGTTTCTTACTAGTTTTTCTTGTGTTATATAACTGATCAGTGCGTGTTGTAAGTAATTTGTGTAAATAAAGTTCGAGTGTTAATTTCAAGTGTTGTCAGCATTATTTTAGTGATAAGAGCCCGGAACAATATTATCCCAGATTCTAATTTTTAATGTTTACTGGACTGCTTTGGTGACTGTATATAGGGTGTTTCGGAACTCTCTACCAGGCAGTGTTTCTAGACCGCTAACAAAAGTAAATATCGTAATAAATTTCAAAATTTCAAAATTATACATTTAGAGGTGTTCGAATAAAAAAATGATGAGTGAAAAAACAAGATGGCGGCTGTGTGAGTAACAGGGGATTTTATAAAAATGTTATTACGATATTTACTTTTGTTAGTGGTCCAGAAACACTGCTTAGAAGTATTGGTAGAGAGTTCCGAAACAAGCTGTATATGTATATAGGCTAGACTGGTCCATCATTATCCTTATTCTATGATTATACACTGTAAGGTATGATATGACCCATTGTGTAGAGGAACCTTGAGACAATACGTTCATCTAGCTAAATATTGAGCAAAACTAGAGAGAATACAGGAATTGAAAGCTAAATGAAAATTATTTTGGTGTTTTTCCCACACCCTGCTATAGATAACGTTTCTGTAGCAAGCATACAGCATTCAAAACACTCCTGAATGTGGGGAGCGAAAATGTTTCTAAAAATTGCGTTGATGTTACGCAGAAATACAAGAGGAGGGGGGTGAAGGGGTAGTACTGATTGCTGATAGTGAAAAACACGCTCAAAAGTAGAGATACATACCCCCCCACATTTTATAAAAAATATAAATAGATACAGTACTCTTTTTGTATATAGACTTCATATAAGTGACCTCCTGTCCTATCGGTCATATTGTCACAAAGCGGGACCGATTTCCGTATAAACGTCACCATTATTATTTTCAATCCCTTTTTTCCCGCCAAAAAAACATCCGGTCCACTATCATGACAATGCGTTGAAAGAGGGGTGGAAGTTTTTCCGATTGATACATCATATATCTAAATGTTTTCCTGTATCCGTTTTATCCTGGCAGAACGCTGGAGGTTACATCATACCATGGTAGATACCGTCCGTGGTACCTTCTTCTACATACCGTGCATCATACAGTACTATAATTCTTCTTACCAGAGAGCATTGTACTAACATAGATCAGGGATTAAGTAGGCCTAATGATGGTTCGTCTACTATACACCAAATTATACCCAATTGTCTGTACATGTTGTACTACACACTACAAAAGTAATTGCTTTTCTACTATAGATATAAAAAATATAGATATTATACCATGCCCATTTCTATATACAGTAAAATAATAATAATAATAGGTGGTTTCCTAACCACCGGGTAAGTGATAATAAAGCTTATATATTGATATGATATAACAGTATAGATACTACAGCAGTATCTATACTACAGTATACATATATCTATACAAGAAGCCAAGGAGATTATCACTTGGTGAGTCACAATAGTAGCTTATTCAAACAAAAACCTAGTTATATTGGTAGGAAACTACAACAAGTTACCGAAGTTTTTAAAGAGTCTTAAAAATATAGAAATATTTAAAAAACAACTGAAAAAATATTTAGAAGATAAAACTTTTTATAGTGTACAAGAGTTCCTTTCACATCAAAATTAAGCCTCACCTCAACTAATACATTATAGTAATAAATTTGGTAACTAGTGTTAAATTTATCATATCACCATCAACAGACCAATAAAGAAAATGCATTTGATAGTCTTTTTGTGCAGCGAACAATGGCAGCTATCCGACGACAGACAAAATTATCAACCAAATAATATTTTATTTATTCAATCTCCAACGTGGGCGAAATAGGACTTGACAATAAATTATAATGTCAGAAGGCTCCGGACACTAGCAGACTTGGTCGGAATGTTGATCCAAATAAAATTGCGATTGTCTCAGCGGGAGGTAACGTAAAAGAAAGACAGAGAATGAAAAGAAGAAGGAGAGAGATAAGATGATACATGAATGCCATTGATACATAAAAGGCGTTGAAAATGAGACACCGACGCTTCATGTGTGTATTCACCACCCACAGATCAAGTGAGCTTTTATGGTCTTCAACAATTTCATCAATTATTATATTCTCATAACACCTATGGTGGTCGACGGTCAAGTTAAAATTATAAAAGTAACTATTGTGACACTATCGTTCACATCCAATCTTATTTGAATGGATAGAGTGAATGAATTTTATATTCATTTGAAAATAGATCCTTTTTGAGGATGCTTCACATAAATTGTTTGAATATGGCCTGTATTTCATGTAAGCTACTGATTTGACTTTATTTTCATAGGAATTCTTTTTTTGCTACTAATGAGAAGCTTAAATAGATAAAATTGTATCGACTCTAGATAGTGGCGGATCCAGACTGATTTTTCGGGGGGAGGTCATCCAGGGGTATTCCATACCAACCAGCGAAAGGGATACCGGGAATCTTCCCCCGGGAAAATTTTGAGAACCAATACCCCTAAAATTGTATTTTAAGTGACTTTAGACTCATTTCTGGAAAAGCTTAAATCCATTTATTTCAACACACATTAGAAGAACCTCTAGTTCTTGAGTCATTGTTGGTAAGCGTATTCTTGGAGGTGGTAGGCGAACTCAATAGTATAATACAGGGAATGAACGACTCTTTTTAGACAATTATTAAAATAAAAACTTAAAAACACTTTTAAGTGGAAATTATGACTCACGTTTCACTCTGTTGTCAAGAGCATCGTCAGACGACCCACAGTACACTGATTTAAGGTATGAGTTTGAGGTTTCAGTAGGCCTACTGTGGGTCGTCTGATGCTCTTGACAACAGAGTGAAACGGTTGTCACGCCATAACGTGAGTCATAATTTTCACTTAAAAGTGTTTTTCAAGTTTTTATTATATTAGTGGAAACAAGATGGATCTTCAACATCATAATTATAAAAAGTTAAAAACAACTTTTTATCCTAAAAATAAGGTGGGATAAAGGTTGTTGAACTTGAAAGCAAAAAATATTAAATATTGGTTTCTCTTCTATCTAGTTATTGATACGCGGAATAAATTTAAATTCAAAAGGTATAAAAAATTTATTAATGATACGTAGAACAAATAAAAATTTAAAAAGAATAAAAAATCACCTTACATGAGCTAAAACATGCTACCGAACAGGAAGCTATCAGTGCATGCTTCACTTTATTTCCCTTTGAAAAAATACAGTAAGAAACATTTGAGTAAAAGGTTGAAAATTCAACTGACCACGCTTTCCAGTACGTGTAGCCAGTGTACTACAAAAAATCACTAATAATACTAAAGATGTAACAAAAATGTTTGAAATCAATATGCTTTGACTCGAGTGAAAAAAATGTCTTTTTTTATAATTTATACTGTGGTAGAGAAAAAGTAACCAGAACTAACTGCAGTTCATCAATAATCATATTCAAATACCAATTTATAAAATTGGACTTTGTAAAAGACACAAACAAACAAATCGCAATACTATTAATCCCAGACGTGGAGTAAATATGATCCACTGAGAAAATTTATTTAAAAAAAAAGTTAACTAAGAATTAAAATCTTTTATAACAAGATCGAACAAATAAAAACAATCATGACGAGTCATGAGTATTAGATAATGTACATTGGTCATGTCACAGACAGTTTTTGTCACACACTTATTCATCTAATATCATAACTGACACTGTATTTCTATTTAAATTATTATTTTTACTCACTTATAGTCAATTATCAATATTCTTAGATTTGAAGACGGCCTTGAAGATGAGATTCAATACCTCGAAAACGTTCGGCCGAATGTGAGTACATTTACTATATATTCACAATATAAAATTGACTGCAAGTAGTTTTTACAACAAAATGTTAATATCAATATAAAGTTCTCTGCTGTAAAATCACTTCCCGGTGGTTCGGAACCCACCTAAAACTGTAGGTCCAACTCATCAATCACCATCATCCAACTCATTACCCACGCACAGGTCACAGACCTATGTGGGCTTCATCCTCAAAAAAAAATATATATATTCTTTAAGAACAGCTTTTTTAGATTACGTTTTGGAGACTCCAGTTAAGGATTATAAGACAAGTCAGATCAACAATTATACACTAGATACCATAATTACTATATCAATTAATTAATTAGTTGAGGCGAGGCTTAATTTTGATGTGAAAGGAACTCTTGTACACTATAAAAAAACTTCAAGTAAATATTTTAGATTTGAGATATTGCAGTAATAAATGTCATTCTTACAATAATTAATTATGGTAACATATAAAAAGTACTATTAAAGCATATGAACATCTATATGTAAAATATACATTTTTTTTATATTATATAATAAAATATAAAAATATACTGGAGATACTGGAGGGAAGAGGAAGGCTGATGAAGCTTCTCTTTAGAAGTGAAATCCCTCCAGTATCTCCAGTATAAGTGAGTAAAAATCTAAAAATCATAATTTAAATAGGAATGCAGTGTCAGTTTTGATATTAGATTGTTCATCAAATATTTCGTCATGGAAAACATCACAGACTCTAATTTATCTCAAACACTATTCACCTAACACAAACCTATACATAAATAAATTTGTTAAACCTCTACCCATGATATTACACATCATTAATCAGATAATCTAAGCTGATTATCCTTTCACATCAAAATTAAGCCTCACCTCAACTATTTGAAGTAATTATGTTATCTAGTGTATAATATTGTTGATCTGGAGTCTCCAAGACGTAATCTACAAAAAAAAAAATTATGTTCACATAGATTCTTTCTCAAACTCCACCGTAATTTGGAATTGGAAGATTATAAGAGAGTATCTGAAAGCTTCAGATTATCTACCAAAGTTTATCCGAAAAAGTTTCAACCAAGAGTTGATCAATTGTAGTTTTAAAGACAGAAGCTTGGAACTAATCAACGATATTGGCTCATATCTTGGTGGCAGTTAACCGCCATTTTCCTCATGCCTTGTTCGGCTTGATTGGATTCCTGCTCACATCGTTCATCTCTTTCCCCCACCTCTCTTCATCTTATCATCCATATTTTCCGGTACTTTCATTTCCCAAGACATTTCTCCAACAAACCTTGAACCCTCATAACTCATTAACTCCAAAAGAAAACCTGTTAAGAAGTACAGAACCATAGAAATAGCTAACCACTGATGGGAATTTAACAGATATTTATTTTGGGACATCATAAAACGTTTGCTATTTATTTCGTCTGACTTTGTTAGCCTTTATAAGATTTGTCCTAAATTATTAGGACAAATCAATATATTACAATATATTATTAATATGTTAATATTTATTTATTTGATACAAACTATGATATATAACTATTCCTGTTATTTGAGAAATTATTAAAATATTAATTACACACAACTATTTTTCCTCAAACTTGTAAATTAATAAAAGCTTTACTTGTAGAATAAGAGAATATGAACTTATGTTAAGAGAATTTAACACATTATTATCAATTCATCAATTGACTTGAAATGATTTGTATTATTTATCAAATTGGTAATATTTATTTATTTGATACAAACTATGATATATAATTATTCTTATTTAGGAAACTATTTTTTTTTATTGCTGATGATGCCTATATGAGTCTGAGATTTGTGCGTGGGTGATGAGGTGAATGATAACACATATAGATGCCAGACGGAGGAGCGGGATTCGAACCCACGACCGCTGAAACGACAGCAAGCTGAAGTTGTGACGCTAAGCAGTTATTCATAACACAACTATTTTCCCTCAACTTGTAAATTAATAAAGGCTTTATTTTTGTGGAATAAGAGAATATGAACTTATGTTGAGAGAATTTAACATTATCAATTAACCTGAAACGATTTGTATTGGTTCTCAAATATGTCTTAGAGCATTCAGTTTTAAATATAAAATAAAATGATATATTGAATTCTTGGATTTCTTGTTCCATAACGATCTGCGTTGTTAAAAAAAACTTTTTTGTAGTAAATTCTACGACTTGCAGTCAAATTTAGTTGGGAATGAATAATAACGTTTTTGAGTCAAGAAGACTCATCTTCAAAGGCTAAGATGAGTTTCTTAGTAATGGCGAAGGTGATATTGTGAAAGGTATCCATAATGAAAAATAAGACGAAATTGTCACAACCACATTTATTAAAACTTCGAGAAACTAGTTTCGGTTTGATTGAGATTGATAATGGTGTAACAACCGAAACTAGTTTCTCGAAGTTTTAATAAATGTGGTTGTGACAATTTCGTCTTATTTTTCGCTAAGATGAGTCTTTTGAAGATGAGTATCCATGACTCGAAAACGTTTGGCCAAAAAGTGAGTAGAAATATTATTTATTCACAATTAAAATTGACTGCAAGTCGTTCAATTTACTATAAAAAATTGATATATTGAATTTGGAGTGATTGAAGACGGTCCAAGAACTGAGAATCTCTTTACTAGTGATGCTTTACATGTTATACGCTTTAGTATCATTTATCTGCTGGTTTGGAACCCACACAAAATTTCAGGTCCACCATGATCCCAACCAATAAAAGCCATACGCTTATTATTTCACTTTATTTTAGTTCGCTGCATGAATATGCTCCACTTTTAAACGCTTTAATAAATATTAATAATTAATTAAACGTTTACCCTATTGACTGATTACCTACGGTAATCAGTTACCGAAGTGAAGATGTATTAATAAACAGTCCAACAGCTTTATAAAAGTAGTTTTATTAACTTTTTATTGTAAATTCAACGGGCATCCATCATCAGCTATAAAAAATTAAAAAACGCAGTCAATTTAAATTATGAATAGATAATATTTGAGAATTTTTTGAGTCATGGAGACTCATCTTCAAGGGCCAAGTCTCCATGACTCGAAAACGTTTGTCCAAAAGTGAGTAGAAATATTATATATTCACAATTAAAATTGACTGCAAGTCGTTGAATTTACAATAAAAAAAGTTAATATTAACAACGCAGATCGTTACGGAACAAGAAATCCAAGAAGTAGTTTTATTCAACATAATTTTGATAAACACCTCTTTGAATAACTAGGTACGGTACTGAACTTATCAAAAGAACGAATCCAATCGAGTAAAAATTATCAGCAGTAAGATAAAAGCGAGTCACAAATGACATAGATAACAGAGAATGATGAAAAATTAAATAGTAGCCAAAAGGTCTGCAATAAATATTGCTGTCTGCAGTTGATTGGAGTGGAGTGAAGTAATACTATAGGTTACAATGGATAAAACACCGGTACTGGCAAAACATTTGGCAAACATTGTTTTCAGAGGGAACAGTGTGTCTCCAGTTAGATTAAAAGTTGGTCAGATGGTGGAAAAGAGGTGCTCCAGTGAAAGGTAGGAGAAATAATACGGTCAAATAAAAATAACTATAAGTTAGAAGTTGTAATTGAAATTATTGCAAAATAATGTAATGCATTCTTGTCAAAAACTAATTTAGACCCTATTTTATCTGTGATGTTTTCCATGACGAAATACTTAATGAACAATCTAATATTAAAACTGACACTGTATTTCACCTTTAAATAATGTTTTATTCACATATATTGGATATGCATGAGAAATGCATTTCACTTCTGAAAAGAAGCCCATTTAATTTTTTTGAGAATGAAGCTCAAATAGGTCTGAGAAGTGTGCGTGGGGAATGAGTTGTACGATGGTGATTGATGAGTTAGACCTAGTTTTAGGTGGGTTCCGAACCACCGGGAAGTGATTTTACAGCAGAAAACAGATTTTATAATGAGCTAAAGTGCTTGCTGTTTCCATAGCTGCAAATTTAGTATTTTTTTGGGCTCGAAAGTTTTAATCAAAATTGTGTATTCTAAATTATTTTCAATTGTTTTTTCGAGTGAACTTTTGAAATCAGTAGTCTTTAAGTGAAAAGAAACAAGTCATTTTTCGAATGTTTTTTTAGTGTGTTTTCAAGTGAATGTAAGTTAGTGTCGAATAACCTAAAATTTTTGGATGAAATCATGAAATAGCTCAATCAAAATTTGTGAAGAGAGAAGTTTTGGACTCTGGTCTGTTGCATCTTGGCATTTATTGTTTCTTTGTTGATATAAATAAATAATATACCGTGTAATGTTGTAGTGAATCGATTGAAACAACACTATGACATGTTTACAGAATTAATTGCAGAAAATATTTAATCCTGAACATAAAATTTACAAAAACCGAATTATTGAAAAAGCTAACAACTTGAACTTTTTGCTAGAAGGCTACTGAAATAGTATAATTTTGCAAGTGATTATCAAACTATAGAATTTATATTGATACACTATTTTAAAATAATAATGAAAATTATTAATTAATAAACTACCATAAATTTAGTGCCTAAAACTGCTGAATCTGATGGTTTATGAAATGGATCAAGTAGGAAAGAAGTGAAATTAAACATTATTATAGGTAGGCCTACTGCAAATTGAACCTAAATAAACACCCTAAATATCTATGATTTATTTATTATTTTATAAGAATACAGGTGGGGGAACAAGGAAGTTACCATGATTAATACAACATGAAACATTATAAATTGTAGTTGCAATACAAAACTATCAAAAAAAGTAGAAGAATTGAAACAAGACATGTTGATTGATATAAGAATGATCTGTTTTAGAAAAATATAGTGTTAAAATACTGTGTACTGCAGTTAAACTATTAAAAACAAGCATTATTTTGTGTATAGTCAAATTACAGAAAATATTTTTCATCCTGAACATAGAATTTGAAAAGCTATCATTTTGAAGTACTTTTTTCCAGAGGACTACTGAAAAAAGTATAATTTTCCAATTTATTTTCCAGAATTTATGTTGATACACAATATTTTAAAATAATAATGAAAATTATTAATTAATAAACTATATCATTTTAGTGCCGAAAAACTGCTGAATCTATTGATTTATGGATTGAACCAAACAGTAAAATTAAACAGTATTATAGGCATTGTAAATTTAACCTAAAAGCCCAAAAATGTCTATGATTGATAAAAAAACCTTTTCTATCTATCAACATTCGAGGAATAGGCAATGTTTATGTCCAATTGCAGCAATGAGAAAGTGAATCAGTTAAAAGAAATCAAATGTTGAAGAATCCTGAACCAAGCTTTCTCAAGATTACGCTTTCAAGACTCCTAACGCGTTGCAAAATATTTATTACGATTTATTAAAAATTCTGCAACTTTTGCACAAGTAAAAATAGGCTACGATACTAATAGAATTCGTTTGTAAATTGTAATATAACAGAGGTCAGGAGTCTTCTATAAGGAGGTTGGTTCAGGTTATACACAACTTACCTTCTACTTTATGTGAAACAAACGTCTACTGTACGGTATACGCCACCAACTCTAAAACATTTCGGCTTTACCAAATATAGAAGCTGATAGTAGAGAATCACCAACCTCAATGCACGAATTGTCAATACTACTCGTACCGTGTTGCTTAGTCTACAAGACTTTATTTTTGTAGATTACGTCTTCGAGACTCCGGTTAAGGAGTATAAGACAAGTCAGATCAATAATAATAATAATTAATTATCAATAATTATTATACACTAGTTACCATATAATTACTATCGTATATCAATTAGTTGAGGTGAAGTTTAATTTTGATGTGAAAGGAACTCTTGTACACTATAAAAGCTTTATCAACTAAATATTTTTTAAACATTTCTATATTTTCAAGACTTTTAAAAACTACGGTAGCTTGTTGTACAGTTTTCTACTAATATGGCTAGGCTTTTGTTCGAATAAGCTACTATTGTGACTCACCAAGTGATAATCTCCTAAGCTTCTTGTATTAATCGTGTACGTCAAGGTTTTGGTTTGCATCACTCTTTTTTTAATATAAAGTAGCTTCATACACATATAAACAAGGTAAAGTTAAGAGACCAAGTCTCTTGAACAACGGCCTACATGAATATGATATACTTAATCTTTCCATACACCTAACCGCTTTCTTTTGGATCTTAAACACCCTACCAAGGTTTTGTTTTGATGAATTACCCCATACTACGATAGCATAGCTACCAAATATGTGACAGTAAGAGAGCCCATGATAAGCTGTAAAAAGTAGCTTGTTGTCGTGTATTGCATTAATCGTGTATGTCAAGATTTTGGTTTATATGTTTATATCACTCTTTTTTACATAATAAAGTAGCTTCATACACATATAAGCAAGGTACAGTTAAGAGACCAAGTCTCTTGAACAACGGCCTACATGAATATAATATACTTATCTTTCAATACACCTAACAGCTTTCTTTGGGATCTTAAACACCCTATCAAGGTTTTGTTTAGATGAATTACCCCCTACTAAGATATCATACCTAATATGTGACAGTAAGAGTGCATGATTAGCTGTAAAAAGTAACTTTTTGTCACGTAATCTAGCAAGCTGTCGCAGGACAAATACCACAGATGAAATAATTTTACAACACATTTTCTCAATGTATAGAGCCCAGGTCAATCGTCTATCCAACAAATCTGACAAGGCTAGCAGTTATGGGGGCTTGTCACCTGTCAGATTTTTTTAGTTAAAAAAATAATAGATATATTTTAATAGAGAATTCCTAATAATTTTGCTGTAGTGTCGTCCTCTTTGAGATAGCAAGGGCACCGATGAAAAAATTTATTCTTAGTAACATCTTTGCATTTGACAACAAAAACATGTGGAGCATTCACAGATTGAAATGGAGAATTAAAAGTTTGCGAAAAACATTTGTGCACCTGCGATTTTTGTGTCCACTAATGTGTCCACAAACGCAGGATTTGCGACTTGTCACATGGTGATCTTTTGTTAAACATACACACTCCCACTTCTATTTGCGCAGTCCAGCTCATTTCCGTATGTCACATTTTTGCGTCATATTGCCAAACATATGTTCCTTTTCTCCATTATAAAAACGTAGGTTAGTTGATGTGAAGCAATTGTACTTTTTGTGATACATGAAAATAAATTAGACCTCAACATCGCTTCTATTTGTGCAGTTTTAACTCGTTTCTGTGTATCACTAAGAAACAAAAGTCATCCTGCGTCATGCTACAAAACCTATGTTACTATTCTCTACTTTCCATAATAAAACACAGGTTTGGTGACGTGATGCAATGTGACTTTTTGTGTTACATGAAAATAATTTAGACCTCAACCTCGCTTCTAGATAAGCAGTCCAACACATTTATGTGTACCACAAAGAATTTTCCAGCGCCACGCCACAAGGCCTGCGTTTCCAGTTTTGTCGTGCATGATGGTTTAGACGTCAAAACAATTATTATTCTACAAAATGTAAAGACAGTAGTGTTGGTCAGATTTTACATGCACTTGTAATTGAAATTACATGCACTAATCTAACACTATAACAGAGGGCATAAGCTGATTCTAGAGTGAAAGAAGGCAGAAGAGGTATCGCCTTAAAGTTCTTCACTTCATAAACAAAAACATTAATAAGACTCTCATTATTGGGATGGAAAAATGAATCAAGGTGTCTGATATTCCTTCTCTGAGCGAGTGCATGAATGTGGAGGTTTCAGGAGATTATGTTCTGGATGGTATAACAGATCTATTGTAACAGTTGTATTAATGTTTTAGATATAGTTGTATTGCACAACTATTATGTTGCTATAGTCATTTTTATTATCTTTCACAATAGCGTTTTTCTCTGAGTTTTCAGATTTTTAATTTAGATTGTATCAAAATTTTTATCATAGTTAACACGGTACTGTACTTAAAACTTGTCTCAATTCCTTAATTTTTTCTGAACTCAGTTTTTCTAAATAATGAAAAAGAACATTCAGTGAGTAAAATCATAATTTAAATAAAAATATGGCGTGAGTTTTGACGTTAGATTGTACATAAAGTTTTTCGCCATGAAAAACAGCACAGATTTCAACTAAAAGTGCTTGAATTTCTTAGTACTAATGTAAAGCTTTAACCTACAATACAAAAAAAGAAGTCAGCAATAGATTGCACAAAATGCTAAGACTAAATTGAAAGAAAGCTGGTGAGGTAGCACATCAAACTCATCAAATAGTTTAAGAACACATGCCACGGAAGTAAGTTATGTGTAAAATCGAGAGTAAACGTGCTTGATATAAAATCTATAGGCCATTACATTGAATGATAATGTCATCCTAATATTTTTAAAACAACATCCGAATCTCAATTCCAAAGCTAAGCTTGTTATAAGAATCCTACAGGGTCTGGGGACAACCCCTGCCACAGAACGGTTCGGTAGCCAACATAAAATATTTCACAAGTTAGTTTGAAGTAACTGACAATTTAACAAACTGACAAATATACAGAAACAGAATTTATTAATTTCAAATTCCTTCAAGTCCTATTAATTAATAATGAATACTTCCGCAATGGCGGATATTAAAAACAGCATTGAATAGCTGATGGAAATCCATGAATGCTACTGTACAAAAATATCAGTCACCACCGGGAATCGAACCGCGGACCTCCCAACTGACGGTCGGGCGCCTTAACCACTAGACAATAGTGACCTTTCTGCACTTTTTTTTAAATATTTCATCAGATAATTAATTTTATTTTAAGTGGATCTATAAATGCATCTCAATGTTCTACAGTTGAGTTATAGCCTATTATATCTAGGATGAATTAATTAAATCGATGATAATAATAATCATCGATGAAAAGAATCAACATCCAAAACCCTAGAGGCAGCGATATAACGATGTTCAACATTTTCAATATTATTCTATAGCATTCAAACGAAGAGAAAAACCTAACCATTAAAATCACAAAAAAGAGCACACATAAGAATCACATATATGAGTGATAGACTAGTCATGAAAGTAATCAGTAGAAATCTGCACAAACTGAATTAATTTCTCAATATAGATTAGGTAAACGAAGACCTAGATATGGATACCGAAGAACTAATTTAAAACACTAATTAACGAGTTTAATTCAATTTAGTGCACTATTTACCAATTAGTAAATCCTACAAGTTTCATTGAACCTTCGTCTCATTCAGCCAGTCTTACAAATCGAAGCCAGTATTACACTGACAAATTTTCAAATAGAATCTAAGAGCTTATAGAGAGTGATTCTCAAATAAAACTTCCAGTGTCAGTAATATCGCGGCGGGATAAGTTTCTCGGTTACCAAGTTGTTGAGTCACCATTAATTATTTAGGTCAGATTCAATATTTAACAATAATTCGTTAAAGTATTTACACATTGATGTTATTGAGGTATGAATATATATCTATGTAACTCAATTTATTTACACCAAAAGTGTATCATGCTTTGAGAAAACAGAAGTGACGCAAATTCTTCAGTGATATGCAAAAAACTAGGTGAATAAAATCATTTTAAAAACGACATAAGTCATAAGATTATCAAACAATTTAAGCATTATAATTAAAAATTGACAAAATATATAAGAAAGATCATTATTTAAATTGTTTTGAGAACTATTGTTACAAATAAGCAATAAGATCAAGAATAAATGTAAAATAGCAAAAATAATTTCTTCTACATTTACTTTTACTTCAATTTCTACAGTGTCAGAATAGTGCAGCATCAACTGAAGCAATAAAACATAGTAATAATTATTTCAAGATAAACGTGGATGCAATATTATCCCAGTTTGACTACCTACTCAAACAATGCAATTAAAAAGCATGCCTCTGACCTCAAAAACTATCACTATTTCTCATGAATAGGCTAATATGATATAATGAATAATAAGACGAAATTGTCACAACCACATTTATTAAAAAAAATATTGAGTTACTACTTTCGATTGTTAAAACATTATCAATCTCAAACAAACAGTTTGTTTTATTATTCATTATAACTTCCACAATATCACCTTCGCCACTACAAAGAAAACTAATATGATATTTTTATACTTACACAAATCTAATAAATACCACTACATTTGAAATAAACTAGGCAATTAAGAGATATTCTACTTTCTCTTCAGAAATTGATACAAAAGTAACTTACCATCATTTTTCTACTACCTTCAATGCTCTACAAATCTACCATAAATAGAAGTATAGCCAAAGAACTATAACAAAACATAAACTATATACCAGAAATGAAAGCAATCATTAATTATTATTAACTACAAAAGTGACCACTGGATACCACCAAATAATAAAAAATACACTACCCTTTTATAAGCTTTATTTTATAAACATTTATAAACCTTACAAATCATATACAGACCTTATAGTAACTTAAAATGAACTTAAATGGCATCCGAACAATATTGATAAATATTGGACTCATTCTCCTTGCATATCACCTCCAGGAACAAGCTGAAAAAAGGAAACATTATGCATAAAAATGTGTGTAATTAAAAAATGCAATACATTTTTTGTGTATTCTTCGAAAAGATATCGAAATTGGAAAAAATATTAGAAAAGGCTATTTACTCAGACAAATAACTCAGTTCAAAAAATGTGTAAAAATCGGTAAATTTTGTAAACTTAAAAAATCTTTAAAAATAGCAAATTATTTACACTGAGAACTATTATACTGTATATTATAAAACCGAATCATTATCAAGTGAGTATACGACTGTATTAGTGTCAATAACACAACATACAGTGACATTTTAAGTTATATTATAGTGTTTATCACAGTGTTTTGTAAGAACATGTACCATAAAAAATTCAAAACAATAATTTAAAGACAGTTTCAGGTCTTAAGCATGTTAAAAGAAAGTATTGGAGTAAAATACAAATAACAATTAACTTTATTGAATTTAATATCAAAATTATACCTATTGATAAACAGTACTTGACAAAGTACATCAATTGAGTATATTTTAATCTAATATCAAAACTGACACTGTATTTCTTTTTAAATTATGATCTTTACTCACTTATACCGGAGATACTGGAGGGATGCATTTCACTTCTAAAGAGGGCTGATGAAGCTTCTCTTTAGAAGTGAAATGCATCCTTCTAGTATAAGGTATAAGTGAGTAAAAATCATAATTTAAATAGAAATAGTGTCAGTTTTGATATTAGATAGTTCAAGTATTTTGTCATGAAAAACATCACATAGTATATTTTACTAGTCATAGAAGATAACATTTAATCAATGAGTAATAAGTAGAAAAGAAAATGGTAATTGTAAATAAGAATAACAATAATAGTGATTTTTTTGTATTATTTTATGCTTATGCTAGCTTTTACTAAATTTTTCTTCCAATCATGGATTGCACAATTTGTTCACGGGGTAGGAAGGACAGTATTTTATGTAGGAAATATAATTAAAAAACGCAATTTTCGGAATATTTTATTTCATGTATTCAAATACATTCTAATGTATTTCTAGTGAACAAATAAATTTGTTGATTTGTATCTTATATTCTACTGTTTTGTATTTTGGAATATTCTTGTGAGATTGTGTATGTTGGAATGAAAATAAAAATTGAATTGAAAAAATATTACATGCGAAAGGCTTTTATTTGTGGGGAGACTCTTACGGGTAGTTCCGGCTCGCCGCTTGAGCCATGTTATTGAAACATGGTGGACCTATAATATTTTAGGTGGGTTCCGAACCACCTGATTTTAAAAAGTGATTTTACAGCAGAGAACAGTCTTTTTCTGGCAAATACAATCGGTCGCCCTTAAAGAGAGGGCCCAGGAAAGCGTTGCTTGTCTAATCTGATTGAACAGACACCTGTTACGACTCACGGCTATCACTTCCCTATTATTTTTTCTATTGAAAGAGGGAATGATAAAAGGAGAATTATTCAGCCTACCCGCAGAAATTAACAGAAGTTGAAACAGAACCTTCTTGTGTTTTCTCCCTCATTCAAAAAGGTTTCCTAACCTTTAGGAGTTATTTTCCAGGTTAATGTATTGTACATTGATATACATTTAGGCCTACTCAGACAGAATGGTGAAATTTATGAAGCTTAAAAAGCAGAATTCAAAGTATTAAGAATGAAAGAAAGTGTATAATAGCTTGAAATTGTATAATACAAAGTGTATTATTTCATTTAAAATACTAATTTAAACACAAAGTACAGAATTATGTACTATTTTAGTACGTAATTTTGTGTCTGAGGAATAAATTTAAGTTTTGAATTGAATTCATAAGCAGTGAAAGATTGGAAATTTCATGTATTGTAAAATTCCTCTTTTGCTTTTGCTATAGCGCACTTCAAAAAAAAAGGGTACGAACTCCCTCCTAGATCACCAGCTTTATGCTTTTCTGGTGAGGGCCTAAGAAACGTACAACAACAATTTTAAATAGATAACTTATTTATTATTTTTTTATTATGTAGTTTTTCTATTATTTATTTATTTATTGTGACAAATTTACAACGAGTGTGAAGGTGCAACAGACTCAAGTCCAAAACTGCTCCCTTCACAAATTTTGAATAATTATATTATATCTGTATTGGAACTTGCTTAGATGAGAATGTTTATTTTTGTATATTTATTATGAAAATTACAAGTCTATTCAATAATTTTAAAATGAAATCAATTAAATAAAATGAAGTACAGTAGTTAAAACAAGGATCATCAAGAGGACAGCACTCAGAAAATGAGTAATACAATTAAATTAATAGCTAATTTATATTTATAACAAACCAATAGCTGTCAATTCCGGTAATTCCGGTGGTTCGTAACCCACCTAAAACTGTAGGTCCAACGCATCATTCAACTCATTACCCACGCACAGGTCTCAGATCTATATGGGCTTCATCCTCAAAAAAAATTTATGGGAAACCAATATAATACGAAAATATGGAGAACAAAAAAGCAGTTATAGCCTACCATTGTTATATTGTTTCCGTTGAGTAAAATTTGGTCGAGTTTTGTAATTCTTCTACCTTCTGGAGTAGATTCATATTCGGTTACATCCTCCAATAACATATTTACAAAATCATCAAATCCCAACAGTGTGCCAACTATTTCTTTGTCGTTTTTCATTATAATATGTATTCTTGAGCCAATACACTTATCTACCAATTCTGCAAAACAAATATCAAGATAACAATGCTTTATTAATTATTGTATATAAAAACTTCAAAAGTAAAAAGTAATAATTTAAGCAGGAAAAACATATATAAGGTGGGGGAAGGGGTATGGAAAACAAACCTTTTTCAAATAAACATGACAATCATTTCACATTGAGAATTCATTATTAAAACACATGAGAGAAATCTCAAATTATGCCAAAAAGTTGGCTATTTACAAAAAATGGCATCCTCCGGCATTACACAAATAAAAATGGTCATTCTTTGGGGGAAATTATTTTTCGCAGATAACCTACTGTTTTTAGCATATGTAAAGCTCCCTTTTTACATACTTTAAAAAATCTAGGAACAAATTTTCCAAAGTTCTGGTTATTTGAAAAATGTTCAACTCCCTCACCTCAACTACTAAAATTTAACAGACAAGAAAAATTTCACCACAAGAATTGAGAAATAATATGTAGCATTCAACATAAGACACATTTAACCCAGTACATAATAGTAAATATAACGTTATAGAAAATGCAAGGACATCATAATTTCTATTATACATGAAAATTCAATTTCTTAAATATTACTGCATAAAGTATACAATTACTGTGCGAGACTAAGCTCCGTGTCCCTGACGGCTGAAGAGGAGAGACGAAGAATAGTAAAGTGGGCAGCGCGGACGCACGAACAGAGACACACAGTTGCATTGCTTTTGCGATGACATAGTGCATTCCTCCGAGAGACGAGGGAGCTCAGTCTCGCACTGTACAGTCCACAATTATTTTATCTAAGTATGACCAACTGAGTTCTTTTTATGCAAAGAATGTATGATAACAATCAAATTCTAATCAATATAAAATAATTTTAATCTACTATTAAAGTTGACACTGTATTTCTAGTTAAAATATGATTTTTACTCACTAAAACTGGAGGGATGCATTTCGCTTCTGAAAAGAAGCTTTATCAGCCAATCATTAGGGGTTATGTTCTGTTGAGGTTGGTTAATGAACCCCTGGGGATTGGATTATTCATTAACCTATTAAATATTACATTTATTGACATATAATTTATTGAACCTAACCTCAAGAGAGCCCCTGGTGACTGGCTGATAAAGCTTCTACTCAGAAGCGAAATGCACTCTTCCATTTTTAGTGAGAATTTCTCGTATTCAACAAGAAATAGGGTCAGTTTTATTATTAGATTGTTGAAGTATTTTGTAAGGAAAACATCACAGATAAAATATTAACTTACTAATGGGTGGATTACAAACACATAATTCATAGCATGAAACACAGAGACTTGATTCTGTGCAGTACGATGCTGTATAATAGGCCCAAGAAGTAAGAGCTTCACTATCTTCAGAAAACTCAAGTTACAATAAGGGTTTTCTACACAGTTCAGTCGAGAACCAGAATTTTTTGAAATTGAACATCAGTTTGAATTACTGACTAAGGATGCCTCAATTATGAAACAACGAGAGTGACCTGTCAGCTCGCTGACTGTGGTGCCAGAGTGATCGTGATGTTCAGTTATGAGCACTCGGAAGGGTGTCTGGCAGAAAAACATGCCATGCCGTTATCGGCATCATTTAGCTTCAGAACCCACCTAAGGGCGCCCTGCCACTGAAAGCTGTGCTGAGTTGTGCTGGACAGCTTTGAAAAACGAAATTATTTTCAATAAACACCAGGCCAACAAAAGCTGAGCTGTGCTGTGCCATTGGCTGGGTGTTTATTGAAAACCTTTAGTTCAATTTTAAAGCTGTCCCAGCACAGCACAGCTTTCAGTCGCCGGGCATCCTAAATGTGTAGGTGCACCATTCATATCATCGTTGTATCGTCATTCACCTCATTACCCAGGCACAAATCACACATTTTATATGGGCTTCATCAGCAAGAAAAATGAAATGAATTAGACCTAAACCTTGCTTCCATTTGAATATTTCAATTGATTTCTGTGTTTCATAAGACATCCCGCGTCATTCTACCCAGACTGTGTTTCTATTAACGTCCGTAGGCCTGAAACTCGACTTAGGTTGATAAAATTTGGAAGTTGAACAAGTGATTTTTTATTGGCAAAAAATAACCGTTAAGTGGTTATTATTTCAAAGGTACAAAATATTGAAAATATATGATGCTCACGAGCAAAAGGAATAGGGTAACTAATAAGAAATTTAGCCTATAATTCAACAAGAAAACGTTACGGTAATCTAAGTCATTTACTTACCTAGAGGAAGTAGAGTTGAAGGATTAGTAGCAACGGATGCCGTCATTCTGTTGAAAAAACAAATTGGAATATTAAAATGTGAAAGAAATACAATAGTTTTCTAAAAACAACATAAATTGTGATTATACATATACACGTTTGTAAACTAATGTTTGAGGTTAAAGCTGCCGGCGAATCCTGGAGATGATTCCATGAACGAAATAAAACCGAATATTACAGGAATACATTGATCAAAATCATCAAGATGACTATACTGATCATTAGATATAGAATATTATAATCATAATCAAAAAATACTTTCAAACGCTTGATTTATGCCTACCTGTTTATAAAACGAAAAACAGCAGATTTCGAAATGGCTTTGTCGATTTCGGACAAAGCCTGGAGTGTCACGATATCGACTCTCGGTGGGACGTTCATAGTCGATATCCGTAGCTTTTGATACCAACTATTCAATATTTACGCGCTCAATTCTAAATTCAAACGCGCATAGCATTAATTTATTGATTTTCTGAATGTTGTATGCTTTAAACACACTTATGCATTTTATTCGATTTGAAACACTTATCTACTTAAAAACCGAATGCATTAATACATTTTCCATATGTATGTTTGAGCCATAAGAATGACAATTTAGTCTTATGACGGGGCGTTGGGGGGTCCCAGGTTACAACCCTAAAAAGCTTAGAGTTGCACTTTGAAGACCAAGGGGAACCCTCAGACATGATTTTGAAGGGCTCTGTCACCATCCATATGCAATTACAAAATTACTGAAAGTTACAATTTGATGTGTTATTAATTTACAATAAAAAATGCTTATTGTTTTTTGCACATTCTCTATAGTTGCAAGTTGAATCAGGAATCAGGTTCATTCAGTCATAATAATTGTTATATTTTTGCACATTTTACATATTCTAGAAAAGTAAAGAGCTGGATACGAATTCAAGAGATTACACAAACATAAAAGCTTATTGTATTTTCTAAAGCTCTTTCTAGTGCTATTCAGTGCCTTTTCCCCTAGCTTCCACAACTTTTTTATTGATGGTTTTCAGTTGCCCTACATTCGATTTTTTTAGTTAAATTGAAAAGACAATATTCAAATTAGTTGCACAGATACTTTTGAGTAGGCAACTAGGCATATCGATGGAAGACTTTTAATTAATGCTATTTGGAAAATCGTGTCACTGATTGAAAGTTGGTATTTAAGGTGAAGGGGTAAGAGAGTCTCTAGCCAAAACTCTACCCCGGGACACAAAAGGTTTCAGGGTGGCCCTGATTGTAATAATAATTTGAACTTGATTACTACTATCACTTGTTGAATTAGAACTATAAAAGTAGCATTTTTTATCTTTCTTACATTAAAATTTGTTCACAACTAATTATTAATGAACTAACAATATAAGAAATGTGGGTTTAAGTACTTGAGAAAACGATTCATAAAAGCAATAATGATTAATTAAATTTAAGCTTTCATTTTACTCGATTTAAAAATAAAATATACTCATATAAAATTACTTTTTACCTTTTAATTACGTTTTTGAGCCTCAAATCAGGTTCCCTGCATCGAAAATCCCAAAATGTTGACTAAATTGAAGGTATTTAAGCTTTTAGAGACATGAGTAGAATCTCTTAAAATATGATTCTAGAGGGGCTTTTTATCAACATTTTCCCAGGGTATGACCCCCGGGCGCTCGTATACCCCTAGACACCCTGGAAGGGCCCCAAAATCTACGATCCACCCCCCCCCCCCTTCCCCACCATTACAAAATCCTGGCTACGCTACTGCGTACTGGGCTTGATGTCAAGCAATTGCCGCTCTATGTAAAAAGTAAATATTGTAAAACCGCAGTCATTTTGAGTTCGGAAAAGACCTCAAACTTCTGGAGTTATTTACTAAAAATGTCATCAAACCAATGAAATTGTCCACTTTTAGTTAACTTAATCTGAAATTTGAAAAGTAGACATACTTGAGGGATTACAAGACTTTATAATGCTTTTATAAAAGGAAAACTAGTCTTGTATTTAGATGAAGAATATGATGATTATTATTGGTATAAGAATTCAGATTTTGGTAATCGTGTCATAACATATACGATAAAATGAGGTACATTTGATTAAAAGTATTAAAAAATGAGACGGAACTTATAGTTTATTTCAAGTGGGCCTTCACTTATATAAATATCTTATCAAGATGACCAATAAGATTTTGTGAAATCTCACACTTGATAAATAATCTAGAATATTGATCTCTTTTTCAGAAAATCTCATTGCATAAGCCGAAACAATAGTAAAACCAAGCAGCCAGCAAGAAGAACACTGGAGTTTGATAGTTTTTCACCACCCCAAAAACGAAGAGTTTTGCCTTCTATTTTAATAGATGGGATCAAAATTGACTTCAATTCTACCACAGCCGAGCCTACGCACGAGATTCCAACAATATCAAGTCCCATAGGGAGATCTACAATTCTGTACAATGGTATTCCAAAAACAGGTTCTCTTATTGGTACTCCAAAGCTGAATACTCCTGAAAAACAGGCGATTTTGGAGAAAGGGAACTTGAAATTTTGGCCAGTGATTGGCGAAGGGAGTTTTGGAACAGTTATAAAGACCAAATACAAAGGTAAGAAAAATTTCATCCAAGAGAAATCACAGATGAGAGTATTTACCAATGAATAAATTAGCCTACCTGTGATGTTTTCCATGACGAAATACTTGATGAAAAATCTATTTATTATAACTTGGCTACTTTCATCTGGCGCTTGAGAACAGAGAGCATAGTGGGAGATAGCTTTGAAACAAACATTTTCCAAGCGCTAGATGAAACTAACCAAGCTTATCAAAACTGACACTGAATTTCAATTTGATATATGATTTTCAATCACTTTTACTGGAGATACTGGAGGGATGTATTTCATCTACTCTTTAGACGTGAAATGCATCGCTCCAGTATCTCCAGTAAAAGTGAGTGAAAATCATATATTAAATAGAAATAATACAGTGACAGTTTTGATATCAGATTGTACATAAATTACCAACGTGTAAATTATTAAGACATGTTCTGCTTTCTCATTTGAAAAACTATTCATGGAAAAGATGCATCAACACTTAAATCAACAAGCTATTATTTTCAATATATATTATATTCCTGGATTTCTTGTTCCATGACGAACTGCGTTGTTAATATTAACTTTTTATGTGAATTCAACGACTTGCAGTCAAATATCTAAATGTCTATTTGACAGCAAGTCGTTGAATTCACATAAAAAGTTAATATATTAGGCTATATCGTATTATGATGCATTGAGAATATTTATTAATATTTTGTTTCAAAACGCATGCCAAGTTATTTTGAATTCTTGAATTTATTTACTTCTCATTCTTCTTTCTTTCTTCAAGTATAGAGTTTCGTCTACAGATAACAGCAAGTAGCTGTTTATTACATAGGATTGCTATTATAATAACCGCTTGTCTTGTCTAATAACTATTATTATCAAATTCTATGAAAAATCCTTCTTATTAAATAAATAAATAAAATTTTATTGTCAGCTGGCCGAAAAGCATAAGACAACGTCAAAATATTTAAAAAAAACTACACAACAATGGTTGCAGATTAAAATTCTACAGGATACCAGTCAACATTAAACACTTATTACAAATAGTAGGCTGTTGCTTAACAATACTAATATTAATCCACAGAGCTTATAAAGACATACTCTTATCTAATGAATTCTGATGTAATAAGTCAAAATATTGACTACTTTCGTGAAACTCACTCAGCTTGTAAAATGGGTTTTTTATCAGCCAATCATGCACCTCTGTTTTATAAATGTTTAGAGGTGAATCATGGAGATGGAGCGGCAACTTATTTAAAGCCGCTAATTAATTAATTATCAAAAGTTGATTTTGACAATCTTTGATGCTCAATATAAATATGTCTACCGCATTTCTTCTAGTATTAAAATAGTGAACATTATTCCTTATTTGATGACTGTGCTGATTTTTCTTAGTTTATATTAAAACAGAATATATATAAAGATTGATTACAGTCAAAATTTTATTATTTATGAATAATGGCTTGCAGTGCTCTAAATATGGTGATTCGGTTATAATTCTCAAGGTTTTTTTTAGAAGTGAAATGTCGTTCATATGCGAGGAATTGCCCCATAAAAGTATACCATATATTCAGGAGCACAGCCGTAAATTAAAACTCATTTTATTCTCTCATAGCAGAATTTATGTCGAAATTAAGCTTGTCAACTCAAAGTAAGTCTAATTAAACTATAGTCTGATGAAACTGGACTGACTACTGTACATAAGCATCCCAAGATTATTGGTGAAAGAGGGGTGAAACAAATTGCCAAAACTACTTCAGGGGAGAGAGGGCAGCTGGTCACAGTCTGTTGTGGGATTAATGCATGTGGCAATCATATTCCTCCCTTTCTTATCTTTCCAAGGAAGAAATGGCAGGACCGTATGCTTCTTGGAGCTCCTCCAGGCTCTTCTGGTGCCGCCTATCCATCAGGGTGGATGACAGCTAACAATTTCATGAGTTATCTTGAACACTTTAAAGTTTTTTCAAAGTGCACAATTGACAATAAACATTTGATTATTCTTGATAATCATGAAAGCCACGTAAGCTTGGAGGCCATTGACTTTGCTCGGGACAATGGCATTGTTCTATTGACATTGCCTCCTCATACGTCTCATAAGCTTCAGCCACTAGATCGAACAGTATTTGGACCTCTTAAAACATATTATAACTCTGCTGCTTCTGACTGGATGACAAACAACCCTGGAAAAAACTTGCAGATCTATGATGTTGCTGGTCTATTGGGTCGTGCTTTTCCAAAGGCATTCAGCATTTCAAACATTGTCAGTGGCTTTCGTGTGAGTGGAATCTATCCATTCCACTGTGATATTTTTGGCGATGATGAATTTTCACCTAGCAATGTAACAGATCGTCCAAACCCACAAAAAAACATTCCTGACTGTGATCTTCAGCTTGATACAACAGATTGTGATCTTCAGCCTGCTTCAACAACTTATGATTCTCATGATGAACAAGCAGCCTCTGTCACTCCTCAAAAAGGACCTGGGCCTTCTACTTCAACTCACTTCTCTCCACAAGATGTACAAGCAGCCTCTGTCACTCCTCAGAAAGGACCTGGGCCTTCTACTTCAACCCACTTCTCTCCACAAGATGTACAAGCAGCCTCTGTCACTCCTCAATATGGGCCTGGGCCTTCCACTTCAACCCACTTCTCTCCACAAGATGTGCTACCTTTGCCTCAAGCTCCTCCACGAGCAGAAACTTCATCAAGAGGACACAAACGAGGACGTTGCAGGGTTCTGACTGACACTCCTGAGAAGGCAGAAATTGAAGATGACCGTAAAAAAAAGCTTGCTAGGGAAGGATTGAAAGAAGGGAAGGCTAAGGGAGAAGGTTCGAAATTATCAGATAGGGAAGGATTCCTGGTTAAGGGGAAAGGTTTGAAATTATTGAATGAAATACTTCAAAGCACTAATAAGAAAAAGAGGAAAATTGCTGAGGATAGCTCAAGCTCTGAAGAAGAAATCTGGCCAAAAAGTGGTGACTCTTCAGAGGATATTGATCTGCTCACAAGCTCAGATTCTGAAGCAGATATTGAGACATTTTTCGAGATTTGCATCCCAAAAGTTGATGATTTTGTTTTAGTGGAGTTTCCTGGCAAAAAAAGCAACAGGCCAACATATTTTGTTGGGAAGATTACAAAATTGGAAGAAACAGGAAATGATGTGATGGTTAATTTTTTGCGAAGAAAAGGAACCCAATTTCATTTTCCAGAAATTAAAGACGAAGGGCTTGTTCCTCAAAATTCATTGAGAAAGAAACTGCCTTCTCCATTTGAGAAAAGAGGCTATTTTGATTTCAAAATCAAATTTCCATACAATATTAGAATTTTTTAGAAAAATGTCCTACAAGTTTATTATTTTCTATTTGTCTCTATTAATTTCCTATTACATTGTGTCCATATCCATCATAATAAATAAATAAATATAAGGAGCATCCAGTGTTTTTATTTTTGGTTGGGAGATATGATCCCCCAAGGGATCAAATCTCCCTACATGTGGGATCAAATCTCCCTTAGTAGGGGAGACATGATCCTGTTGTCAAAATAAAATTAATTCTTTTTTTCTCATTATTTTACAATTATTATTCAATAATAGCTGAAAATTAAGATTCAGAAATGTATTTTGATTGTTTTAATGATATTTGAATAAATCTAAGACTCATAAAATTGCACTTAAAATTTGAAAACAAAAAATGGGATCAAGTCTCCCCACTCTCCCCTACAGCCGAATTATTATTGGAATTATTGTATTTCACATTTTATTTCTATAGGTTTTTATGCCTAGATGAAATAATAGTGCAATGCAGATTCAAAGTAGCCTACGGTATCTTTTCTTTAGAGCTATTATAAAAGTTGACCGAAATAGAAAATTGAAGCAGCCTAACAATATCATACCAATAGCTGGTTATTTATTAATTGCCCGTTGTCCGATTCATTTGAATCTGGATTTATAGAATGTGTAAAACCTATCTACAAATTTATTTCAATAATCTATTTTCTCCTTATTTTCTTCCGTTTTTTTTCTTTTCTCTTTTCCCTTCTCCTGTTTTCTTCTTCATTTTTCTCATCATTCTTCTCTCCTCCTTCAAGTAGAGTTAGAGTTTCGTCGACAGATAACAGCAAGTAGTTGTTTATAATATATGATTGCTACCATATTATAACTTCATTCTACTTTTGACAATTTTTACGAGCCGATAAATTATTTTCCAACTATTTTGTTTTCAGGTCAAAGAGTAGCAGTTAAAATAGTATCTAAGAGCAGTAGCCCTAAAAAAGAATCGTTATTAAGAGAGAGACACGCCCTACAATTGAATCATCCAAACATAATCAAAATGATCAGCGTTATAAATTACCCACATACCAAATTTGGCATGGTGATTATGGAGCTATGGAATTCGATAGATCTACAAAGGGTCTTAGATGACAGTGAGCGTCAACTGACGTTTTTACAGAAAGTTTGGTAAGTCCAAGCTTGTTGGCATTTTTATCACCTTCTTCATCCCAGGATTAGGTGTATAAAGCTGGTCTCATTTCAAAGGATAAAACAATCAGAATTTATTAATTTCGAATTCCTTTATAGGTGCTATTAGTTTATACCGAAGACTTCCGCAATGGCGGATATTGACAACAGTATTCAATAGCTGATGGAAATCGATGAATGCTACTGTACAAAAATATCAGTCACCACCGGGAATCGAACCACGGACCTCCCAATTGCCGGTCGGGCGCCTTTTCGGCCGGTCGGCAATTGGGAGGTCCGTGGTTCGATTCCCGGTGGTGACTGATATTTTTGTACAGTAGCATTCATCGATTTCCATCAGCTATTGAATACTGTTGTCAATATCCGCCATTGCGGAAGTCTTCAGTATAAACTAATAGCACCTAAAGGAATTCGAAATTAATAAATTCTGTTTAAGTAAATTTGTCAGTTTGTTCAATTGTCAGTAACTTCGAACTTTCTTATAAAACAATCTTTCAAAAGGTTTACCTATATATGTTATAAGAATTATATTAATTTATATCATAACGGCTTTATATATTATACCACATTCGTTCCAATTTCTGTTTTTCTATTTTTTAATGACATTTGCTCTAGCTATTCAGCTAATAATGGAATGTCCAACTCATTCCTGGCCGATTCTGTCCAACACCCTTCACACTTTGAAGAAAACGCATTTCTACTGCTTGAACTCTTAAAGGTGGAAATAATTCAACTATACTACAATTATGGGGTCTTTTGCACTATAACCCCGCATTTCTAAGTGTCTTGAACAGTAGATTCCTAACCTTACCTAATCTGACCTAACCTAGTCTTAGATGTGGGTACGTTTGGTCATTGAACAGTAGATTCCTAACCTAACCTAGTTTTAGATTAGGCAAGGTTAGGTTAGGAATCGACTGTTCAATGACAATTTTTAAGATTGCGGGGTTATAGTGCAAAAGGCCTCAATTGCAAATGAATATAGATGGTAATAAATGTCCATCAAATGTAGAGGAGACTTTCATTATATAAATATTGACAACAGTAACAAATGGAATTGCAAAAGTTCAATGAATGCTATAATAAAAAAATCTCCCCGACAGTGGTAAGATTTTTGGGTATAGAACACATCGAATTTTTGCATTTCTATTTCTGCCTTTGATCAATTATTCGTATACCGAAAGTCTTCAGTGCATTTGATGGAGTTAAATTGATAATTTGAAATTCATTACCATCTATATTTTGTTAATAATTGTAATAGCCTTGGATTATTTCCACCATTAAGAGACCAAGCAGCAGAAATGAGTTTTCTTCAATTCTGGATTCACTATCATCAAGGTACCGGTTCTTGAACTCTGTTTAAAGTTTTTTTCTGCTTGCCCATGTTTCTGCTCCATATGTGATAACAAATAGTTTATAATCAATATGAATAACTTACTGAAACCATTTATTTTTTTTTTTTGGAGGATGAAGCCCACATAGGTCTGAGACCTGTGCGTGGGTAATGAGTTGGATGATGATGATTGATGAGTTGGACCTACAGTTTTAGGTGGGTTCCGAACCACTGGGAAGTGATTTTACAGCAGAGAACAATGTCTTTTTTGCTGGCCAATCTAATCGGTCACCGTTACGAACAGGACCTACGAGAACGCAGCTTATCTATCTGATTGAACAGATACCTGCTACGGCTCGCGGCTATCACTTCCCTAATACTCAAGACCAAATTATTTATAATATATATGTTTGCAATGATTTTTCTTGATAAGTAAGACAGGATATCAAGTATATTAATTGCTAAAAGTATAGGCAAAGATTATAATGAATGATTATATATGTGCCCACCCCCAAACCTGCTGCAGAAAGTAAAAGGCTGAATATGTTTCAATTAATACTAGAAATAATTTGGGAAGTGATAGCCGAGTGTCTTAGCAGGTGTCTGTTAAATCAGAGATAAGCTACAAAACTCCTGGGTCATCTATGTAAGGGTGACCGATTGCATTGGCCAGCAAAAAAATCTCTTCTCTGCTGTAAAATCACTTTCTGGTGGTTCGGAACCCACCTAAAGCTGTAGGTTCAACTCATGAATCACCATCATCCAATTCATTACAACGCACAGGTCTCAGACCTATGTGGGCTTTATCATCCGAAAAAAATAACAGCTGAAGACAGCCACTTCTATTGTGACACTTAATGGGGATGGGAGCTTTTTTCAGGTGGTTACCATTATCCCTTAAATTTTTTTCAGTTGTGTTCCTCCAAAACTTCTGAAGGGTTCGTTTCAGACAAGGGTGTCTAATAAATTTTGTGATAGATCTGAAAAAATTGTGAAAAATATCTGAATGTGAAGATTGTGTTCAATTTCGCGATTGTAATTATCATAGTACAAGCACCCTTATTCTTGGGCGTGAGGTCTACTGTTCACAGAACTACTAGTAGATAAATTATACATATTATTTATACCAAGTCTATAACTATGCCATTCATCTAGTGTTAAGTACCCAAGATTCTTTGTGCCAATCAATAATTTATAATTATAGATATATGATAATAATCTATGACTGTCAGTTGTTCTCTAGATATATGTCAAGCTCTGAATCACTGTCACGAGAGGAAAATTTTGCACTTAGATGTGAAGCCAAAAAACGTTCTCATACACATGCTGGGCTGGCCTAGCAAAATTTGCGATTTTGGAAGTTCTATTTCAATAGCAGATATAGACTGTTACAAATATTTCCCACGTCATCAAGCAAGTATACTATTTTTGAAAATAAATGTGTTCTAGTACCTAATTCATAACAATTATGATTACAGTAGTACTGGAGAAAGAGTGTTGTTTTTTGGTTTTATATTATTATTTTTTAATTTGTCATTCTCTACTTATTTTTTCTATGTAGTCTAATTCAGCATATTTCATTTTCATCTCTTTTCTGTTGATATTTATTGTATGCTCTTATTGTATTATTATTACTATATTTTTATGCGCATTTGAATTATTGTTGAACTTCTCAATAATGTAAAGTAGTTGAAATTTTTACTTTATTTTGGTTTAAATATGTATAGCAGGCGCTGCGGTAAATCGCCGAATGCATGAGTTTATTTTGACTGTTTAAAGTTTTTTATTTTGTTTATAAAATTGTGCTAGCCGTCACTACTGGTTCAGATGGCTAGAAGTTTCAAAAAAAATTTCTATACTGTATCTCATTTTTTGTAAAACTTTAATGGAAATAAATTTACTTACTTATTCATTTCATTTGAAAATAAAATTATTAGTTTTGGTTGATTTATTATTATTGAACGTTAAAATCTAATACTATTATCAACATTTTCTAATGATTTTAAAGTTTAAATGTTTTGTATCACCATTTTCGAATGCAGCAAAAAAGGAAGTTCTATTGGCAGATATAGATCGTTTCAAATATTGCTCCCGTAACCAAGCAAGTATACTATGTTTTAAAAAGAATGTGGTGTAGTAATTTATTCATAAATAATTGAAAGAAAATCAGAACAATTGTAACATGAAAAAAGTAATATCAATTATTATTGCCGTAGCACTGACAGTAGAACTTATTCATTTCATTTGAAAATTACTTAGTTTTGGTTAACACAGGTTTTTGCATGATTTATTATTATTAAACGTTAAAATATATTATTATTAACATATTTAAATGTTTTGTATCATCATTTTCAAACAGAAAAAGATTTCATGGCAATGAGGGAGGTTTAGTGCGATGTTAGATCACGAATCACGCAAAGAATCTATTTAGACCAAGAAATAAATATTATAAAATTAGACATTATTATTTAGTAATAGATATATTTCATGAAAGAGGTAGGCCTACACTGATAAGGCCAGCGGGAATTAGTTGGGTATAAACTGAGCAAACTGAGCAAACTCCAAAAAACCTCTCACCTAGTGCTGCACTTACTACCTAGTGCTATCTTACTACGGAACGAAACAATAGATGGGCAGATTTTAACTGTTCCAAATGTATTTCAAGTAAGGATTTAATTTTACTCTATGGCTTGCTTGAAAATATGTGAAATAAAGTCATTTGTTAAAATCTTGGAGAATAGGTGACTTATTTTCTCTTTATTGATAAAATAAAAGCTCATTTCGACTGTGGCAAGCTTGAGAATTCTGACAAAAATTGCAGAAGTACTGTTCTCCCACCACGAGAATAGAGCTGGCAGGAATTCTAGGAATGTAGGAGCTGGCCGAGTGGGGGTAACACAGTAAACCGGTCTTTGAATTTATCATTTGTAAAACAATTGCTCGGCTTGTTTGCTAGGCGACGTTGCGAACTGAACTAAACCAATACAGCCACGTTGGGTAGTAGACGGAAGTGTGCGAGAAAGAGAGAAACAGCGTGTGATAGACAGCGAAGAAGAGCCTCCCCGCACACCTCATACGTCGCCTCTATTCTCGTGATGGGCGAACAGTAGATGATTCAATCTGACTATAAAATGAGGATTGTATTCCCATTCCAGCCTGGCATTTTTGTATCATAATTAACCTCATTACTCACGCACAAGTCTCAGACTCATGTCAGCATCACAAAATAAACTGGGTTAGATACCCATTCAGCCCATCATTTTGTATCACAATGAACCTCATTACCCACGCACAAGTCTCTGATAAATTAAACCAATCGAAAAGATTCTCTCATAAACTGTTTTTTTTTTTCAGGGAACAATAAAATATATGGCACCAGAGTTATTTAAAGGAAGTAATATAACTGAAAAAGCCGATGTCTATTCTCTTGGAATTACAATGTGGCAATTACTCAATGAAGAAACACCATATATGGGTGAAGATCTGCATACTATCATATACAAAGTAGTGTCACAAAATTACAGACCTAGTTCGTCGAAATTTCATTCAATTGAAAAGAAATTTGTCACTGTTTATGAAACATGCTGGTTAGAAGACTATAAGTTCCGGCCTACCACTGCCGAGGTTGCAAATAGCTTAGCTGTGATTTTGGAAGCTAACAAGATCAAAAATGATGTGAGAATGAGATAAATCGTTTTGAACCAAGTACACTTGAGTGATTAATGCATCAATCAAGTATTAGAACAAAATAGTTAACATTGAGAATACTGAGATGAATTTATAGCATAAGTATTAAAAAAATCAAATACACATGCATTCGTGATATTGTGATTAATGCGCAAATAGGGAATTAGAATAAAAAGTATAGTATTGAGAATACTGTGATGAATCTGTAGAATAAGAAAATTTTAAAAACAAATACACATAAATTGGTGATATTTTAATTGGTGATTTTTAATTAGAATAAAAAGTAAAGTAATGAGAATATTGTGATGAATGAATTTATAGAATAAGTAATTTTTAAAAACAAATACACATAAATTGGTGATATTTTAATTAATGCGCCAATAAGGAATTAGAATAAAAAGTATAGTATTGAGAATACTGTGATGAATGAATTTGTAGAATAAGTAATTTTTAAAAACAAATACACATAAATTGGTGATATTTTAATTAATGCACCAATAAGAAATTAGAGTATAATTTATAATATTGAAAATACTGTGATGAATCTCTAGAATAAGTAAGAATGTTTGTGATATTGTAAATGATGTAGAAATGTTTTAAAATAAATTTACGAATGAATGTGATTTTTTAATGAGTTATTTTTCAGCCTATTCAGAAACCAATTTTTTATTATTTCTAATGAATTTAATTAAATTAATGATTGAGTATGATTAAATAAGGGCCGCATTTTTTTTAAATTTTCTATAGTTTATACTACAGCTAAGTTTAACCTAACCTAACCTGTTTGATACAAAATTTGTAGATAATTATATCGTATTGGCTGCCAGAATAGGGATCTACTGTTCAATTACAATGTTTAAGAAATGCGGGGTTATTGTGCAAAAGACCCTAAATAAGAAAATGAGATAAATGCCCATATTTACGAAAGTTCCTTCCGAGTATCTTGAGTCGAGGGACTCTTGAAATGTAATGTATTTTAATAGTCGAAAAAAGTGTGTTTAAAGACTTGTTTAACTTTCAATTAAACTCGAACATGTTTTTTTTTGGAGGATGAAGCCCTGGATGATGGTGATTGATGAGTTGGTTTTAGGTGTAAGTTCCAAACCACCGGTAAATGATTTTACAGCAAAGCAAAGAGTCTTTTTGACCGAACAGATACCTGTCATGAATCGCGGTTACCACCTCCCAATTATTTAAACTAAGCTTGCAAAATAAGAAACTACTCTCACGTCAATCAAACTCTACTTCATCTTGGAAAGATTTCTTCTTAGTAAACCACAAGGAGAAATCTTTCCAAAATGAAATTTTGACTCTTGAAAAAATATGTCAACGAAAACAATAATTTATACAGTGATAGTGACGATCTCTGACATTAAAAAAGAAAGGATAATCACAATGTTTAATAATCAATTACCTACCATTTTTAATTACTTGTATTTTTGGAATAAAATACATTTTTGACAAAGTTTAAGACTATAGACTAGCGTAACTCAAAAAGTAACTTGAGTGAAGCATCTTTGTAATTCTGAAGAGTTTCTGTGTTCTCGCCTGAAAAATACAAAATAAATCATTTATTAATAAATATAATTAGGTTCAATCAACTTGGATTATATTGTTATATAAATTTTCTCAATTTAAAATGATTAGATTGAATTATTCATTCACTTTTATATATGGAATACGACAGACTTCTGAACTACTCCTTCAAACTACATATGAAATATTCTACTACAGTACAAATAACTGAAAAGCACAGTAATGTAGACTTTTCATTTATCGAGTCATTTAGATTACTTATTGTGATTAACATTAGCAGCTACATTTTTAGGAGGAAATAAACAGAATAGAGTAAATCTGATTAACCTAGATTTGGAGGAGGATGAAGCCCACATAGGTCTGAAACCTGTGCATGGGTAATGAGTTGGATGATGGTGATTAATGAGCTGGACCTACAGTTTTAGGTGTGTTCCGAACCAGTATGAATGAATATAAACTTGGTTTAAGTTTCTGGTCAAATTTTAATAGAAACCATATTCAAATAGAGTACTTTGAACAATTTTTTTAAAAATTCTAATAAAACCATGCTAATATTGCTTTTAATAATAAGTCTGATATATAAATAACAATTAGAGATTAATTGGACAGGATCATTTTATCCATAGAATATGGTTCACATAACACATGGATAAAACAACACGGCATCAAAAATTTATTAAATTTATTTTCTGCATCAGTTTTGCTGGTGGTGTCTTTGTAATTTATGTCATGTGAACTTGATTATGTTTATGTTGATCTACAAGCTTAATATATGTATTTTTCTTATTTATTCTAATTCAAGTTTGCTTGTATGTTTATTTTTGTATGGCAATAAATTTCAAAAATTTACTGTACATCGTGTGTGCAAATACTGTGCGTGGATATAGAATAGAAGAATAGAATAGAAAAATGCTTTTAACCTCCTTCTTTTATAATGAATTCTGTCCGTCCTGTCATCCTCGTATTCGTTTCGTGTTATGTGATGTGTGTGTTTTTTATTTTCCGACGTTTTACATTACGACGAATTGCCAAATCGGCAATGATATAATAACGTCCACAACCACCTGATGATGACCCCATAGGAGGGTTGAAACCGGTAGTGAACAAGTAGTTTATTGGATATCAAAACGCAGGTATTTAAACCTTTATTTATATTTATCCTTCTTTTAAAATGAAAAATAAAATAGTTATCTTACACACATTTACGGCTTGATCACATGATCGCCAGCCCAAAAGTCGGTAAATCCAAATAAAAATATAGTCATCATAATTATTACCAAACAAGAAATGATTATGTTTAAGAAAGAATGCATTGTTAGCTTAAAAATAACATTATTCCTAAAATCCTGTAGTTGATGGGAATCCTTGAAAAAAGAACAAACTTTATTCACATCATTAAATTAACCTATTACTAAAATTAATCTATATTGCTGTATATACAAAGTTTCCCTTCAACGACCAAGTGTCAGACAATGATACCTACCAGTTAAACTCTTGAGTGAGAACTCGTCTATAACTCCAAGCGTCTCTACAAAAACCGGCTAAACTTTTCCAATCTTTGCCGTTCATAAACATGAGAAAAACTTCCCTCGAAAGCACCCTCCCACCTAACCATTTCCTCCTCCATTCCTCCAAACACGGACATCTAGCAACAAAGTGGAATATATCCTCTATCTCTTTTAGATTACACATTGAACAGAAATAATTTCGTTCCGGAACCCATGGTTTGTAATTCAAATTAATCAACTCACCCCTTGCCTTAAAAATCCACCTCATAACCCAAAATTCATTGTCATCATTTACATAGTTTTTAAAGCTCAGATCCAAGTTGAAAGACTTGTACCATGTATGAAAATGTCCTGCCTGTGCGTCCTGTATGAAATTATTTTTATGGAATTTATTCACTGTGCGTGGATATATAAAAACTAGGTTGCATGTGAGTTCGAAGCCTAAAAAATGAATGATAAAAAATAATAGTGAATATGATTCGAATAACAAAGCACCATTGGTTAAATATTCATATTAATGGTGCTAGCACAGTAGAACATTCTATAATAATCACCATAGTAAAATCAAATACATGCTTTGTTATGGTGGTATTCACGCTTTTCCAATATGTCATACACCATTCCACAGCATATTCTTGTTTTTGCGATGGTGATTATTATCGGGCAATGGATATTCCACTTTGCAAACAGCCTAGTATACAGTATATATTATAGTACCATAGTAGGTGACTCTTCAGTTTTCACTGTACCCTTACACTGTGAAAATAGAACTATTGATATCATAACAGCAAACCTATTTTACCTTTATTATAAAGTTCTGTTAAGGCTTCCCGGTAATTATCCACTTTACTCTGCCATTCTGCTGGCAGATTTTCTGCATTCACACCAGGATCCATAGCTTTCACTATCTTTGCAACTTTTGGCTTTGAAGGATTCAAGTCCCAATCATAGTACTCCATATCTGTTTCCAATTTCTCCTTTTCCCATTCTTCAAAGTTCTAGATAAAGAAAATCAGTAGATAAAACAATTGGATAGAAATAGAGAAAAGACAGCTACATTTGTGGTAATATTAAATCAGTGAGACTAGTCATGAATATTCAGTCCAACTATAGTAAGTTATAATAGATTAATTGTTAATCAGCAATTATCAGCCTAATTACTGTGAGTTCAATATTTATTTATTCAAGACTAATATAAATATATAATTGATGAATTGGACCTACAGTTTTAGGTGGGTTCCGAACCACCGGGAAGTGATTTTACAGCAGAGAACAGTGTCTTAAATTTAAACAAGAAGAATCTATTGAGGTTATTCTGGTAATAACTTCAAATTTAATAATTTAGGCTAGAAAAAACTTATCGTTAGTCCTAGTACTAGTAGCAGTTATATTAGATTAAAAAAATAAAAAGACTAATGCAATTGAATGTAAAGATACAACAGGGTTTTAACCCCATATGGCATTCTTCACAAAATTTCAACCACAGAATCCAAATGTATTGAGGTTTAGGTCTCAATAATTGAAAAATTCAACTAGAAAATTGATTATTGATTGATTCGTTTTACTAGAAGATTATTTTATTGATTCTTTTCCTGATTTTTTTTAGGCTTGTAACAATTTTACAAAGTTGCCTTTGTAACTAAACAGAAATGAAATAAAATGTTGACAAGTAGAAATAAGCCTGTGCAATGGTATAATAAACTTTGTTATACGTTTGAATAACTTAAATCTAGGCCCACACACGTAATTTTTACATGAGCAAATAAGTTGCAAGAGTTACTGCAAAAAGTTTGTACAAAAGTGTACCAGCATGCAATCGTTAGTTCCGCAACTTTTTAGTTCATTTTTTGTTCAAACCGCCTGCTACAGAACGGACAAAATTCAGCTGTCGCTTTTGCTACCAAACAGTTGCAAAAATGAAAATTGCACAGTTATAACAGTGTAAACTTTTTCTTCTTGTATTGAAACTCAATAATAATTAACTAAAAACGGTATCACGAGGCTACAAACTTATTCTCCTTGTATCAATAATAATAATTTCCCCAACTGAATGAAGTTTTTTTTTTATTAGCATATGGTCTTTAAAAGTAGGGATGGTCTCAAAAACCGTCCAAACGTTTAATTGGTTAGAACAAGAATATATAGTTCACGCCACCAAATTTAGGCGGCTCTGAGAAATTGCGATGTTGCCAGATCGTGTCAGCAGCTGACAGTAGAGAATCACCTAACTCAATACTACTCATACCGTATTGCCTAGTTTACAAGCCTGAGGCTAGCAGTCAAATGTTTTACCACTGGTCAGTTGCTTTTTTCTCTTTTTTCCGGAGGAAGAAGCCCACATAGGTATGAGACCTGTGCGTAGGTAGTGAATTGGATGATAGTGATTGATGAGTTGGACCTACAGTTTTAGGTGGGTTCCGAACCACAATTTCTTTGAGCCGCCCAATTTCATGGCGTGGAATGCAGTCAAGAGTGCGTCACAGAGCTCTTGTAGAGCAATCTAGATTCTATGTATGAATTTAAAACATCTAAATATACAATATTTATTCAGTTGAATGTAGAATTTCTTACCCATGACTCATGAAACAAAGCTGTTAGAAGGTAATGCGCATACTGATAGTTCTGTGTCTTGAGAGGACAGCGATCAGTGACTATTGTAACAGTGTCTGTGTCTTCATCGTAACGGTCTCGGATCAATCGCAGAAATTTGTCTCTTGAATGTCTGTCCATACGTAGGCTTCCAAGTTTGAACTGCAAAAATAAAAATAAAAAATCATATTTTTCCATGTTTGTGTAATTAACCAATTTAGATTAGATAAACGATAAAATATTGTATTTTTTGGGCTCGAAAGTTTCAATTTTATATTTTGATTTTTTTTTCAATTGTTCTAGTGTTTTTTTTCGAGTGAACTTTTAAAATCAATAGCCTTTAAGTGGAAAGAAAAATTCATTTTTTCGAATAGAGGTGTTTAGTGAACCTAATTTTTTAGTGTGGACTAACCTAAAGTTTTGGATGAAATAGATCAATCAAAATTTGTGAAGAGAGCAGTTTTGGACTCTGGCCTGTTGCATCTTTGCATTTATTGTTACTTTGTCTATATAAATAAATAAATATGAACAATGAATCTTTCACTAAGTGATACTTTGAAGTCAATTTTAAAAACTGATAAAAATTAATAATTTAGATAAAAAATTGAGATAAAAATTAAAGGCATTGTTGTTCTCACCAAAGGAATTTGAATAATAATAATAATAATAATTTATTTATCTGCAGAATCGTCCATATAGTTAGCCCCTGAATGAGATTTGAATTGATAATCGATTAACTTAAAAAATTAATTAAAATTCTACCGGGTGATTATAAAAAAAAACCTAATTCTGAAAAGCTCTAATCACAAAACGCAGATTCTAACAAGAATTTTGGCAATTCATATGAAATCGCAAATACAAAATTTTTGTAAATGATCAAAAATTTCCATAAGTGACCGCCACTAGAAGCCCAAACGAAATCTATGACGTAATCGAATTCTTCCCACACTCGTAGCAACATGTTTGGTGCTCTGGCTTCAATGGCTGCCGTTATTTATTATTTTTGTTACTTGGACATATTCACAAGTTGATTGTCTTTTTAATTAAGAGAGGAACGCATTTTCCAGCTGGATAAAGTTCCACCACATTCTCACCTACATGTTTGGAAATTCTTGTGAGAAATTAGGTATCATTTCAATGGATCAGGTTCAGAGGAACTGACAAAGAGACTCTTCTCCAATGCTCTCCAATGAAGCCCAGATTCAACATCCTGTGATATTTTGTTATGGGTGCATGTGAAAAATCAAGTGTATGTTTAAAAAAAGCTGCAGTCATCAAAACCGCAATCATCAAATCAAGAATCTTTTATTTCTTCTCAAATATATACACAGAATATGCATTGAAAAAAACAAATCAAGAATCTATGATACCTGCAAGGCGAATCCTGTGCGCGGGTATGAGTTGCAATACTATACTAAGAAATGACTAACTCCGCCATAGACGGTCCTAAGCCCGTGTTGAGAAAGGAGGAAGGTGAATGGCTGGTTACTGAGTCCTGGTGGTAGTGCTGATGTCGAATATGTGCTGCCATTAAATACCAGGAAATGCTCTAGTTGACAGTGCAAACTGTTTACATAACCAGCAAATCCTACCCCAAATGGGGATGGGTGAAGGGGAGACTCCGGCCCCTTATAACGGGAACTTTTCGGCTAAGGGAAGGAAATCCCTAACAGAAAAACCCTGGTCCTCCAGGTTGGGGGTTTGGCGTGGTGTTAGCTGCTCCACCCAGTAAAAATATCAAGTTTGCTGTGAATCCTTCAAACAAGCCTCGGATATCGGACGGAATTTCGGAAAATTATAATGGTAAAAGAAAAGGACTAAGAATAACAAAACGGAATTATGTATTGAATGTAGCTACATGGAATGTAAGGACAATGCTGCAGCCCGGTAAGATGGCAGAGATAGCAAATGAGTGTAAAAAGTTCAAAATTGATGTTTTGGCACTGCAAGAGACCAGGTGGTGTGGGAATGGAAGAATTGATAAGAGAGATTATTCCTTTTTTTATAGCGGTCCAGAAGGGAGAACCGGGCAAGCAGGAACTGGGTTTCTTATAAATGCAAAGGTCAGAAGGAGCTTCATTTCTTTTGAGCCATGTGGTGAGAGATTATGCAAAATTAAGTTGAAAGGGCGCTTCAGAAATATAACTATTGTATCAGCTTATGCTCCCACAAATGAAGCAGCAGATGAGGATAAGTATGCCTTTTACGACAATGTTAGCAAGCAGTGTGAAAAGGTCTCAAGGCATGACTTGTTACTTGTAATGGGAGACTTCAATAGTAAATTAGGAAAAGAAGAGTTCTTGAGAGAAATAGCAGGGAAGTGCTCACTACATGATGAGACAAATGAAAATGGAAGATACCTAGCTCAGTTTGCTGCAGAACAAGATCTATTTGTTGCAAGTACAAAGTTCCAGCACAAAGAAATACATAAAGGAACATGGAAAGTGCCCGGAACGCAAAATACAAACCAGATCGACCACATCTTAGTGTCTAAGAGGCAAATTACATCTCTACAAGATGTGAGAACACTGAGAGGCCCAAACTGCGAATCAGATCATTTCATGGTCAGGGCTAAGATACTAGAGAGGATATCACTGGTTGAGAAACAGATTGGACCTAAAAAGGAAAAATGGGACTTGGAAAAGCTGAAAGATGAAGAGAAAAGAAAGGAATACCAACAAGAATTAATTAGAGAGACATTTTGAAGACTTAACAGCTGAAAGAATAGATTTGGAAACGGATATGCTATGGTCTGCCATGAGTAATGTAATCAAAGATGCTGCAGAAAAAGTCATTGGAAAGAAGAAAAAGGTAAGAAATGCTGAATGGTTTGATGTTGAGTGTTTCCAAGCAGTGGAGAGAAGAAATCAAGACAGAATGATTGCAATGCAGAGGAAGACAAGACTTGCCCATGAAAAGTATAAGGAAAGCAGAAAAGAAGCAAAGAGGCTCATAAGAAGAAAGAAAATAGATTTTCTGAAACAAGAGATGGAGAAAATAGAGAGGCTGAAGAACCAGAACGAGTCCAGAAAATTCTATGAAACAGCAAGAAATATGAGTAAGGGATTCCAGCCAAGAATCAATATATGTAAGGACAAAAATGGTTCTCTTCTGACTGAAGAAGGTGATGTCCTGAACAGATGGGCTGAATTCTTTGAAGAGATTCTCCGTGGAGATGACCTGGTGAATATGGAGTGGTTGCCTAAGTACCAAACTGCTGAAATAGAAGTGGAAACCCCTACGCAAGAGGAGGTAGAGCAAGCGGTTAGAAGGCAAAGAAACAATAGAGCTCCTGGAGGTGATTTCATACCGGCTGAACTATGGAAGTTTGGTGGAAATAAATTAATCAGCATGTTGCATAAACTGATACTGATGATATGGGAAAGAGAGACTATGCCCTCAGAATGGAATAATGGCCTTGTCTGCCCAATACTGAGGAAAGGTGACAAACAAGAGTGTAATAATTATCGAGGCATTACACTTTTGAATGTGGCATACAAAATCTTCACCTCAATCCTTCTGCAAAGAATAAGTGCATATGCGGAGGATATCATAGGAGAGTATCAGTGTGGATTTAGGCCAGGAAGAAGTACCACTGATCAGATATTCAATGTCAGGCAAACGATGGAGAAATGTTATGAATTCAACATAGATCTACACATGCTCTTTATAGATTATAAGCAAGCTTTTGACTCAATAGATAGGAGCAAACTGCTAGATGCACTTGAAAGTTATGGCATGCCAAAGAAGCTTATAATGTTGACAAGAATGACATTCATGAAAAGTCAAGCAAAGGTTCTAGTGGCTGGAAAACTGAGTCGAAACTTTGAAATCGTTAAGGGTGTCAGACAAGGAGACGCACTGTCAGCTGTCCTTTTCAACTTGGCTTTGAATAAAGTCATTCAAGAGATAGATCCCAGAGGCACAATAATATATAAGTCAAAGCAAATACATGCCTATGCTGACGATATCTTGCTAGTGACCCGAAATCTGGCTGCGCTTGAAGAGACTTTCTTAAGGATAGAGCAGGAAGGAAAGCCACTTGGACTTAAGGTGAATGAAAGTAAGACAAAGTATATGCTGATGTCAAGTTCACAGGCCAGAAGAAGAAGAAATGGAGCGTTTAGGGCAGGACAGTACTCCTTTGACAACGTAAGCAGTTTCATTTACCTAGGCACAGAGCTGAATGTGGAAAATAAAATGTCTGAAGAAATATCCAAACGAATAATCAGTGGTAATAGAGCATATTTTGCGAATAATAAAATAATAAAATCCAAACTGATACACGTGCAACTAAAATAAAATTATACCAAACTGTAATAAGACCAGTGGTTACCTACGGCTGTGAAACATGGACATTGACCGTAGCAGACATATATGCCCTTAGAGTCTTTGAAAGAAAGGTCGTCAGAAGAATTTTTGGACCAGTGAGGCAGGATGAATCATGGAGAATAAGGAACAACAGCGAGATAAACGAAATTATCCAAAACCAGGATATAGTTCGTTTCATCAAGTCACGGAGAATCAGCTGGTTGGGGCACGTCTTGAGAATGGAGCAGAGCAGACTTCAGAGACAGCTGCTTGAGGGTGAGATTTTCGGCACAAGAAGAAGAGGAAGGCCTAGGAGAAGGTGGTTGCAGGATGTGGAAAGTGACCTGAATAGGATGAGGATACGTGGATGGAGAAGGATGGTGAATGACCGGAACGAATGGAGGCGTGTGACGGAGGAAGCCAAGGCCCATCCAGGGCTGTAGTGCATCGATAAAAAAAAAACTAAGAAATGACTTTACAAAAATTGAGGGAAAATCAGGTTAGATTGAGACAAAGAGTAAGGAGCAAATAGGAAGAGAAGAAAGAAATAAAGAAAATCATCGGATATATTGCTAGGAGTATGGAAAGAATTATATAACCTCAAATATTTCATTTGGACTTCTAATGACGAGCATATCGAATACTTATGGAAACTTTTGCATGTGATTTTTCAAATGAATGACCAAAAGGTCTTATCAGTATTTGCATTTTGTAGAAAAAACCCTCCTTCAAAATTGGGGCATTTTTGTAACCATCCGGTACATTAAAACGAAATCACTTAATTGTTTCTTCTTTTTTTTTCTTTTGAGGATGAAGCCCACATAGGTCTGAGACCTGTGCGAGAATCATCAGCAAGAATTCTTCTACAGTGTAGATAAGAAGTAGATATTGATCCACTTACAAGTCCTGACCAGCAATTAGTAGATCCGTAGTTCGATTTCCGGCGCTGATTCATGTGAAATCATACAAATTTACCATCCTATATATTAAACAGTTGCTTGCTGTTATCTGCCGACGATACTCTACTGCTGGAGAGTAAGAGAGATTGAAGAAGAAAGGGAAGTAAAATAAAGAAGAGGAAAGAGAAGGAGAAGGAGAAAGGAAGAAAGTAAAAGGAGAGGGAAAATAAAACAGAAAACGAGGACGTGAAGGAGAAGGAGAAGCAGAGGAAGGAGAAGGGAATGGAAAGGAGGACGAGAAAGAGAAGTAGGAGTTGAAGGAGAGGGAGGAGGAAGAGGAGAAGAAGGATATGAGAGAGAAGAATAAGAAAGAGGAGGAGGATAAGAAAAAAGAAACTATTAACTTTCTTTGTAGTGGCGAAGGTGATATTGTGGAAGGTATCCATAATGAATAATAATAAGAAATTGTCACAACCGAGTTTGTTTGAGATTGATAATGGTATAACAACCGAAACTAGTTTCTCGATATATTTTTAATAAATGTAGTTGTGACAATTTCGTCTTATTATTCATTAGAAACTATTAAATTGAATTTGTAGAAAGGTTATTACACATTCTAGAAATCCAGATTCAATTGAATCGGACAACCTAATAGTATGCTATAATGCAGAGGTCTCTAGCATTAAAAATTAAATTCCATATTTTTTTTCGGATGATGAAGCCCACATAGGTCTGAGACCTGTGCGTGGGTAATGGATGGTGATTGATGAGCTGGACCTACAGTTTTAGGTGGGTTCCGAACCACCGGGAAGTGATTTTACAGCAGAGAAGAGTCTTTTTTGCTGGCCAATCCAATCGCCCCCTCCTTACAAAGATGGCCCAGGAGTTTCGTAGCTTATCTCTGGCTGAACAGATACCTGCTACGGCACTCGGCTATCACTTCCCAAAATATTAATTAGGTTATTCAACTTACTCTCATAGTAACAATCCTGGCCAAAGGATCACGTATCGTCGGCGAGGAGTGACAGTAGTCGGTGGTGATAATATCGATCGGAAAATGTTTTTCACACTTTTCATCAGTCTCCAGGCCGGCCGGCCACGGAGTGCAGAACTTCTTCAGCGCTTCACAGTGCTTCTTGATAGCCGGCGGCGTTAAATGCAGGAAATTGGGAATCTTCATCAGTTCGGCGTTGGCGAATTTGTCCGGACTCGGTCCGTGCCGGTTGCGGCCCTGTCTAACCGGCAACGGAACCACCGCCGGATGAAACGTACGCGGCCCTGGCCACACGTCCGACCACACCTGGTCTTCGGCCATTTTTTGTGTTCTGTAAATAATTATACTTAAATACAATCTAAAAAATATATAAACGTCTTGATGCTGCCCTCTGTCGACAAAACTCTAGTGCTTGTGACAAAAAAAATGAACTAGATGCATTGGATAAGAGTTTGAGGGTGGTGAGGAGGAGGAAGAAAATGGGGAAAATAATAAGAAAGATGAGAAGAAGAAAGTGATAAAAGAGGAGAAGAAGAAGGAAGAAGAATAAGGAGCAAAAGAGGAGGTGAGGAGACAAGGGAAGTAGATTCAGATTCAGGTGACTTTATTTGTGTAAATTTACAATGTATATGAATGATAAAAGTATTATCAATATTAGCAACTCTCAGAACCCCTAGTTGAAGTTAAGTACAGTTGTTTTTGAAAAGTAAACATAATGGTTGAATAGTTTGAGTAGAAAAGATTATAAATACAACAACTATATTAACTATTTTAAGGTAAAGCACAGCAGAAATTATGGATGCGATTGTTTAAAAAATAAAAAACATAACAAAAATAGAGCTTGGATCTGACAGATGAATTACACAAAGAGGCGAAGTCTTGGCCATTGAGGCCATTCTTACACTTAACCTTTTACATCAACATGTCCTACTAGTTTACATTGATATGTATGATTTATATTCTAATATGGGTTATCTAAATGCGATAAATCAATTCAAATGAGATAAATTAAAATTAAAAAGTTTCACATTATACATTTATACATTAAAACAAAAAATGAAAGCATATTAAAAATAATTTGTAGATTCAAAAAAAAGTATTATAAAAATGAATAGATAAATAATTTAGATTATAGATAATAACTTAACCTAACTTAAAGGATTATAGTATCATTGATCATGCAGTTGCCTCAAGGCCGGACAGACGCTGCCATTTTCTCCAATAGATGTCTCCTCAGAGACAGGGAGAAGCCCACTCGGCTCTCATGATTCCTAATTGAAAGTGGGAGTAGATTCCAAGCACGACAAGCGCTAACAACAAAAGACTTAGTATAAAGTGTTGTCCGGTGATTTGGCATCCTAAGAGTTCTGTTACCATTTCTGGTGTGGGAAACGTTTCTCCTACCTTCAGACACAAACTTAAAATCATTTTAAAAATATTTAGGAGTTCCAAAAAAGAAGAAAGAAAGAGAGTAAAGGAGAGGAATAAGGGAAAATGCACCCCAAAAATAGATTTGTAAATTGGCCATCTTATAACTTATTTCAAGTTCAAGAAATATAGATTCAATTGAATTCGGCATCGAGCTGGAAATTTTATTTGAATAATGAAGAGCTGGCGTGTCTAATATAATATGCTGCTCTTCTCTGTCACCAAACTAGCGCTGAATGAGAAAAAATTGAACTGGGTGATTCAATAGAGCATGATGATAAGTGCAGTACTATATCTAATGTATCATGTTATGAATATACAGTAATATGATTTTTTTCTGGAGAAGATGTTGGGGTAGAAGGAGGACGATAAAGAAAAGAAAAATAAGCAAAAAAGAAAAGGTGTAGAAGAAAGAAAAAAGGAGACGAATCTCTGGAATATAATAAGTCATGTTATGGATATTTCGATTCAATTGAATCGGGTAACCTGATATTACATAACTTTCTTAGTAATGGCGAAGGTGATATTGTGGAAGGTAAATTTGTTGTAAATTTGTCACAATAAATAAATAATGAATAATAAGACGAAATTGTCACAACAACATTTATTAAAACTTCGAGAAACTAGTTTCGGTTGTTACACCATTATCAATCTCAATCAAACTGAAAACTCAAGTACAGAGGAGCCTTATATATACTGTGCATGGAATGATACTATTGGCTAAGAGGGAAAGAGGCTGACCTTAATCGGACGTTGTGATTGGTTGTCAAGTCACGCCCCCTGGTGGGAGGAGTAACAAGCAAAAATACGAGTCAAATCAATAACTAAACACTGTGAAAATCAAGAAAGTAACAAAAAATTGTAATAAGGCTAGAATTTAATCAAACTAAAATTAAAAAAAAATTTTAAATTAGAAGCTCACTGAAGTGCAATCAAGGTCAACTGAGAAATACACATAAGAACTGCTTTTTAAAAATAGGCTGGAATTATAATGAAACCAAGTTAGTTGTATTGAATTGGTTAAAATAAATTTGGTCATTTAAATTAGTTATGGAATCGTTTTTTACCAACTTAGTTATCTCCAAAGCTTCTAAAATGTTCAATTGTCTGCCTTTGCCAATCAAATGCAGAAATTCAACATTTTCTTCGCATCTCATTAATAATGGACACAAGTTCAAGGCTGAAGTTTTAATAAATGTGGTTGTGACAATTTCGTCTTATTATTCATGATATTACATATTATAATTAAAAAGGTAAGATATACATTCGTGCCAAGATGCATGAAAGATTCTCATATATACTAAAATTGGAATGATACATAATACGATGTCAACCTGGAGGATGGAGGAGGACCAGGACAGTAAGTAATAATTTGGAATTTTTTACAATTTACACGCAACTATAATTTATTTAATATTTGAATGAGAAAAGGACTAACACAGATGCATAAAAAGAGCACCTAACTGACAGGTTCATTATTTGTAAAAACCCAATACTGTGAGATAAGAAGCTGAAGAATGCAGCATCATATCGTACAATGATAATGTTTTTGAAATTTAAACCCAACTATCATTCATTTTACAACTTTTACATCATCATAACTGAATAGGAAAGAACTTGCACAGATAAAAACTGGCTCTACATTTATAGTTTACTATAATTATTTCATAATTCGAAGAATAATAATCGGTCCATGATTTGAAATAAATGCAATATTGTACAGTGTAAAACTGGAGGGTGATCGATTTTCAAAACTTTTAAACCCAACTCAATAATTTTACACCCTACTAAAATGAGAAAAAGATGCCTAACACGTTCTCCTTATAGTTAAAAAAGCGATAATTTGAAATGAGAGCCTGGAGAATGAAGCATCATACAGTAAAATAATTAAATGATATGAACTTCTAACATAATTATCATTCACTTTAAAACTTTTACATCATATAACTTATGGATGGCAAACAGCCCGCAGATAATCCTAATAGGTTATCCTTATAACTAAGCCTAAGGGCTCTTTCACACGGGGAGCTTTACGGCTCTCGCTCCTATATGGGAGCGTATTTCGCTCCTACTACCGCGTCTTTCACACGAGGAGCCTTTACGGCTCTCGCTCCTACCTACCACCCTACACAGGAAGCCATTTTAATCCCGGAGCTCAGTCGTAGAATGGATCGAACGCGAGCTGTTGCCTTATACCTTCTCTACCGTCGAAACGTTTATATAAATGTATATTTATAAAAATAAAAATATTAATAAAAATTAAATTATATAAATGTTTATTTTTGATTAAAAATTGTTAGTCGTTGATTAAAAAAAAAATTTCTAATGATTTGATAAATAAAATTGATTTGAAATGAAGAGGTTGTGCATTTTTTTAAATTTCTAATAATCTTTTTGCTGGGTTAACCAAAAATCAGTGTAGTTTTTTAAAAAATTTCAGCAAAACATCAATAAGAGAGGCTCGAAAATGCTAAAAATAGCAAAATGTCACCAAGTAAAAATAAAAAACTGAAAATTAATGCAATTTTTTTTTTAAATTACTCCATTCACCCAAGAAAACAAAATCAAAATCAATTGCAGCATTTATCAACAGCTCCACATCGAACTCTGCCATCATGTAAAATGACTGGTGTCAATCGTCAACTGAGGACGGGAGCGAGAGCCTTTTTCGCTCCTCTTGTGGAAGCCCCACTCTTCCTTTTGCATTTCGAGGAGGAGCCGTGGCTCCCTGGCTCGAGGTGCAAGAGCCTTGACGGCTCTCGGCTCTAGAGCCGTGACGGCTCTCGGCTCTAGAGCCGTGAAGGCTCCCGCTCCTCGTCTGGAAGCTACATTGGACTCAATGCATTCTGGTGATGAGAGCCTTCCTCTCTTTCGGGAGCGAGAGCCGTAGAGCTCCCCGTGTGAAAGGGGCCTAATGGTTCTTTATTTGGCAAAAAAAAACATTGTAGAATGTGGGGTGTGAAACTGAAGGATGCAGTATCATACAGAAAAATGTTTTTTTTTTTTTTTAATTTATACCCAACTATCAGTGTGCTAATAAGTTTTACATCACATTTGAATTGGGAAGGGTAAAACAAATTCATAAAAGGTTCTCCTTACAACCAATTAATATAATAGGATTATTGTAGGGTGTGAAACTGGAGGATGCCACTCTTACAGTGATTGATTTTTTAAAATTTCGAACTCAACTATCATTTAAATCATTTGTTCAATTCTAATTTGTAAAAACCACACTTGCCTCTTAATCAGGTGTTCAAACTTGAAATAACTTAAAGAGTGGTGAATATTTTTTCAAACTAACCTTGGAGGTGGAACAACAGGCTTAGCTCTCATTGGTCTGCGCTGTGCAACTTGTCTCTGCTGAGTCCTTTTGAGATCGAGCACCCTGAATTCATCTGGAATATAAACATGAAACTTTCATAACTTTCAAACTTTTACTCTTTTCATGTGCGATGAGACTGAAATTGAAAACCATTACCATTTATTTTGTCATCAACTAAACACGAGAGACGACTTACACGTCTTTTAATTATGAATTACAGATCTTAAAAGGTAATATTTTAATCGATCAACGATGTAAGTAGAGTAAGAGAAATGTGAAATGTTAGTAGATATTTTGAGTGTTCATAGATCTTGAATATTTCTAACAGTTGTTTAGCTTCTATCAATGTAGTTTGACAAGCAAGATAATGGAATACAAAAATATCAGACAAATGTAGTTAGCCTACCGTCATCATTGAATAACTGATCATCCTTGGAGCTAGTTGACGTTCCATTTGAAAAACTGCATGCGGTGGTAGAAATGAACCGCAATTTGATCAAATGCTGAGACAATATTTTTGTGCAAACATCGAAAGAACCGTTCAAATGCAACATTGTGTCCTAGTTATTGAAAAAATACGAATAAATGGGGTGAGCTGAAACTCGCAGACCTTGCTCACATTTACAATGCAAATAGTTTAGTCATTACTGCCCTTCTGTTTTCGTTGTAACTGCTCCTACAGTTTAGTTATAACTAGATAGAATAATGCAGATGAATGTGAGATTCACATTCGGAAATAAACAACCAAACAGAAGAATTAGCACAATGAAGAAATGAAGTAACTGCAACTTAAGTTGGCTTACGAAAACGATAGTAAGGTTATGTTATGTTTCGCTCCTAGTTGTTGAATCGATATCGGTGTATCGATGTTTGACAGATATCGATGTTTCCCCAGAAGTAAAAGTTCAGAAACAAAGTTGTATCCCCTTTTCCTTGATATATATTATAATTAATATATTAATTTTTGATTCATTCATGGAACTTTGTTCAAAATGAAATGAAAATTAGAAGAGATGCTGTTTTATATATCGATATTTCGGCCATCAACAACACTGAGCTTTCTGAAACAGAATACAGCTGTGAGGTCACAGCTGATTTCCTCAGGACAGTACAGCAGTTGTAGTACAGTACAGAATGAATGTGGCAAAAGGTGAACAAGACTAGACAGACGACAACCTGCCGTAAAAGAGCTCATTTGAATTGTGTTGAAGGTGTGCGAACCTGAATTTCTGTTTAAATTCGGTATTCAACATGATTAGATGTGGTGTAGGAACACTTAATACGGTAATTTACATACTAGTATTTTTTCTTGTGTCATTTTCTGACCAAAAATCGATATTAGCGCCAGAAACACAGAAACTGTATCAGGATGTGGTCTCAGGATTGGGACTTTACAACAACTTCAAGGAGATAACAGAACTGTCACCTTCGAATTTCAAGAATTTAGTTTATAGCAAAGAGTCACCAAAACTGTGGGTTGTCGAATTCTATAATAGCTGGTGCGGACACTGTCATAGATTTGCTCCAATTTTCAAGAGTCTTGCCGTAGACATCTACGGTAAGTTTACATTTGAACCGTGACCATGAAAACTTTCTTGCGACGCTACTTTGTTCAAGTTGGCTCTAATCTGTATCGTTTGAATTGCTTTATGCATGATGCATGGTATTTTTAAGATGCATGTGATATATTAGTCTACCACTATTATTTGAATAACATAAAATGGTTTTCCGGAACAATTTTTAATTGAACACTATCAAACATCAATATTCAACCAATTTCCTGTTCAAGTCTTATCACTGAACCAGTTTAAACAGGTGGCTTGAAAATAACCTTCACACTTGGGCTTTCGTTTCTTCTTTTTTTAATAGGCTAGAACATTTTCCATTGCTTATGATCTATTCCTGAGCTTTACATGCGGAGTTGGGTTAGATAATAACGGTTTAAACCAGACCAAGTCAGAAATTATTTAGCAGTTCGCAATTGATCACAGTAGTTTAACTGTCCATATACGGTTAGTCCCTTATTATAAATAACTATTAAATAATAATTATAATATGACAAGCCAAAGTGTCAAGAAGTTACATAGGTACTGAAGTTTAGAGTATTCAACGCTCTTAGCAAAAACTTGTTTATTTATAGAATAAACACCTCATTGATAAATTCAATTTGGTTAGTTTGGAAGTCACTACACTTTCTTGAGAGTATTAACTTGAGTGCCGTTACATCGTAAATGTAGCTGTAGAACAATTGTATATTGCCGATTTCTTACTGCACTGGCCTACATTCATTGGAGTGTATCAAATTGAAGCGTTTTCTCCCTTTCCTAGAAATTGAATGTCAGCATTATGTAAGTCAAGTCGTAGTTTTTGTTCTGTGAATGAACCGCCGTCATAAGCAGAAAGCTACTACAGAGCACATTCTGTTTTTATTCACAATAATTCACTTTCCTTAATTTTTTATGAAGTTAATATTATTGCATAATAAAAATACCCGGAGTTACATTGTATTCATCACAGATTCGCATGATTCTAAGACATGTGCGTGTGTGATGAGGTGAATGATTACAAAAAATATGCCAGACTAAGTGGAGAAGACTAAGGAAGTATTAAGTAAGACTGAGCGTGAATCGAACCCGTGACAGCCGAAGTGGCAGTCAGTCAGTTCTATTAAAGATAAAGCGCTGAAACCGATTACCCCATTGCGACTCCCTATCATATTAGTTACAGTATATCCTGCTATCTTGCCCATCCATTAGTGATATGACTAGTAGGTTTAAAAAGTAAGTACTAAAGTAAGAAGGAAAAAAGATAATTTTAGAAAGCTTTGCATGTAATAATTCTTGAAAACTCTATGGAATCTAGCTCACTGGGTTTGTTGAATAAAAGCAATTATACGACGAAAATTTGTAGAGCATTGGAACTTTTTTTCAATTGATTTGAGTAAAATAATCAAATAAATATGACATAAAAGATTAAATAATGTTGAAACACTGAACATTTTCTATGTATAAAATATTAGAGATACAATACAGTATTACAGGTATAATATTCCCAGGTCTAAATTGTTTGCTAGAATTTAGAAACGGATAAAATATTGATCGTTCAAATGAAAACCCATGTTATCAGTATAATCATTCTAATTGTTGTTTTTTATAAGAATTATTTCGACTGTACAATCATCCTTAATTGTTATAAAAAATATAAATGTTCTTTCAAAAGTATTAATACATTCAAATGAAACCAATAATAATAGTGAGCGTGATGATAATACTCAAAAAATATTATAGTTGGAGCTACATATAACAGGAGGAAAACCCATCTGCAAATTAATATTGTGTCAAAGTCCAAATTTACACAACGAAAAAAGTCACACATGTTACTAGAAAAAATGTATTTTACTATACTTGAAGAAATCAAAAAGAAAGTTTTGTGACCTTTTGACGATCTTGACTTGTAGCAAAAATAATTCGCTTAATATTATTTATCTACAATAATTTTCATTAACTTTATTGATACTGTGAGGTAGACGACATTTTAGAAGTTATAATAATTGTAATTATTATCTTTGGTCAAAGAGCATCCATTATGTTCTTCAAGTTAGTGCTGGCTAGATTGATAAGATAATTGTTCTAAATATAAATACAATTCAATTAGTATTTCATACTCTGGTATTGCCGAACTTTCACTCGCCGAATTTATATAATTTTGTGAATTGCAATGAAAAAATGCGTGGAATGAATTACTCGTGGCAGAGCAACAACTCATCCACATATTATTTTGAAGGAACATGCAATTTACCAAAATGTCAAATATATAAAGCATAATTAATTTCAAATACCTCAAACTAATTAAATCTCATTTATTTTCATTATTATTGATTTTTTGCTTTTTGTCGTTCAGAAAGAATCATAAAAATTGATCAATCAGATAGAGATAAGCTGCATTCTCGTCGGTTCTGTTTGCAACGGTGGCCGATTAGATTGGTCAGCAAAAAGACACTGTTCTCTGCTGTAAAATCACTTCCCGGTGGTTCGGAACCCACCTAAAACTGTTGGTCCAACTCATCAATCACCATCATCCAATTCATTACCCACGCACAGGTCTCAGACCTATGTGGGCTTCATCCTCCAAAAAAAATTATTATTCTGGTTCATCTGTAAGTAACGTCTACATCTTGGAGATTTATAGTTCACGTTTTAATATGAATCTCTTTTTTTTCAAATTCAATTACCCAAAGTTATGGAAACAAAAATAAATATTTACAAAATTTATCTTTTGATTACATTTGTATTTCTCAAATTCTAGTTTACAGATAAATCATTGTATTTTTTTATCTCAAATAAGTCTCAAAACACTTCTAGTACTTTGAACAGTTTCATAATTGTTTTTATTTACTTTTGTTTCTGGCCTAAGCTGGTATTATCTAACAGAATATTGAAAGTAACTTCTCAAATAAAAGATTAAATCTCTAATATTAGCTGATTTTGTTTTCATTCTATAAATAATAATATAATATTTCATCACTAGTACATTGACTAACAATCAAATATAAGCCTACAGGGATAAGAATTACTGTACTACAAGGAATATTCTAGATGATTAATTCAAGCCACTTTTACTGGTTAATCATTCGGTGTTAATATACTGATATTGCAGTGTTAATGTACAAAATCAAATAATTCAACCATTTTATGCAATTAAAAATACATTGTTGTTTACAAATATAGTATAGTTTAAGCATTCACGCCATTTTCAATCAAACTAGAATGCAGATTGAGATTGAAGTAACTAAAATAATAATATAGTAACTGATTTTTTTCATAATAAATATGGATGAGCCAACATATTTTCTTGTCTACTAAGGATATATACTACGAAAACATCATTACCAACTATGAAAAAAGGGGTTTCACTACTTTTACAATTTTTTTTTAAGGTTATTATTCTTCCTGGATTTCTTGTTCCATGACGAACTGCGTTGTTAATATTAACTTTTCATGTGAAATTTAACGACTTGCAGTCAAATATTTGTTAAGAATAAGTATAATAACTCACTTAATCTGGCCGAGCGCTTTCGAATCTATGAGATCCATCTTCAGAGGCGTGAGTTCCTAGATCATCATGTCAGTTTTTTGGTTAGAAGTGTTGTGGTTTTTGTAAAATGTGATCAAAAAGTTTGTGAGATTTAAAATTTAGTTGTTCATTGAGAATGTTTTGTTTATTGTGTGTGGTGTGTTTGTATATTTCAAATTGTTCCAAGGTGTTGGAACAAGCCCTGTCATCAAAAGCTGAATCGAATTTTGCCGACCATATCATTCAAACTGGACACACTTTTACTGACATCAGTACCAACCTACACATTCTACATATAAAATCTAAAGGACACGAACTCAACACAAAACATTCTCAATGAACAACTAAATTTTAAATCTCACAAACTTTTTGATCACATTTTACAAAAACCACAACACTTCTAAAAAAAAAAACTGACATGATGATCTAGGTACCCACGCCTCTGAAGATGGATCTCATAGATTCGAAAGCGCTCGACCAGATTAAGTGAGTTATTATACTTATTCTTAACAAATATTTGACTGCAAGTCGTTAAATTTCACATGAAAAGTTAATATTAACAACGCAGTTCGTCATGGAACAAGAAATCCAGGAAGAATAATAACCTTAAAAAAAAATTGTAAAAGTAGTGAAACCCCTTTTTTCATAGTTGGTAATGATGTTTTCGTAGTATATATCCTTAGTAGACAAGAAAATATGTTGGCTCATCCATATTTATTATGAAAAAAATCAGTTACTATATTATTATTTTAGTTACTTCAATCTCAATCTGCATTCTAGTTTGATTGAAAATGGCGTGAATGCTTAAACTATACTATATCGTTTTGTAACAATAATTTAATGTGCTTTGACAACATTGCGTCTTTATTATGTATATCTGCCACAAAATTACCACCATCAATAAGAAGAAGGTATCTTTTAACAACTCTTCCTAACTTCATCAAAGTGTGAAACCCCAATATTCCTTCTGTTGATAAAGATCTCTGTAGATCTTTGAGGAATAAAATGACATATTTTTTATTTCAATATAGCTAATAGATTTTGAAAAATTGAAATTTTCTACAGATTAAAAAAAACTAATTGCTTTATTGGAGTAAAAAAATGTCATTTTATTCCTTGAGGTGCTTTTAGTTACAGAAAATTTATCAAAAGTTTAAAATCACTCGTAGGTAAGATCAATATTTCTCCCAAAAACAGAAACATTTCAACTTTGAACCCCCATATTTCACAAAAGAATTCACGAAAAACGTTTTCTCACAGCAATAGATAGCATTTCAAAGCCCTTAAACATCCAATACAATAACCTTCAAAAAAATTATGTATAGAAACCCTGCGCACAGCCAGCTAAGAAATCTTTCTGACAGTTTCATTAGTTGATTGTAAGTTCATTGACCCATGCTACAGTTGAACTAGGAGAAAAACAATATATATTCTGTGTAAAAACAGACACATGAGCTTTCAGAATTTGTTGAAAGGTGGGCTAATGTCATTGTTAGGTACTATGAAAATTCGGTAATGTGTGTGGTGACTGAAGCATGGTAAACTATCTTTATTATGAACGCTTCGATGGCTTTCAAGGTCCGCGTTGGCTTTCTTAGTCCTCTGAAAACAATAAAATTGTGTGCCATTGACAATTTTAGTGAAAGTGTGCGTATTTTTCACTCCTCCTGCAATGAGCACTAAATAGAAACAAATATCTTCTTTATTTTTTCAGATACATAAAATTAATTGAAACAGAAAAAATTAAACCGTCCTGAGCCTGTGCTTGAAAAAGAACACAAAATCCTCCGTTGTATCGGTTTATTCATTTTTCAGGTAAAGAAGAAAATAATAGATAACTACAAAGCAGAAACGTGGGAAAAATATTCTTCAAATTGGCCAAAAAGCCTGTGTTTAAAGAAGAATAAACAGCATATTGATTAGTTGTGAAGAAAAAATCTGCGATCGCATGTGGGCCCTCGGTCCTTGACATAATTAGCCCCCCATGCTCCTTGCTCTATTAGCTCCCATGCTCATGCGCAATAGCTATGTACTTTTCCAGCACCTGTTGATTCATACTGGCTGCCCATTACGTAGCACAACAAATCCAGGATCATTGGCAGAATTAATTATGAGGTTTGGTTGCAGTACCGTTTCTTCCGCACGAAACAATCGAATGAAAATTTTTATGATCGATATCCGAACTAAATCCAAAGCTAAACCCAACGTTCCTTTCATATCGACAATCGATTCTCTTAGTCGATTGTTTCGTGGGTGTTTTTTTTAGTAATCTATTTGTTTTGTAGCGTTTGTTGTAGCCTTCAAAATTTAAAGTACTTTGCTGACGACGGCAACACGAGTCTGAGACTTGTGCGTGTATCATTCATACATACTGTAACTTAAGATTTGGTGGGCCGCTTAGCGCAGTTGGTTGGGGCATAGAATTTATAGGAATTATATAAAAATTAATGTACGGTAATGAGTGAATTAACATTTATATCACCATTATAACTTCTAATAATAATAATAATAAGTGTATGGTGGGGAGATACTTACGGGTTTGAGTCATGTTATGGAAAACATGGTGGACCTATAAGTTTAGGTGGGTTCCGAACCATCGGTTAATAATGGTGATAATAACGCTTATAACATCAAATCATAGAGGCACGGTTACCCATCCAAACGTTGTCTTGAGCGGTCGTGACTGAACATCACGATCACATGAACACCATGCTTACCACGTGACCAATCACCACCTTATAACTTCTATGTTGAGGTTATAAGAATCAAACTGGTGAATGCTGCCTACATTTTATTATAACTTCCATTAGAGGCAATGGTTGAGTTCCTGGTAGCCTCACCGGTAACCCGCAAAAGTTACCGGTGGCGTCCGATTGATCTGATTCATACAAACCAACATCTTGACGTACACGATTATCATTATTTTTTTGTAATGTTTTCATTATAATACAAGAAGCCGAGGAGATTATCACTTGGTGAGTCTCAATAGTAGCTTATTCGAACAAAAACCTAGTTATATTGGTAGAAAACTACAACAAGCTACTGCAGTTTTTAAAGAATTGAAAATATAGAAATAGTTAAAATTAATGTTGTATTGTATCTTTAACTACTTGCAGTCAATTTTAATTGTGAATAAATAATATTTGTACTTACTTTCGTCCAAACGTCACGGAGACTCATCTTCAAGGCCAAAAAGGAATAAAAATATGATTTATTCACACTTAAAATTTACTGCAAGTAGTTAAATTTACAATAAAAAGTTATTATTAACAACGCAGATCGTTATGGAACAAGAAATACAAGAACATTTAAAAACAATTGAAAATAATATTTAGTTGATATCTTTTTTATAGTGTACACGAGCTCGTTTCACATCAAAATTAAGCCTCACCTTAACTGATAGATATAGTAACTGATAGATATAGATATAGATAATATAGATAGATAGATATGGTAACTGTGTATAACTATTGTAAATTTGTCACAATAAATAAATAAATAAGATTGCATAATGCTATTGATCTGACTTGTCTCATACTCCTTAACCGGAGTCTCCAAGACGTAATCTACCAAAAAAATCTATTCATAGATGTTGAAAAAATTTAAGAGACCAATCAGACGCCTCCGGTAACATTTACCAATTGCTAGGAATATAAATCATCAGTGCATCAAATTTTTCAACAATATCAAAATGTTATAATTACGGTAATTTCCAAATCCTACTTGATGATCACTATTATTTGCCAGAAATGCTAGATCTAATGATGACGTAGTAATCGCATCCGAATCTGTCACCCTGGAAACGAACAGTAGTGGGTGTTATACCACTCAGCTCGTGTCGAGGTTTAGCCACAAAATCTCCCCATCCTTTCTCCCCCCCCCACAGCGATTCCCCCGTTCCCCGCTAACAGATTACATCGTTCCAGATATAAATTGAATGGAACGGGCACTTACGTCACTGCGGGGGAGATTTAATCCCCCCCCCCCCCCCCCCCACTTACACCGGAGAACTTATCTTAGCTCTTAGCATAAAATGTCAATGGGGGACGAATGGCCACACTAGAATGCTCTATCTATAGGAAGCTCTTTGTATGAGAATGCTGAAGATTATTAATGTCTATTAATTGAAAAAATATACATAAATATGAAGATGATATTGGTTGACAATGTGTATGAATTCAATAAACAATAAGCGTGTGGCTTTTATTGGTGGGGAGACCCATGGGTAGTTCCACCTCACCGTTTGAGCCATGTTATGTGGAACCTACTATTATACCTACTATTTTAGGTGGTTTCCGAACCACCGGATAAGTGATAATAAAACCAGTTAAATTATCCACATATGGATAAGTGTTACACGAGACCAACAAAATCACCGTACGAGCCCATAAATAATCATGTCATTGGAGTTACGAAATTCTCAAATACTGCTACCATAGAAAACATTTTATGTAGAATTTTCTATTCACGAGTACCAAAAAAACGTTGATTAACTCAACAAATACTAAGCATATTTGTTTGTGCCCTCAAGTGCCTATATTGTATGCTACTACGGGATGACTTATATACTGTGTATTACCTTCTACTTACTATATTCAACTACTTACATTTTATGCCGCCAATTAATTGGAAATACAGTAAGTTACTGTAGTTTTCATATAACTTGGCAGCGTATATAGAAGATGGGACATGATACATCTGAACCCAACTGCTGCTGCCAAGTTATATGAAAACTACAGTACCGTAACTTACTGTATTTCCAATTAATTGGCGGCTCTGGTAGTACAGTTGGTTGGAGTGCTTGCCTGTGATAAGATAAGGCTCTGTCTGGCTTCGTTTCCTTCAGCCTTGGGTTCGAATCTCATTCAGCCATGGATGTTTTTCATCATTCACCCATTCACCTCATTACCCACGCACAAGTCTTTACTCATGTGGGCATCATCCGCAATAAAACAAGTTAGAAACATTTTTCCTGGTGAAAAATTGAGCATAATAGGCAGAAAACGGGAAATAATTTGACCAGCCGTAAAAATTAACAAAGATTAAATTTGTTTATAGTTTTTGGAGAAAGACTATCATAAGCGTTATCCAATGAAGATCAAATATTGTATTAAATAGACATTTAGTTCAAAGATTTCACTTATTTCTTAGACTTTTCTTATAGAAACCCATTAAAAATAAACATAGGCTAATTTTGCTTGTTACAAAATATAACATGGAGCAAAGCATAAGTATTCTTATGAAGGAGGAATAGTAGGCTATTTTATTTTTCAGTTTGATTTAGATCTGGTATTCTCATACTTTTGAACTTCAATTTTTTTCTTTTTTCATTGCCAACAAATTCTGTTCAATTTTAAGGGTTATATTAGATAATCTCATGTTTTGTTTTACGTAAAATTAGAATGTTGTAACAATACTAAAAGCTGAAAGGATAATTTGATTTGATTTTATGTAGCAAACAATTGTAAAGTGGAAATCTCAAATGCTACTTCTATAAAAATTATCTATTAAACGATAAGCTCTCCATACCTTAATAAATAGCCTACCAACTAGATTCGCTGGTGTCCATTGAAGTCGCCTTTGATTAAGTATTATTTGAAAGACTTTTGTGTTCATTCGTATTCTTCTTGTTATGCAATGTTAGAAGACGTGTAATTTAAAGTTTTCCAGTCTTTCTCACTCAATCTTCATTGATTTGTTATCTTGTGTTGTTACAATGCGAAGTAACAAGATAAAAGTGTCAAACTCGTTGAACCTTTTATCACCGCTAAGTCACTTGCAGGCGAATGAAACGTTCTCTACTCAAACTAAGCTAATTTGTATTTAAATATCATTATTTTTACACTTGGTAAAAGTGTATTACATACAATCCTTACAGTATCCTACTTTTATAATTACTGTACATCTATTTTGGCAAAATATTGTACACCTTTCAAGTTAACTTGTTATGATACATATAACGACTTGCAGGCAATTTTAGTAGTGAATAAATAAATATTCACTCACGTAGGCTGTATAAGTTATATTTACTCACAGCCTACGTGAGTAAGAAATTATTTATTATCGGATTTCTTGTTCCATAACGATTTGTGTTGTTAATATTAACCTTTTGTTGTAAATTTAACGACTTGCAGTCAGTTGTGCTTAGACTGTGAATATATAAAAAATGTACTCACACGTGGCCAAAAAAATTGACTGCAAGTCGTTAAATTTATCATTAAAAGTAAACCAAAGCCACTCTTTATCAAAGCCACTCTTCTTACGGTATATAAATAGTTATTCATATGTAGAGACTTGCTGTGCAAAACTGACCTTTTTGAGTCGCGACGGACGCGTTTCGAACTATGTAGTTCTTCCTCGGCACTTGGTTGCAACCAACCGGGAAAGAATTACATTGTTCGAAATGGTCCGCCTTGACTCAGAACGGTCATTTGGTTGCAGCCAAGCGCCGAGGAAGAACTACATAGTTCGAAACGCGTCCGTCGCAACTCAAAAAGATCAGTTCTGCATTGCAAGTTTCTACAATGAATAGGCCTTCTAAAGATCACGAAAATGGTCAAAATGGATATTCAAAACAATAATATAAGTAGTGTCAATGCCCCAATATGCAGTGGCCCAAATAGGCCCAATGTAGGGCTTTATGCGCCAAATCCAAATTTCCTTTTATGATCATCCTGTAATAATAATTTCCCATAGTGGTTCACTTGAGCCTATTCCTCAAAGAAATTTTTAAAATGGGTTTAGATGATAAACCACAGGTTAGGGGCTATTGTGGCATGGAGAAATGATAATTATTTCTATTGACTATGTTCTCTTGATCAAATCCCAAAATAAACTACTAGACAAATGTAATGAATCTCAATAAAACATGTACAGTAAAGCCCCGATTATCCGTAGAGTTGGGTGGAAAGAGCACCGCGAATAGCAAAAAACGCGGATAACCCGAAAGAGGGCAAAAATGAGGTGAAAAAGATGTTTCAGTATAAAAACTATGTTTTCTGTACAAAGAACATGATATGTAAAACTTTTAAAATATGTACAGTACAGCAGAAACATTTGCTCTACATCTAAATCACTAAAATGAAGAACAGTAAACAGAAAACAATATACTGTACTGTTAACAAAAAGTGTTAAGTTATGCCTATCTAAAAAAAACTATCACTCAATTTCACTCAAAATCACTAAAATGAAGAACAGTAAACAGAAAACAATATACTGTACTGTTAACAAAAAGTGTTAAGTTATGCCTATCTAAAAAAAACTATCACTCAATTTTGCTTCTTGCTTATTAAAATTTAATTGAACATTTTTTTTTGCGGCACTCGCGGATAATCCGCACCGCGGATCGGGGCTCTACTGTATCTTCAAATGCATGTTTTTAACGACCGAATTAGTGTGTGTAGCAATTAATATGCTTTTTTAACAACTCTCAGGATGAGGGTAAGGATACCCCATTGTATGAATGCTAATATATTATGACCAGTGACTTAAAAAATCACTAATAATTACTACAAGTGGCAGAAAAACTTGGAAATTTATACTAAAAAATCACACACCTATAAACAACAAAAGCTACCACTATACACATTACTAATATATTTATGAGGAAATTTCAAGGATGAGGGATCGACAATCTATTTTATGAATGTCTATAATATTCCCAGTATAGACAGACCGTTGTCATGCTGTCACTATCACTGAAATCTGAAACTACCAAGAACGAGTGTTAATATGTGTACTATATTGGCATTGATTTTGACATCAGTATCTGACAGCTAACGTGTTCGTACGTCGATTACTAATACGCCAATGATGGCTTCTCTCAATTTATCCATCTCGTTTCTCTCACTCATTCTCTCTCTCTCTCTCTCTTTTAATTCATTTCTCTTCTTTCGTCTCTTTTTACTAAGCCAATTATTAGCGATTGTCATGCTAATTGTTTGACAGAGCATGAAATCATCATTCATTATGCATGCCCAATATCTCAGCTACTAGCGTAAAACATTAATAGGCTTTACTCACGATTTCATTGATTTCCATGACAGTTTTCAGTTTTTATTTTCACTCAACTGCTAATTATTAGTGAGAAAAAATCTCTTATAGGAAAAATATAATACATATTCAACACAACCATGTTTTATTTCGTAAAAATAAAGTTCTGATGAAGTGTCAAATTTAACAAAGAATTTTCAATTTGTTCCTTCTTTGTTAAGCTGGTAAAAAAGAGCTAGTTTCCACTAATGACTTTGATTACTGGAGTCGGCGTAGCCGAGTTGGCTTATCGCTGGTCTGATAAGCCAAAGGTCCTGGGTTCGATCCCAGTTGAGTACAAGATATTTTTCTCGAGCCACTCCCGTGTTTCGGAGGACACGTTAAGCCGTCGGTCCCGGTTGCATATTAAAAAAAAGCAGTCGTTAAAAAAACGGCGAGGTGGAACTACCCGTAAGGGTCTCCCCACCACTAAAAGCCATACCAATTTACTTTTTACTTTGATTACTGTATTGTGAAGGAGTACAGTATTCTGATAATCTATTCATGCTCAGGATAACAGAGACAATTTTCATAAATTTTATGTTTGTTCAACTCTCAAGATATTGCAACTTATTGCGCCTCAAATACTGTGTTTCGTTTCTATTTTTTGTTGTTCTTATCTAGGCCTACATGTTTGCCAAAAATTCGTTTCAATAGAAATAATTCTAAAAGAGGGGTCTTCTAAATGTTATGAGTTATGAATTAGCACCAGCACAAATTCGTGAGCTCCTCCTTCCTTGAGATTGATTTCTAAAATCAAATGATGGAAATCGATGAACGTTACTGTAAAAAAATATCAGTCACCGCCGGGAATCGAACCGTGGACCTCCCAATTGCCGGTCGGGCACCTTTACCAATAGACTATAGTGACCCTCATTTTGGACTTGGCCATATAGGCTCGTATATCACAAGAGAATTTTTTTTTGTAGAAATTCAAGTTTAGTTTGAGATGAGATATCAGAATTTATGTTTAAAGTTGGTTTTGAAGGAACTGACACTTTATCAAACTGACAAGTATATGAAACATAATTTATTAATTTTGAATTCCTCAAAGTGCTATCAAGTGCTATTTGTCAGTTTGATAAATTGTCACTTTCTTCAAAACCAACTTTAAACATAAATTCTGATATCTTATCTCAAACTAAACTCGAATTTCTACAAAATTCAGCTAGGAAGAAAAAATACCGTCTTGTCAATTGAGATATGAATATTTAATGTTATGTCTAGCCTCTGGTCAGTTTGTTAATATCTGGTAGTCTCATCCTCTATGAGAGTATTCGCTCTGAGATTGATACTTACGATTGATTTAAAACTTGACAACATAACAAACAAGATAGTAGTATCGGCAGTTACACCATTCTTAGGGTAATTGCACAGTGGAGCATTCAGTACTCGAATATAATCACCATCGCAAAATTGCATATATATTTGCGGGAGATTACTCTGCTCCAATCCAATCTATCATGCATGTGTTGGATTTTGTGATGTTGATTATCCTCTAATTTTTTTTTGGAGGATGAAGCCCACATAGGTCTGAGACCTGTGCATGGTTAATGAGTTGGATGATGGTGATTGATGAGCTGGACCTACAGTTTTATTGGGTTCCGAAACACCGGGAAGTAACCGAACCACAGCAGAGGACAGTGTCTTTTTTGCTGGCCAATCTAATCGGTCACCCTTATGACGATTGCCCAGGAGAACGCAGCTTATCTCTATCTAATTGAACAGACACCTGCTACGGCTCACGGCTATCACTTCCCTTAATTTGATGCTTCAATGTGCATTGTGAAAGTACCCTAAACCTTAATCAAAAAGGTTTGATCGAGGTTGAGAATGTTGTAACTGTTGAAAGTAGTATCATGCTTTTTAAAGTATTTGGTTGCCTGCTCTTTAGCATCTTGATTTTAGAGCAGGCAAATATGTAGTGTCCAGGTTAGCATTATAGTGATCATTGACATAGTTTTGCGCCAACACTCTAAATCCTATGTTATACTAAATTTATTTTATAAAAAATTAATCTGTTTCAGATTGGAGAGATGTCGTTGGTATTGGCGCCGTTGATTGCGCCAACGATAAGAACAACCAACTCTGTCGGGATTATGAAATTATGGCCTATCCGAGTCTAAAAATCTTTCCTGTTCATTCACCGGACACATTCCTGGGCGATGCATGGCCAAAAGGAACTGCCGAGGAGATGAAGACCAGCATCGTCAAGGAGCTTGAAACCGAACAATACTCAGGTTACTCAAAACGAAACCTCAACCTCAAACCTTTCAATGAATCAGATTTGAATCTGTTATGGTTCAACGTCCCTCCCAACGTAAAGTACACTTTCCTAGTTGTGCAAAACGAGCAGATAGGTTTCAATTTAGGTTCTGAAGTGGCTCTTGATCTATTACCAGTTAAAGATGTACAAACAAGGACTGCTTACACCAGTAATAAAGGTTTAATGTTGACATTACCCACTTCAAGCACTCCCGATGTCTATGCTGTTGTAAGAAACAACAACTATGTTGAGAATCTACAACTAGAAGCTGGTACAGTGAAAGCAATTGTTGATAAAATCGTAGATTTTTTGAAGAAGAAAGGAGTTGATGTTCCCATCCAAGAAAAGAAACCCGTTGGAGATTTTGAGTTTGATATCTATGAAGCTAGAAGAGTAATGGAGAGTTTGGAGGAAATACGTAAGAAATTGGGCAGGAAAGATTTGTCTGATGTAATTTTCCAGGTTGATTTAGAAAAAGCACTACAGTATTCGTTGTACCATGAGATTGGTAACAAGAAGAAGATTGAGGGTGAAAAAATGGAGGCATTAAAAAATTATTTAACTGTATTGGACAAGTATTTCCCATTTGGTGAACAAGGTAAAACGTTTTTGTCCAACCTTAAGAATGGCATCATGGGTAGAAGTTCAATTGAGGGGAAGAATTTTACTTCCATGGCTAAAAAGTGTGAGATTAATAGGCATAATCCTTTCCTAAGTAACCAGGATTGGATAGGTTGTAAGGGTAGTCAGGAGCATTTCAGAGGGTATCCTTGTGGGTTGTGGACTTTGTTTCATATGTTGACAGTTCATGCATATGTGAGAGAAGCACGTCAACCAGAATCCAACCCTCGGGAAGTTTTGAATGCAATGATTGGTTATATTACATACTTTTTTGGGTGCACAGATTGTTCCGAACATTTCCAAACAATGGCTGCAACTATGGCAGGAAATGTGTCCAGTTATGATGATAGTGTGCTATGGCTATGGAAAAGTCATAATGCAGTTAATAATAGGTTAGCTGGAGATTTGACTGAAGATCCTGACCACAGAAAAATACAGTTTCCATCTCCTCAATCATGTCCATCATGTAGGGATGATAATGGGGAATGGGTTTTGGAGGAGGTGTTGAAGTTTTTGAGGAGAATGTACTCGAATATTTCCTACATCCAGTGGAGCGATTTGTCAACTCCTCAGCCAACCACAACAGAACGATCTCTGGCTGAATCTTCCTATGCGAAAAGATTGAGGCACGAAACGGTCGGCCATGATAACGGATTCCTCACACATCACAACTCCACCAACAGTAAATCCACATGGGACTTCAATGTTTTCGATATCAGTCTTTGTGTAGTCCTGTATTCCAGCTCAGTCATCATTCTGTTTCTTGTCTGTGTTAAGTTTGTTGTACGCAAAGGCTACAGAAAGAAGCCCTACTCGTTCGATATTGGTCATGGTAAGGTTTGATTACACACTGCACAACTCAACTGACCAAAATTCCATTCCTCAAAGTAATACTGCTCAAGTGAAAAAACACATTCGATACTTCCCCTAGATAAAAAGCTAGATGTTTTAATTTATGATATTCAATTCACACCAAAACTTCCTCAACATATTTAGCATAGATTGAAGGCTAGGTGTTTTTATGCTCTGATTAGCAATGTACATACAATAAACCTCTCACATAATAACATAGGTAAAAGCTAGATATTTTAATTTTTGGAATTTATTTGAACCTTACATAAAAACGTGCTAAGCAGAACTGACCTTTTGAGTCGCGATGGACGCGTTTTGAATGTACATACAACAAACCTCCCATAGAAAGTTGAAAAAAACTAGATACGGTATTTCTGATTTGCAATCTATTCAAATTTTCACAGACATTAAAAAAATAGAAGTCTAGATTATTCTAATGTAAAATCGTGCTTTACAGAACTGTCTCATATGGCCAGTTGCACAAAAGAAAATTAAATTTAACCACCATAAGATGACGTCATAGGGAGTTCAATAGGGAAGTCATTGCACTGGCTCCATCAAATGACGTCATCTTATGGTGGTCAAATTTAATTTTCTTTTGTGCAACCGGCCTTTAATGTCGCGATGAACGCGTTTCGATCTATATATTTCTTCCTCAGCGCTTGGTTGCCGACTAACAATTGGTGTCACTTTGCAACCAAGCACCGAGGAAGAACTGTATAGTTCGAAACACGTCCGCCGCGACTCAAAATGTTAGTTCTGCTTAGCATGTTTCTACATAAACTAGTTTATACTACAAGGATATGGATATTCAGAACAATAGGAATCTAGATGTTTTAATGTCTAGCAATCTATAACGAACTTCCTACACATAATGATTTAACATAAATGAGAAACTAGGAGTTCCAATTCCTGATCTTCAATATTCATTAAAAAAATGTCCTGAACATGATTCAACATAGATGTTGTAATTTTGATTTGAATTCATAGCAAACTTCCTTTTCCTATTTAACTTACGGTAGATGAAAACCTAGTTATTTTAATTTTTTGACTTGCAATTTACAACAAAGCTCTCACGAATGGTAATTTAATTAGGGTTAACTAGGTAAATCTGGAATCAGTTAGATAATTTAGGTAAAATCTAGTGTTGTTTGTAAATTCAATTATTTCAATTTTTGATTTGCAAACTCTCTACACATATTTAAAAGACAAATAAATAGCTACATGTTCTAATTTATTATATGCAATTTTTAACAAACATCCTTCACATACAAATAAAAAGCTAGATGTTTCAATTTTCTGATTTTCAATTAACATTAATTTAACCTCCAGGTTTAACAGCCAGGTTTTGTATACAATCAATATTTGAAAAGTTTGAGTAGGAAATTTAAATGATGCATTAATGGCCTAATATGTTTCCATACTAGTCTTAGCTTCAATCACGAGAGTATAAACTGATACCAAAAGACATGGACTGCAAATGTGTATGGGTGTGATTGTCTGTATGAGTGTTAGTACTTTAGATTTTCATTAACTTGATTGCATTTATTGGGGCTCAATATTATTGATCAAAAAATGAACACAATATTCCTATATTTAGATAATGCATGATTCGAATTCATGCTTTTTGAATAAATTTCAATATCCTCCAGGTGGTTCTATCAGTGATAAGAGTTTTGGATTTATAATTTTTAAATAAAAATGGCTTTGTATAGTGTGTATGTATATATAACACATCCCGTTACAACTTCGGATTAGTATTTCGTTGAGCAAGCGTTCACTTTACGTTGTTCCAAATCAATGAGTTCATTTTATTTATGAGTAGTTCATGTTGAATCTAATTCTATTCAGGCTTATCAATATAATATGTAAATTGAGTCGAACAATGAGAACTATCATTAATTTTTAGAATAGATTAAAAATAAATTACACCCATTCACATATTCTACTGTAGAAGTCCCCTTTCATGATTTCTCCTAGTGCGTTCTATGTAGATATTATTGTTATGTAAATGCTAAAGTTGCTGGAGAATGTATTGTTTGTAAATGTGATATATTTCGAATGTAATTTTGTAAAGAAAATGTATAGGTTGTATTATAGGAATGAAGTGTGAAAATCTATGAATCTATAAAAAAACTTCTAATAAGTAGTGTTGCATATTAAGCTGGTTTGAAGGCTTGACTGATTGTGATAATTCAGATAGGTACAAATCAGTGCATTTTAATTGTATGATAAAGATTATTTCTCTGTTACATTTATCATCGTTTATTGGTTTTAAATTCTGTTTTAATTGAAAAAATCATAAAAAATCCAATAATTTCAATCTTAACTTGAAGCATTTTGAACGATAACGTTTTGCCTATTCTTGCTTTCAAAGTGATGCGAATAGAGTTATACCCAATACAACTATAACGATTAATAATTGGTAGAATTTTTTCCCTCCAAAAACAAAGTCCCTTATTTGCATGTATATTTGTTCAAATTATTGTATTTTTTCAAGTGAAATGATTGTGTACACTTCCAAGTACTAAAACTTTTTATTGATGAGATAAACAATAATCACTGTCATCCAAAAGAGTCGGAATGTGATCTGAATACTATATTGAATTTAATGACATGTTTATCTACATAAATAAGGGTTTTACATTAATTTTAGATTTTCATTTAGGGCTCAAAACATTTAAGACAGTTGAGTGTATCTGTTGATTTTCTCATGTAACACATCAGCCAATACTAATATTACAATAATGGCGTGTCTATCTTCATGAATAAGTATTTTCACGTCCTTTTTTATTTTTTTAATGAATAATCATTGAACTAGGTCTCAAAACTATTATTAAGACAGTCGAGTTTCTCTATAGAGCATCCCATGTAACAATATTCCAATAATAATTAGTTGTTTTTGTTTTATATGTTGAACATTAGAAAAGAAAGTAGTTGGTCTTGAAAAAAATCCCATCCAGGGACACTAGAAAGTCACAAATGTTGGCATACGATAATGATTTTATTGGTAGTTTATTGTTATTTATTTTATTTGATTTTATTGCTGCTATTTTTATGGCTGTTTTATGTTTGAAACTGTGATAAATAACTATTTCTCCATTGTGCCTTCCTTCCTATTACATCACAAACAGTGAGTCTGATTTTGTTTATAAACTTGTAACTAGGAAGTATGGATGATTCATTAACTATAGTTGTTGTTAACACTCAATAAATGATCGATTTTAATATTAAATTTGTACTTTTTAATTCTGAAATGCGTAACTACTGTGCCCACCTCCTGTTTTCTTTGTTTCAGAACATTTGGCCTCTGTTTCTATTTTTAAACTTGGATTTCAAGAAATCAAGGAATTTTGCAATCAAGAAACTGTTGTAAATTGGTTTAAAGGATTTCATTGTCAAGGACTGTAACTTTTGATACAATGTATCATTCAACAATTGATTTTTCAATTAATGTTAGTTACAAAAAAAGTTGAGACAAACAAACCCCCCATTATACTAGTGATTTAATAAGTTTTGAAACTAGTAGAAGAAAGAATTGTTTTGTGTTGTTATGCTAAGCAAACAATTGATACGAGCTTATTCTTTCAATATTAATAAATTCCTCTAACGCTAACTCTCATTAACTGACAACTGAATAAGCTCAGTAAGTTTAATACAGTAATGATACTCAATTTAAATAGTTGTTGATGTACAATTTAATCATTCTTTGTTAAATAAAGTGAACAATGAAGTTTCTTGATGTCTGTGAATTGTATAAGACTTGTTTAAAGAGGTAGATGATGATACAATGATTTCATGAAAGGTGTCATCACCTTAGTTTTAGGTGAACTCCCAACCACCAAAATTCAAGTATTTTATCCTATTACCAATATTATTATTAGCATCATAGATTAGGGAGTCAGTAAGTCTTGATGGTTCGTCTACGTTAGCATCCTCTGAACTCTATTGAATGGAGTATATGGATTTGTTGAAGATACAATCGTAGCTTATTTAAACAAAAACCTAGTTTATATATATATATATATATTATTTTTTTTTTTTTTGAGGATGAGGCCCACATAGGTCTGAGACCTGTGCGTGGGTAATGAGTTGGATGATGGTGATTTATGATTTGAACCTATTTATATTGGTAGAAAACTCTACAACAAGCTACCGCAGTTTTAAAAGTCTTAAAAATATAGAAATACTGTATTTGAAAACAATTGATAAAATATTTAATTGATAGAGCTTTTTATAGTGTACAAGAGTTCCTTTCACATCAAAATTAAGCCTCACCTCAACTAATTGATATAGTAATTATGGTAACTAGTGTGTAAGATTGTATGCATATTGATTTGACTTGTCTTATATACTCCATAACTGGAGACTCCCAAGACATAATCTACAAAAAAAGAACATACGAGCTACACAAGTGAACAAAAGGCACTCAATTTTACCAATCACAGAACTGAATAAATAATTTTTATTTGATTAGTTGGTGGTGTTTGTGGCTTGAATGTAAGTTAATTGAATTACCATAAGCATGCTACAGGTTGTCGTAGTCATTTAATCAAATTCTTGAAAGGAGGAAGACGTAATTCTTCTATGACATACAGTGAAACAAGTTGTACTTATATAATACAACTTCTTACATGCTTATTAAGTTACATGCTTATTTCACAGAATAATAATAAATTATTAGTTTTGTATGGAGAAAACAAAAGACGATTGCAAGGATTAGTAACATCTAGGACAGAGGGTTCATATTATTTCAGTAATAGATAGCTTTAGATTTATTTATAAAATTGTTGATATATAATAGACAAATTTTTTAATTATGTATTTTGTAATTCACTGACTATCCCGGAGATGTGTTTTGCATTTTGTAAATTTACAACGTCGATTAAATAAATTCAAATTCAATTCAGTCTCGTAACAAAGTACAAACTAACTTTTCAAGTGAATTTAACGACTCAGTCAAATTTCTATTAAGAATAAGTAGTATTTTACTCTGTAGGCCGAACGTTTTCGAGTTGTTAAAACCCATCTTCAAGGCCTTGAAAATATACTACTTATTCTTAATAGAAATTTGACTGCAAGTCGTTAAATTCACTTGAAAAGTTAATATTAACAACGCAGTTCGTCATGGAACAAGAAATCCAGGAGTACAAACTAATATTATCAGTACCGGCAGCTACTGAAAAATCTTATGGAAACTTCTTCTTGTAGATAGTAATTGTAATTTTTCATGAAACAGGTCCCAAAGTAATTGCATGAGGCTCTCCTTTTGGTCAACATAATATCAGTAATGCTGTACCCACTGTAAGAAAGGCATTCAACACATCAAATGATAAATCAAAATTTATCATTAGTAATTTTTGAAAGATTCTGAAATGGTTTTGGAAAATGGTAAAAGGTTTTGTTAACTTGCTTGCCACAACATTGTGAAATTCCACTCCACAATTATTTCAACTTGAGTCTACACACAGACCATAGTTGCTCATTCCATTACATCACTTTATTATGTTTGAAAGCTATTGTTACCATATTTTAAAGTTTTTTTTTATTTCCGTGCTATTGTAATTTATTTGATTAATTTGTGGAATAAAGCGATATTTGATTTGATTCGGCTGGAAACTAACCGTATTTCACACTCATCAGTTTGAATCCGTCCTATAACGATATAACTAAGTTAGCTGTAGATCATACAAATACAGCTTCACACAGAGTCAAATAAGTTATTCTACTGAAGTACTTTTGAAGTACAGTACTGTACTTGTTTGTCCGCACCATTGTGACATTCAGTTGGAGAAATTATTTTACAGTCAATTTGAATCAATACATAACGATCCGTTCTGAAGTACTGTACAAGAACTTTATTACTGTAATATGCAATTTTAATAGTTTCATTGCAGAGTCGTTTCTACGCTGTCTTTCTATCGTGTTCTTTTTTATCATCCCATATATTCCTCTAGTTTCAGTACTATAGTTACTAGATTAGTAATTCCCCACCATATTTTATCTATTTGCTTGTTTGAAATTAGAGTACAATTATTATTTATTTCCAGGATTTGTTGTTCCATGACGAACTGCGTTGTTAATATTAACTTTTTAAGTGAATTCAACGACTTGCAGCCAAATGTCTGTGGGAGTTTTTGCAGTGTTGGAGATAGATCTCGGCAAATATGCTGGATATAATATGGAGCCCATTGGCAATCCATCCGGTTGTTGAATGTGAAGTAATTTTGTTGGGTGATGATTTTTAGGAAGTCTATTATTTCACTTATATGTTCTGTAGCAATGTGACTGCAAAAGTCGTTAAATTCACTTGAAAATTTAATTTTTTTTTCAAAATTGAAAATTGACTGCAAGTCGTACAGTAAAAAAATTTACAGTAAAAAAAGTTAGTTATATTCTATTCATCCACACAGCCGAAGCCCAGCCATTAAATAACTCTCAGAGTGAAAGGGTCAACGTTATTCAATGTCAATTGAGCCAATGTAACCTTAATGGCTGGACAGTTCTCTTTCAGACACAGTCTCCCCTCTTGGGCAGTTGAGACAAACACGTTACTAATAATTTGATTACCGTACCTTGTTTAGATGATAGGCAACAATATTCTACAACAGGATGCTGTGCTTCAGTCACCCCCATGATTGCTGGATCAAAGAACTCTCTGTTGAAATATGTCATAAAGTTTGTACTGAGTGTTTCGTAGTGCTTTATTTCGTGGGCTTGTACTCACTAAAATAATGAAAAAAAATATCATATAAACATGATAGGTTTGGAAACGCTTCATTATAGAATTAAAAATGGCGGAAGTTAGCAGTTTTTAGACTATTATTGCATATATTTTTGTTGAATATCTGAAGAATTACAGTGCGGTAGTTACCGACTTGGAAAATGTTCTATTCAATTTTCTAGTATATTTTCATAGAACCTGTTAAATTGCAAGTGAAATGAAGGCTCTAAATATTTCTGAATGAGTAAACTGCGGTACCGGGGTACATGAAAATATACTAGAAAATCGAATAGAACATTTTAAAAGTTGGTAACTACCACACAGTAATTCTTCAGATATTCAACAAAAATATTATGCAAAAATAGTATAAAAACTCGGGGTTTCAAGTTTGAAACGAATATATTTGGTTAAGGTTAATTGTTCAATATAAACATGTAGTTTTTTGATGACAAAATTTGAGGAGATCAGTATGCTATATTATTTCTTATGACTTTTCATCTACATGACTATCTGTCTAAGCGTTTTGATGAATTACGAAAAATATCAAAATATTTTTAAGATAATCTATTAATTCTACAGCGTTAGTTTAAATGGTGCATTTATGGATTGACTAACCAAACAATATATTTATGTGTGGGAAGTCAATAAAGGACGATCTTGGGAAATTTTATTCCATATTTCAGATGGCAACAGAAGGTTTAGATAATCCTGAACTGCCATATCTCAGGCCCATTATCTCTACAATGTCATACTATAATATAAATATATATACTATAACAAACTATACTATAATATATATCATATGCTGTTTCTTTTTCTGATGCCACAATCATGAATGAGTCTGAGACTTGAGCGTGAGTTAAGAGATGAAAAATGATACAATATATGCCAGGCTGAACGGGAATCAAACCAATGACCGTAGAATTAGAATGTCGAGCCTTATCAGAGATAAACACTAAAACCGATTACACCATTGCGTTTATTAACTATCCATAATAGGATCGGTTTGAATGATAAACGCAGTTTTTAAAAAGTCTCAAGGTATAGAAATATTTAAAAATCAATTGAAAAATATTTAGTTGATAAAGCTTTTTACAGAGTACAAGAGTTCCTTTCACATCAAAATGAAGCCTCACCTCAACTAATTGATGCAGTAAAAAATTAACTATATCTTATAGTTATGGCATGGGGTAGTGATAGCCGAGTGCCGTGGCAGGCATCTGTTCAATCAGAGATAAACAACGAAACTCTTGGGCGCTCTTAGTAAGGGTGACCGATTGGATTGGCCAGCCAAAAAGACTGTGTTCTATTGTTCTCTGCTGTAAAATCTCTTCCTGGTGGTTCGGAACCCACCTAAAATTGTAGGTCCAAAAAAATATGAACCCACCTAAACTAGTCACTATCAGGCAATTTATTACCCACACACAGGTCTCAGACCTATGTGGGCTTTATATTCCGCGAAAAAAAGAAAAAAACTACTGTATAAGATTGGTATGCATATAATTGTTGATCTGACTTGTCTTATAGGTACTCCTTAACCGGAGTCTCCAACACGTACTCTACAATAAAAAGAATGACAAAAAATCAACTTCCAATTGATAAGAAAAAATAATGATGAATTATCAAGAATTGAGTTCTAATGCCACTGACGCTTACATGCAATTTTTTCTAAACAATAAATATTTAAACAGAATTTATTAATTTCGAATTCCTTTAATTGCTATTACTTTATACTGAAGACTTCCGCAATGGCGGATATTGACAACAGCATTGAACAGCTGATGGGAATCGATGAATGCTACTGTACAAAAAATATCAATATGACAATTATTCAATTGTCAGTCACTTCAAACTAACTTGTGAGATACGAGCCGATATGGCCAAGTTGAAAATGAATGCTGCTGTACAGAAAGGTCTCCATGGTCTAGTGGTTAAGGGCGCTCAACCGGCAATTGAGAGGTCCGTGGTTCGATTCCCGGTGGTGACTGGTATTTTTGTACAGTAGCATTCATCGATTCCCATCAGCTGTTCAATGCTGTTGTCAATATCCGCCATTGCGGAAGTCTTCAGTATAAAGTAATAGCAACTAAAGGAATTCGAAATTAATAAATTCTGTTTATGTATATTTGTCAGTTTATTCAATTGTCAGTCACTTCAAACTAACTTGTAATAAATATTTCCCTCATATAAAGAGATGAAATTAAATTGAAAATCAATATTTTCGGTGAAGTGAATAAACACTAGGCTACGTATTACTGATCAGTACTGTAATATTTCAAGAAAATATGACCCTAGAGAGCTTTCCTTCACCCTTCAGTGTCTCTTGACTCAAGGTCTCTTGTAATGGCTATTCTAAATGCATTTCAAGGGACCCTCGAGTTCATAAAGTTCCCAAATATAATACTACTACCAAACTGAAAACTAATTATTAGCTGATCAGTAAACAATGACTAAATGACGTTGAGTATCTTGGAATAGGGATTGAGTCTATCTATTAATAAAAAACATACAGATTAGGCCTTATAATATATTTTTACAATAGTAGGTTTCATTGTAGAAACAGGATTAAGAAATAAGATAAGTTGCTGTAGGACCTGATATGAACTGATACAGATTTTCATTTAATGTTCTCAGGTGATTTTAAGAAAAACAATCTTCTAAATCAGTCGTTGAAAGTAAAAATTATTATTAATTTCGACTAAAACAATTAACAGTCAGAAAATAATGTATTGAGTGCTAAGACACCATTTTTTTAAATGGAGAACTGATTCATGAAAAAAATATAAATTGATCACCATTTTTTTTAATTCATGAAAAAAATTTCAATTTCATTAATAACAACCAACGTAATTAGAACCGATTTTCTGTTCTGAGATTATTTTAAAATTGTTTTTCATATTTTGCCGATAGTTTACTTTGAAAGCTTTTAATGTGTTTTTTTTTTTTGGTTACATTAACAAAGTCTTTGAAATACATCACATACATATATTTTTCCAACATTAACTTTATTTTGTCAGTCATGAGTGTTATACGATAATAATTATTTTTACTACATAAAACCGATGCGCCAAATTGATTGTTCATGAGAGTTCATCATTAGAATGCAGCGGTTTATTAGTTGATTATTGTTAAATATTATTATTATTGGTAACAATAATCACAATTTTAACGGCAATTTAGCATTATACATAAACAACAGCAAATATTAATGAAGATACGTTGTTCCATCCGGCTAATATTGAGTAGACTTGGTACATCAAGAGATTTTCAGCGAATTTATATTACATACATACCATGTAAAACATGTAATTGCACATATAAATCTTGGGCTCATTTTTTTCGTTCATAAAAGTACCAACACTTACAACTGCTAACTAACAAAGATATCCGATGAACAATCATATGATTATTGACCAAAAATAGTATCATATTCTTTACATCATGATTATTTTTAAAAAGAAGACCCATCTTACATTCAGTATATCGTTATCGTTATTTACATACTATTCAAACAATGAAATTACATACGATACAAAGTATTATTGAAAAATACAGAATATGGTATTACATATTAAGGAGCACTTTATTTTATTGTAAGAAAATATAATAAATTTTCACATATTGTATTGTAAAAAACAACAGAATTGCTTACTATATGTTGGCAAAACAAATTTTTGGGTTTCTACTTCAAGCCTATAATTGATGGATGGAAACTTCTAGAAAAAATAAAATTATTCCAGACAGAACACTACCTAAAATCATAATAAACCAATCTAAGCCATCAGCAAAAAATATGTAGTAAAGTTACTTACTAACAGGCAATTTAAAATGCAACAACTGGCATAATTTTAGAAACTCTATAATGGGAGTTTCCCAGAAAAAAATTGAGGTGATTTTATAGGCCTATTAATAAGACTATTACTTCATCTGAAGCTTACATGTTAATTTTCATTTTCATTTTCCACGAGGAAGATAACTTTCTAAGTTTTTCTCTGACCTTACGATTGTTATTTGTCATATCATAGTATTGTCCTCAAAATAGAGCTTGAAAAAGAACAGCATTTTCATTATAAGTATTAAAAATCAATATTTTATGGTAAATTCAACGACTTGCAGTAAATTTTAATAATTCTCAATTAAAAATGACTGCAAGTTAATATGAAACTGAAAATTTAATATTAACAACGCAGATCGTTATGGAACAAGAAATCCAGGTATTGAAAATCATCGTTTTAAAAATATTGAAAGGCTAAAAAAAGCTCTAGATTTGAGCCCATGTGCTATAAAAATGATCAAATGAGAATTTGATTGAAAAAAGTTTTATGATTATGGCTTTAGAAACAATAAACTTTGAAATGTTCAGTTCAACATATATAAAATTCAAACTTTTTGGCTATTATCTTGATTTTCACATTTTTTATCATGATTCCCTTTTCCTCACTACAATAATTATTATCTAAAGTAAATTCTCAAGACAAAATTGTAGCCTCAGACCAACTTAATTTTTCTTTATTTCAGGCCGGTATTTACGAGCTTACCTTGAGCTCAATGGAGACTTGAGCCTTCCTCAGCTCATTGTGACTTGAAAAGCCTTCTTGAGTGAATTCTCAAGTATTCCTTGAATTGAAAAACATTAAGGTGGTCATAAATAAGAACTTATGACCTTCTACGTAATACTACAAGAAATACTGAATTGGATTTTACTTTACTGGTGATACCATACAATAATAATAATTCTTCCTGAACTCTGAATATACAGCATTCAAGCGAACCTGATATTATTATTTATTTATTGTGAAAAGTATTCCCGATTATTATTTCATGCTATAATTTATACTTTACAACTGTGAGATTTATTAACTTACAGTATTTGCGACAAAATCAGTTCTAGCCCCGAGACGCTATAAAAAATAACTAAATTTTGCTAAGAACCTATCAAAATTATACAATGGACGATGTTTATATGAGCGTAGAGTTAGAGAACTATGGTTGAGTTCATGGGAGCCCCACCTACCGGTAAATTTAATTTTACCGGAAACCAAGGCGTCTGATTGGTCTATTCGAATTCGTACACGTTAAAAAAATTGAGTAGACCAATCAGACGACTTTTGGTAAAATTCCATTCACCGGTTAACAGTAAGGCTCCCATGAACGTTCTTTGGAGCAAATTTATTTTTCTTCCATTTCCAATTCTAGTTTAGATCTAAAATCTGCGCTAGCTACATAAAATTGGAGATTAAGCGTAGATTACATTAAGTGGGTTTACAAGGCACTCGCTGGTGAATTTATAATCTGATAGTAAACTCGCACTCGTGTTCACTAGCTAACTAGCAAACAAATTAGGCGAGTTTACAATCGGATTGTAAATCAGCCGGCGAGTAGATTGTAAACTCGCTTAATGTAATCTATGCTTTTCTGACAGTCTCAACACTCACAACCTATAAATGTAAACTAATAAATATGGATAAATACTAAATAATTTAATTCCTACATTTCATCAAATTTCATGTAAAAACTTACTAAATCTCTCTACTACATCATACAATTTCTATAGTGGTTCATAATCCTGTAATTGTAATTGAAAATAAATTAACTACTGTACTTACAGAGTAGAAGTGATTTCTAAATAACAATTCTCTGTTACAGTTCAGGTCATCAAGAAACACTCATTCTTTTACACGGAAGAAAATAATATAGGTATATTTGTCAACTCTCTGCTAGCTCATAAGCATTATGCATATTATTTTTCATCTTATTCAAGATAGGCTTACTGTATGTGTTTAAACTAATATTTATAACTATTGTATTCGTTAATTTGTAAGTCTGTTTATAAATAAAGAACATTCTAATGTGAATATAAGAATGTGAAAAAATTGATTATTTTTTTTGTAAAACTTTGTACAGTTGATGCATTAATTCTAGCATTGAAATTAAATATTTCAAGTTGGTCTACTAAAATGTGAATTGAGAAACTTAAACATTGCCATTTCAAATAATTATTTAGTTCTTAATTATGGTCAATAATAATTATTGCTACCGGTACCTCATTAAGTGCAATAGGTATGAGACTGGCAACCAGCGAGAAGATCTAGGCCCCCTTAGGGATGTCTACATACACGCAATAATGCCTTTATTTACATACTAGATGGCACAATACGTTTTTCCAATTTATGGAACTTATCTGACCAAAACATTTGATAAATCCTTCAAATAATTACATTATTATCAACTAAAATCAATAATTTTATTGTTCTATGACAAATATTCTCAACGTTTTCGGCCGCGTGCTCAATTCATTTTAAGTTTAGATTAGTAAGTTTTATGCATGTTATCACTGTACTGTGGGTACATTGTACTTCTTTTAGCAAGTGTGCAACGTAAATCTAAACGGCTTATATGAAATAATTCTTTATTAGACGGAGTTAAGACTAGTCTATTCTACCACTACACTTTAAATTATAAGAGATAACATTTGAATGATAAATAAAGAGTATTCTAATGTGCAAATGTACAGTTCAGATCCTGCGTTGCACTGATATCATCATTACAATTCTTAATGATTGTTCATGATCATTACAATGAAAACGTAAGAATAACGTACAAATATTTGTACTCTTGTTAAAATTTATTAACAGAAGCAGTATTGGGCTAAAAACCTGTTGTTTCTTTATAACCAGTAGTATTTTGCCAATATTAATAAATAAATATTAGACCTATTGTAAAAATTAAATGGTTTTAATTAAATTTTAATAAACTATTGAATCAAATTATTTGTTACGTATATATGATATCAGAGGCTGTCTGTTCAATTTTCTAATGATCTGATAGAAAATTGAAAAAATTGCATTAAATTCAATCAACCATGCATTAAATTGCAGTAATAGCATTCTTTTCATTCTATAGCTCTTGGAACCAAATTTATGGCTCCAAGCCTTTATTAAAAAAATTAAATGACAAAAAAGAGCCAGGAAATTTGGTTTCACAAGGGTTTAAAAACCTGTGGGTGACATATTATGCACCATCGAAAAAATTGATTTAAAAATATTTCTATAGATAATACTTATGGCTTCTATAACATTTTTTATACGCTAATTGACCCTACAAGAAATCCTCTCCGCTCATATATTCTTAGGAATAAAAAATAGAATTTAGAAACCAAATAGCCTTTATTTGAGTACTTTTCTTCAAAATGGAAAATTAATAGCTTTATTACAGCGTAATAATAGTTTCTTTCAGTAATTTATTACAACCTAACCACACAACACTTCAAGATTCATCGGCAATTTACAATTAAAATGAAATTTCAAATTACAGAATTCATTTTACTAGTTTGATATGACAGTCAAAATTTGTTATTTTAGTACGGTAATATTTTTAGATATGCAAATTTTAGTAGTTTTCGTTTTGGCAAATATGCAGGATTAAAACGTAACTGTCGAAATTTATTTGGTCAGAAAACTTAGAAGTTATGCAACCTCTTGAGAAAACACAGTTTGATAATGGCCACTACTTCTAAAACGTTTTATAAAATAGTCAACAAGGGTTAACTGAAGCAATAAATCGTTCAACTGAAACAAAAGTATTCAATTTGCTAATTATTCACATTCAGCACACCTATATAGTCAACCTCGGTTACATACGTGCTATACCTATATATCTCACACTCGCAGACTCGTATCACACATACTCTCAAAACATAGATATATTACAATATCTTCGATATCACCTAATCGAATATTATAGAAATAACAAATTATAATTATTCACTTGTAAGCCAATCTAATAATAATTATATACACTATCATCTTTCTATTCCATATTGGACTGACTTATAACATCTAAAATATCATCTTCCAATGAACTATTCGGTTCGGCCATTTTCAACAAAATTAATTATTAATTTAAAATGAATCACATATTTCCATAATTGACTAAACTCAATAATACCAGCTTGGACATGAATTGTTTCCAATTCCAATTGGGAATAATATTTAAGTCAATGAATAAATGAATTTACACTAGCTATATCTCAAAAATTTGTGATGGTAATTAAAATTTGAGAATTCTATATATAGTAGACTCCCGATTATCCACGACCGGATTAACCGCGTTGCGGCTTATCCGCGATCGGCAATATAGTGCGCACTTGTCTCATGTATTGGACTGTTTTTTACCGATGTGAAAATATTGTTTTTAAAATAATTGTGTTTATTAAAAGGTACGTACAGTAATCTTGTATTTGAAGTCTTTCACACTATTAAACCTAACACATTCACTAGCCTAAAGGTTATTAAGGACTTATTTTGCTTTCAGTCGTTTCAACTATTTAAAGTGTATTTTAGGTTAGGTTTGGTTTATCCGCGATTTCGATTATACACGATCGCTCAGATAATCGGAAGTCTACTGTATTGTGTTGAGAAAGAATAATCAATTGGAGCTGAAATATTATCAATTGAATTGATTAAACATTCATGTTGAATTAATCACGGTGCAAGAAATGATGAATATAAATTCTAAATTGTGGACCCCACAAGCCAAGGATTCAAAAAGACATTTTTGATCAAATTAAACCATTCTATAGTGGCTTGTAGCTATTTTTAGCCTCTCTATTTAGTAGAAAAAGAATCCAAATTAGGGAAGTGATAGCCGAGTGCCGTAGCAGGTATCTGTTCAATCAGATAGAGATAAGCTACGAAACTCCTGGGTGCTCTTTGTAAGGGTGACCGATTGGATTGGCCAGCAAAAGACTATGTTCACTGCTGCAAAATCACCACCCGGTTGTTCGGAACCCACCTAAAACGGTAGGTCCAACTCATCAATCAACATCGTCCAATTCATTACCCATGCACAGGTCTCAGACCTATGTGGGCTTCATCCTCCGAAAAAAATATTATCAAGTGTGCTCCTACGTATGTACAGGTTAGGTTAAGTAAGATTAGGTTAGGTTATCATTGATCTTCCAGGCAGAGCATCCCAATGATTGTACCAGTGATAGACCGTTTCCCCTGACTGCAGGGTTTTTGATGATCATAATTTGTTTCCCAAGTTTCTTTTATTGGATATTACAGTATTAAGGTATTGAAATGTTATCCACTGCCATTAGAAATTATTTTTTCAACAATATTATTTTGTTGAATATGAGGGTAAAAGATGATTATTTTTTGGTTTCCCCATTGATCTCCCCTACAAGTTAAGTTATTTTAAACTTTTAATAATTGTTTTATAACTAGACGACACATTCAGGAATAAAGTGACATATATTTTATTTCGATCAATTAGTTTTCTTAAAATAAATATTTGAAAATCAGGAAAAAATTTCAGTTTTCAAAAAATGATTTTGAAAAAATAAATCGTTGAATTTAAATAAATAATGGGTCATTCTTTTCCCCAAAGTGTCTTTCAGTTATAAAAATTATCAAATGATTAAAATAACTCGTAGGTGAGTTTAATTGCCCCCAAAAACCGAAGTTCCATATTCCACAAAATAATTGATGAAAAAGTATTAATCTCATGGCATTTTAATATCTTAATAATATCAAATACAAGAAATTTCAGAAAAATAACCCCTGCGCACAGTCTTTAAGGTCCAAGCAAGTATGGCCAAAATAGTAGTTGTACAAGAGATCCAAGTACAACAAGTGATACCGAACTTTACAATTTAATCCCCGTGACTAATAAATAATAAATTAAGTAAAAGTATTTATGAAATAAATGATACAATTTGATACCCATAAATAATAAAAATAGATAAATTTACAAGTTCTCAGGAGTAGTCATGGTTATAGAATAGAGCCCAGAAGAAAAATACAATATATCTCCAAATCTACAAAGAAATTTCTAGAATTCTACTTTCAATTAACTTGTTAACACTTTGAGCCCTTCACTTTTGGGATCCACAATTTGAAAAGGATTTAGGAATTAATAAATCTGAAAGTTTGAACAAATTCATTTACATTGTATCTGTAACTTTACCGCAAATCACTATTATGTGAACTGTTTGAAATTATATTTTTATGAAAACACGATGTTCATTCAATTTTCAGACTTCCAACTATGCAGTCATGATGCTATTTAGAAAACTACAAACTAAATAGACATTGAATGAATAATTTTCTTACAAAAAATAAAAGTTAAAGTAGATTTATGGCGTAGTATCTAATTTCATGGAGTATTTGATATTTTTCTATAATTCGTTCTGAAATTTGTGGAATAAACCACAGATTTATACCCATTATACTTGACGCAATTAAATTAACTACTTTAATCTCCATTAAGTGACTGAGTAGAGTTGTTTGAGCATTTGATATCTCATCTTGATCTGACACTAAAATTACAACTCATTAGTTGAATGATAAATTAACAAATTCCATAGCCGAACATATTTGAAGCATCTATTTTTCTATGATAATTCATTGGCTAAAGTCAGCATTTGATCTCATACCAAAATTACCACTAATCAGTTGAATGAATAGTAATTGGTAATTTACAGAAAAAACGAACAAATTTTAAGCATAAGCCTGTAACTTAAAAAATGATGGAAACCAACTCCTTTATGGGAATTCACAAGTTTCCGCTCCACTGTGATTGATTCTTGGAATTTTTTTATTATTAAAGCAAATAAATAACAGTTATGTATAATAACACATTTGAGACTGTTTAGTGAGGAAGTGGGCAATTTAATTTTCAAAATATTTATGATCCCGAATTGTTGAGTTATCAGAGAACAATAAAATACATAATTCATTCGTTACGATAAATTCATTTATGAATTTTACATGAAAGAATAAGAAAACTGCAGTGATTGAAACAAAAAATAGGAAGTGGATAGTTATGAAAGATAAGTTTATTATTTTTGAGAAATATTATTCAAATTCTTTCTCGCCGAACGAAGACGTCAACGTTTTATAGAACAAGTACCGTAATCTACAGAGTGATGAAGAAATACCTCAGCATCTTATCGAGGTACTCTGCTATTCTGTAATTCTAATTCTAAAGGTGATTCAAATTAGAATTCTGAAGATAATTCTAATTCTGTATTTTATAGAAGATTTGAGTGTTAAGCTCATAAAAAACAATAAACTTTTCATAAGAAATTAATTTGTATAAAACGTGCTCAAGATTTAAATTTCCACAAAAATGATTAGTTATTAACATCCTTTCGATTAGGAAAGCATTATTTATTTAGTATTTTTCGTCATACTTGTAGGTTATGGACAGTTTACCAGTCAAGGAATCAATGTGGTAAACAGCTGTTTACAGAAATCAAAAACAGCTGATGTCATTTGATTATTATTACCGTACACTGTGTGGTAAAAATCATCAAATGATTATTACCGCACTCTTATGGGTGGCTACTAGCTACCACTTCACTGAAAAACCATTTGGTCGAAAGCTAGATCAGCTGATCTAGAACCATTATTGCCCATTTCACCTTGAGTTGCTGTGTTGAGGTTTTGTTTGTATAACAATGATTTATAGTTTCTTATTTCAACTTATCTGCTATTTTAGACTTGTATGACGAAAAATATCGTACGTAACTCGTCCGGGAAGATGTTTACTATACTCTTATGATAATACCGCACTCGACTTCGTCTCGTGCGTTAACTCATCATACTCATACGGTAAACACCATTTCCCGCACTTCTAACGTAATATACTATTTCAATAGTAGAATTAGAATTACAGAGTGGGTACCTCATGAAGATAGGATGTGGTATTCTTCCATCAACCTTTAGATTACGGTACTTGTTCTATAAAAAGTTGAGTCTTTGTTAGGCGAGAACGAATTGAAATAACACTTTGCAAAAATAATAACACTAATTACAAATAATAAAAGTAACTCTCAATTATGTTATCAAAATTTTAAAAAATATTGACTAAATAATTTGAAAAAGATGTTTGTTAATGTTATTTTAGCCATGCATTCTTTATATTTCCTCCCTTTCAAGATTTGCTTCTTCCCACGATAGCTTTGTCAATTACAAGGATATGGCATATAACATTTAGAAATACATAGACATTCCTTCAGAAATTTGGCCTATTATTGAACTCTCAGTCGGATATTTCATTAAAGATGTTGAGCAATTACATCTCAACTTGTGACTTGTCTGGCGTGGGGAGGATTCAAGAACTGGGACCGGTACTCTTGTAAGTGCGCCCATAATATAAAAAATATGTTTAAATTTTAACTCAACTATGAAAAAACAAATCAAGGGGAAAAAGAAATCAGAATGGAAAAATCAAAACACAAAATCAAATACAATATATTTATGCATATATTTCTATCTGGCAAAGTACGACAAACAAATTAAAAATAATAAAACGATAAAAGAAAATAAGATTATAGAAAACAACAATACTAATTTCATTTTCTTCAATAATTTATACACTAGAAAAACAACTGATATAAATTAATTTTGTCAAAATAATTGATTTTGAGGGGAGTATGTTGTGATGAATTACACAGAATGGTTCAAGTGAACTTTTCATGGTCATATCTGTCAACAGTACAGTGCATGCAATGTCCAGCACGAAGTACATCCGAAAATTGAAGCAATCAGGCTGATACTATTATTTACTCAAGCAATTGATATTCTTTTGTTATTTATAACGCAAGACATATTCGATTGAAATGATTTTTACCTACGCAATTGAAAATGTCTAGTTATCTATTACAAAATAAATTATTTCAACAGTTTGAAATTATTTTTATGTACGCAATTCAAAATTTATAGTTCATTACAAAATATTATGTAATTAGAACACAAATTATCAAACCGAACAGAGCAATTATTGTTAATGATATTCTTATCAATTGGTTTATAAAGCAATGTATTATTGTAAAATCTAGTGTAATATCGGTTGCAATCATCAATTTTCATAATAATAAACTTTTCAACAGGTAACTTATCAAATGCTCACCCAAGAGAATCAAAGAAGATCATGACTTCAACGAGAATTTCTCAAAAACAACCGAATGAAAGCATTACTATCAATAAATTTACAAATTGTTTGGGTTTTTTCGAAGAAAAATTAAACAAAACAAGAACAAAACAAAAAACAAACCAGACATCTTGTCGCAGTTGTTGTACGTTGTATGTCAATATCAACACAGTTCACAAATATAATTCAGAGTCTGTTAACTAACTTAAAATTAAATCAACAAAATTTCATTTTATATGTAATATTATATACGTGTTTTCTTTTAAAAGTATACCTAATAAAGTTTATTATTTACGAATTAATGTTTACATGATTATCTCATTTTTTTTACAAGTCAAATGTTCAAACTTTATGACACAATTCGATACCATTACATCAACTTATTTTGCCCCAAATAATAATAGTAGTTATAGTGGGGCCATGATCATCGTATTATAATAACAATAATAATTAATAAATAAAATACAACATGTCACCCAGCAGCGCGATCGATTTACAATCAGACAATAAAAACAAAACCTAAACTTAACTGGGAACAAACCAACGGTTGCTTACACTAGTTCCTTCGTGCGCACTGTCAACTCAAACAGCCTCAACAATAGCAATTCTCTCAGCTTATCAAGACTAACCAAACAAAATCTGTAGAGAAGGAGCACAACCAAGACTGGAGGAAAACGAAATACGAATTTATATTAATCGTCACCTAATTTCCCATTAATTAACAGCGTGACAGTAATTAATTGATTAAGATGGAGCCAACAATTTCATTTTATTGGAAGAATAGCACATAGCATCGCTGGTGTACTGTATAAGCAACCGAAACAAATTCTAGAGCTAAGAATAGAGTAGAATATAACACATTAATAGTAACAATATCATTATTATTATTATCATCATCATCATCATCATCATAAACAACACCCTCAAATCACTATCAATAACCAACCATTCTTGGATGATGCTAAAAATAACAACAGAAAAAAAACGAATAGGTGTTTCATATGATAATAAAGTATTCCGCAACATAATAAGATCAGAACTGGTATTTAATAACGATGAATCAGTGTTTGTTCTTTTCCGCACCAAGTCAACGAATACGGACGCCACGTTTATTTTTTATGATGCACAAAAACCAATAATCGAGAAGGAAAACGTAAGTTACTCAGAGGCAATATAGCTGACTTTGCAATAATTAATTCTTGCTCACTCCTCACCAATAACCATGCACGTTCGCTCTGAATCATCAAGCAGTCATCATCTAATAAAAACAAGTCAACTTCCTTATTATTATCACAACTAAAGGCGGAAACAGTTTCTGGTCTGATCTTCATCATCATTATCATCATAATCAAAACCATCCCATCAAAATCCGCTTTACTACCAAATAAGTCTATCACGTTTTTTTTTAATTTTCTTTAAAAATTTCAACAAACTAATAACCGATCAATTCCAAACCAAAATCAATAATCCCTTACGATAATAAGAGAGGAATAGATACCGTTAATAACAATCTCTCCAACTATATAATAATTCTAGGCAGCTTACGACTATAAACCTTCTCTGCGTCTCTATACAATAGTCTTCCTGTCTTCAAATTTGACAAAGAAAAAAAATTAAATGAATGAAAACATTATTTACAGCAACGGTTAAGAGAAAAACGTTTTTCACCCTTTCATTCTATAATCAACACACACTATTATCATTATTATATTTATATATATAATTTTTATTTGCATAACAACACTCTTCAAATATATATATAGCCGCGGTTACGTCTTATCAATCAACTTCAAAACCGATACGTGAACATTCTTCGACGCCATATGCAAATAATAGAGCTCAGTTGGGGGGCCATTAGTTCTGCAGCTAACACAGACAAAGATGGCGAATCAGAGAATTTGTGTATATGAGTGAGACAGATAGAGATGGTTGGGGGTGAGAGATAGAGAGGGGGAGAAACAGCTAGTAATAGTCGAACTATAGTCTTCTCAGAGAGGCACTGACTAACCACAAACTCACGCCCCAATAATAAAACCACAACAATTTACAACTCATAACGACTGTATATTCTAACTGCAGATCGCTGTCCCTCTATAAAAACATCATAGTTCAGCTCAACAACAAAAACAGTTCAATTTTCTCCTACTACAGTAAATATATATATTTATATATTCTATTATATATATAAACTTTCCGACAAGCTTTTTTTCTTTCTTTTCAAATATTTATAAGTATATGCATTGAGACCTTTTTTGACTCTTCAGTAGATAAAAATTATCATCACCATCAGTCAATTAATCAATAATTCACAGGTTCCCTGATCGTGTCATCAGTTGTTGTTATATATGTGTATGTATAGATGTATGATGATATGCATACATATATATATATATATATTAAAGGAGATAGTAATACACAGATATAATAATAATTTTAACGTGGAAATTATTTGTTTTTTTTTCGAAACCCTCGATCACCACTAGTAAATGTCATCAAACGATTAAACAATATAGTCGTGAATTCGTCGTTAATTAATTAAATATACATCTACCACTCATAATCATCACATATCACAGAGTTTACGGCCGCCAGAGTTTTAGGGGGGGGGGGGGTCAGGGGGGGCAGGACAGGACAAGACAGAGCAGCACGGTAAGTGTGAGCTCGGCCTCAGGCACTATGTCGCCGCTGGCTGGACGCAGGTGCCGAAAAAGGCCCATGTCACACCTTCCTGTCTGTGAAGACGACCAGCGGTTGGTTGTTGACTCAGGCCGTATCACACAGCAGGCACACGCACGCACACACACAGTCTCTGTTTTTTGTTGCCGCCATCTGACATTGAGAGGCACGGCATCACGGTTTTCAGCTAATATCTGCTACACATCTGACCCTGAAAACCATACAACTGAACAATGTTCAACATTGAAGAAATAATTGAATCCGCACTCTCAAGGCTCGGTGCACACTTGCGTTTTTTCAAGCTGCGTGCACGCCGCTTGTTTTTTCTCTTCAATACACACTAGAGCGTGTTTTCAGCGGTTTCAACCTGCCAGACCGCCCGGAGTGTTGTGGAAGCTGCGTGCACGCGGCGGTTGGGCAGAAAGCTGCGTGCTCAATTTGCAAGTCACGTGCACGCCGCTTGCAAGTCACTTACTCCGCTCAAGTGTGTACTTCTTCACTAGAACTCATCTACCGCTGAACCGCCGGCGTTCGCAAGCTGCGTGCACGCAGCTTGAAAAAACGTAAGTGTGCACCAAGCCTTACACCCGGTTACTCAGTCGTTCAGTTTCTATTGATTCAATAGCGGCCTTAAGACTTGTTTCATACATACCCGGTGTCGTTAACCCGGCATATTTGCATTGTATCACAGGATTTTTAAAATCGGGTAAGTGTGAAGCGGTCCATATGATACAATGTCCCACAATGAGCTGGATAAGCAACACCAGTTACCCGACTACCGGATATGTGTGAAACAGGCCTTAGGACCGCTATTGAACGACTGAGAAACCGAGTATCAGACCAGGCGCATATAGAAATCAGAACTAAGCTTTCACAACTCAGTCATTACAGTCATTTCTGTAGAGCAAATTAATAAATAATAAACCGCAAATACAAGCAAAAGTGATATCAAATTGACTCGACAATGAATCATCAATTGAACAAAATAAAAAAGTAATGATCGAGTATTGAAAAATAATTCTCTTGATCTAGAATTAATGCTTTACCTAAAGCTCTTAAATCTTAGTGAGATAAGCACAATTTTTTAAAGAATAAACAGTAATGTAGTAGAATCAATGATCAGGCGATTAATGTGAAGCCAAAACTAATTGTTCTTTTATACGAAATTAATTGAAGCAATTTAATTCAATCAAAATGAAAAAGTAATGATCGCAACACACTCAGGTGCAGCAAAAAATGAACGTGATGCTGCTAAATGAAAGCTGCTGTTTATTTGCTACGGGACTCAAATTATTATAAAATTGTCAGGTTGCAGTATTATTGCAAAAGAAATGTTTATCTACGACCATGTAATAATGTATACATTACAGTTTCACAATTGATGCCAAAACAGCTGTCTTTTCGAAATGCTTTTTGAAACCCGTGGCATAATGAGCTCATTATAGTACAGGTTCTACATTATAACACGGGTTCTGGACCAATCAGAAGTATTTTTGATGGAATCAATATCGTAATTCAATATTGTGAAACTATCAGCTGATTTGATCAAACTGCTACACCAGCTGCTTTAACCTAACAATCTACTATAACTTCTCGTATTTGAGATGAGAGGTTAGTTATCTCTGACAGTCACAGGTAAAATGAAATTGTTTTAATTAAATGTATACTAGTGGTCGTAGATAAAATAGTGTATGCAACGATTTTATTTGGCCATTAAAGCACTCGTGAGATATTTATAACACTCGCATTCGCTTGTGTTATAACTTACATCTAACTCGTGCCTTAATAAGGGTCAAAATAAAATCGTTGCATAAACTACTATTATGTAAGCGACATAATACTTATTCAAGTATAATCTAAGTAAGCAAACATAATATTGCCGAAAAATGAGCGTTGAAAAATAATGTTCCAGAGTAGTATAAATACTTGGCATTAAAGGGCATTGTATGCTAGCGAATCATAACGAGATTCAAAATCAAATTAAAAAAATCAATTCAATTACATCTAACAACAATAATTTCCAAGAAGAGGCGGTTCCAAGAACGAGTATTGAAAAATACTTCTCTTGATTAGATCTAGAACTGAATGCTTAACCTAAAGTAAGCACCATTTTTCTAAGAATAAATAGTAATGTAGTAGAATCAATGATCAGGCGATTAATGTGAAGCAAAAACTAATTGTTCTATGAAACAAAATTAACTGAAGCAATTTAAATTAAATTAATTGTCTATCATCCAGAGTTAACCAATAGAATATTTTGCCAATCAAGAGAAACCACAAAATGATAGTTGCTACACAAAATTAATAATAACACTTTAAAGTTGTCACAACCACATGAGATATGTAACAGTGAGATATGTTGAAAACTTGTTTGAGATTGATAATAGTGTAACAACCGAAACTAGTATATCTCACTGTTTTCAATAAATTAATGTGGTTGTGACAACTTCAAGTCTTATTATTCATAATGGATATCTTCCACAATATCACCTTCGCCACTACAAAGAAAGCAGCTGCTACATATTTTTTACTATTATATAAGATTAGCTTTGGCAGCTTAGTTCCAGCGAAATTTCAACATTATACAGAAATTCGTCATGAAATGAATGGTTGAGTTCATGGGAGCCTTACCGTTTACCAGTAAATTGAATTTCACTAGAAACAAAGGTCAAATGCATAACGTTCACAAATTGAGCAAACCCTTTTCCATTATTTGAATACAAAGGCGTCATTTTTAATAAATTACGATGTAGCTTGTATGAGTTATACTTGCAGTTTCTCAGTACGAGCAAACTTCACATTTCATCATGTTTTCTTTGATGAAATTGAACAAATTGTTCTAACACAATTCATAACGTTCAAACATTTGAATATACTAATCAGACGGCTTGGGGCCGTATGAAAAGTAAGCGTTTAAACTGGGTTTAGCATATATAGATACTGTAGTTTAAAATAACTTCCCGGTGGTTCGGAACCCACCTAAAACTGTAGGTCCAACTCATCAATCACCATCATCCAACTCATTACCCACACACAGGTCTCAGACCTATGTAGGCTTCATCATAAAAAAAAAACTAGATTCGTATGCTCAACACGATTTAAACTCTTTAATATAGTTTAAACTGAGTTTAGCGTAAACGCCCAGTTTTGGTGGTTTAAACCAGCAAGAGACGTTTAATAAGCGATTATAGTCCTAACCTAAGTTTCTGGTACCAAGGGAAGTGAAGTAATTATTTATCAATATTGTTTCACATATCACATGATATAGTTTTTCAGTTTGAGTATTATATAGTGTAATTATTATTTATCTATCTATCTATCTATAGTGTAATTATTTCCTCAGTAATACCAGTCTATAATTTATTATTCACCCACTCAAATAAATTGTTAATTATTATTATGGTTCAACAACACTGGATACGGTGAATCAAATAAAGTTTTACAACCGATGACTAGAATCTACTTTTCTAAAATATTGGAAGTGTTTGGTGTATAGGCCTATTGGTCTATTGCTATTGAAATTTTCGAATAGGTGGAAGAATTAGAATTTATGGATACTATGGAAAGACGAAATATGGAGACGATAGCCACGAAATCGTATGAGCAAAGATCGTTTTTTCAAATGGGATGAAGTTGAGTCTTTAACCGATTTCATCTACACAAACATACCGCTAATATAGTTCTAGAAATAATAAAAGACTATAGACTGAAAACTAATAAACTATCCAACTGAACTATTTTTTATTTTTAATAACTTTCTCCTAGCGTGTTCAGGTAAAGAATTAAACATCTGTAAATTCAATATTTGTCATGCAAAATTAAGGTTGGCCAACTCATTGCCGTGCTTCTGAAAGGCCGTTTAAACTAAACGTTCCTTTCATTTCTATTGAAACTGTCGTTCAGGGTAAACGAAGTTTAGATTAAACCCAGTTTAAACGCTTATTGTGCATACGACCCTCAGTTTTCGGCAAAATTCCATTTGCCGGTAAACGGTAAGGCTCCCACGAACTCCGCACAAGTTTATCTGTTTGAGACGGGAATAGAGCCCGGGACCCTGCCGGATCGAGTGACAGAGACGAAAAATGAGACATGGGACACTCACTCGCTGGGGATGTGCTATTTCGGGGAGCGAGGCCTCGAACTGAACCGCGACACGTTGTCTCGTCGCCGGGTGCCGCGATCGGAGCTCTGTCTCGACGACATGCCTCTGCCAATTGATCGGCCACCACCGCTCATAGAGTTGCCTCCTCCACCCATTCCTCCACCACCACCGCCTCCTCCTCCTCCTGGTCCTGGAAACGCTGTTTCTGGGCAAAACAAAACTTACAATTAAAAACAAACCACAGAATATTGGTTGTAATAAAACACAAGGCGATAACAGTTAAATCTACAATAATGAGAGAAATTTTGAAGATGAAATTGCAATCTTGATTAGATTAGATTTGATTTATCAAGCGGCCACTTACCATTGACCGGGGTATATGGACTTGTCATATTTTTAGTCATAATTTACACAATTTATTACAATTGGAAACGATCCATTATTAACCATTATTTTTATTCATATTTTATCTCTAATTTTCAAGACTAGATGTAACAACCACATTTATTGAAAACCGTGTAGCTACACCATTATCAATCGCAAACAAACTAGTTTTCCTTTCAAAAATTGTACCTACTATTATAATATTATATTCGATTAATTACATTTATTTATTTATTCATTCAACTAAAATACAGTCAATGTGAATACAACAGGCTATTGCCCAAAACTGATTTTCACAAAATTTTAAAGTAGGATCCAATTCTTAGATTAGGTCGCTGGTTCACTTGAAATTTCACTTTGAAGCACAATAATAATTATTCACAATCACAAGTATTTTGCAGATAAAGTATATTATTATTTTTTTTTCATTTTAAACAAAAAATCACTATCAAAGTCCGAAAAAATACAATATAATTTGGAATTTTGACATTTTTAAACATAAAATCTTCACTAGTTACACTCATTACCATAGTCACCATTATTATAAATTTTGTTTTTCAGGTTAGGTTCATGTTTATTGTTAGGGGTTTAAAGATATCTTAGAAATATTTATTTATTTATCTCCCTTAAAATTGTATCAAATGTTGTTCTTTAGTTTAGGATCAAGTTTATTACAGTAGTCGCGAGCCTCGGTAGTCCGAGATTCCGTGTATTCCGAGGTGCCTAAAAAAATAAACTTTAACCTGAAAATACAAAATATTACCTCTATACTGTAGTAAACGCCAAGATTAGTATTGAATGAGCCGACAGTGCGCCTGCGTAAACGCGTTCTACTTTATAAAGTAAATCCATGTATTTGTAATAATAATAATTCTAAATAAAATTTGACTAAAATTTTGATTAAAATAGTTTTTTTTTTTTTTTTTTTTTTTTTTTTTAATTTTTCCGAGTTTTTGGCAATGCGAGGTACTATGAGCCCCAATCTTCTCGGATTAAAGAGACACTGTATCAGATTTTTGAAGATTATCTTGCAATTATATAAATATAGTAACTTTTTTGGTGAATTTAAAATCCAGGAATTTATCTTTAATCTTCCTCTTTCAAAAATTGTACCTAATTATACATTTTGTTTTTCAATATAGGATGAAGATAAGTTTATTATTAGGTTTGAAGATTATTGTATGGAGGCAGTATTGGACTGGAAAGCGTGTTGTTTCCAAGTTTCATGTTCATTGAATGGGAAGTGATAGCCGTGAGCCGTATCCGGTATCTGTTCAATCAGATAGAGATAAGCTGCGTTCTCCTGGGTCGTTTGTAACGGTGGCCGATTAGATTGGCCAGCAAAAAGACACTGTTCTCTGCTGTAAAATCACTTCCCGGTGGTTCGGAACACACATGAAAACCACGCACAGGTCTCAGACCCATGTGGACTTCATCCTCAGAAAAAAATTGTAAATAAATAAACTACAGCTCATCAATCACCACCATCCAATTCATTACCCACACACAGGTCTCAGACCTATTTGGGTGGGCTTCATCCTCAAAAAAAAAAAAAAAAAATTGTGGCTAAAGACTGCTAGCAAGTGATACATGCCTCTGCTATGTGGCACTGAAGGTTCACGTCTGTTGTCCTCGTCGTTTGGTGTGCTCGTTGCTGTCGTTGATGATGAGGTTGTCGTTGCGGCTGTGTTCTGTTTTTCGCGTTCACTTTTCTCCTTATGGTGTTGCGTCACTTGGGCGTAGCTCAACCTCACAATGCTAATGTCATTATTCTGTAAAAAAACATAAAACAAACATAACATTCAGTTACATTGTCGAATAAATCTTAAAAACTCCCGAAATTGAAACATGGGTGAGAAAAATTATGTTTTGAATAGTGATTTAAAATACCGGGTATTTAGAACTCAGGGTAAATACCCCGGATATTTACCAGAGTAAATACTCTGGGTATTTACCAGGGTAAATACTCAAAATTCATAAATACCCGGGTATTTTGGGTATTTATGAAATCGAGCATAATTAATTGATGTTAACCCCTGAATATGTTATTTTTATCATTGTATGTCTATAACATTGTTAGTCTATAACAACTTATTTACCATTTTTTCAAAGACTTCGTAATTATTTTTAAATATTACCCAAAGTTTGTAAATAAACAGGATTTTTCGTGTCTAAAATCGGCATAAAGAAAAGAAACTAGGTAAATAAGAGTAATTCTACTGGTGAGACTGTAAAACACAACACACAACAAAAGACTTGTAGGAGTGGGGTAGTGAGGAGTGGGAGGCAGGTGTGCAGTGATGCAACCCTGGAGTGCCCAAAACTGAAAATTCCCTATGATGTGAAATCAAGACAGCACCACATTAGAAAAATAGTGAACATACTTCAACTGTTATTAAGTTATGGTATGATTTTTATTTTAGAAAATAGATTGGAAGTAGGCCTTACTAACATGTAGGGATAATATTAAAAGTAATAAAAATTTTCAATGTAGATAAATATGCAGGTATTCAGTGTAACCTGATCAACCTATTTTGAAAAATTCCTTCTGTCTGATTGGTCTATTCAAATTCATAGACGTTCAAATTTGAATAGACCGATCAGACACCACCGGAAACATTTACCGGCTACCGGTAATGGCTCCCATGAACTCAACCAATGTTTGGTAGCTGACATACTGCTGGATTTTTAATATGTCTAAAGCCTGAATTGAAAAGTACCTCCTGTTTCACAACAGCTTCATTATGCAACAGTTCTCATTAGGCATGAATAGTTCAGCTTCAAGGCATTCTTTTCAAACCCTTATAACTTCTTTACAACGTAGATCACCTTTAAAAGAGCTTTTCAACAGGAAAAAGGACTCTAGTTATCATTTGAAATTGTTATACAGTACTGTATCTAATAATTATACAACATTTCAATAGTAATATAGATAGTAGATGGAAATAGTAAAAATATAGCATTGTAATCTAATATACAAGATTATAATAGTATGGTACAGCTCGTGAGCTGAGACATGAGCTATGAAGATTGGATGCGCAGTTAAGACTTTTAGGTTACAAGCAGTCGCATGCAAGCAACAGAGTGCTAGCCATCATGCATCCACTACTGGATGATACGAAAACGCGTGTATGCAGCATAGAATGCGATCAGACGCTCAAAGATTCTTCTAAAATCATCAGCTGAAACAATACCAAAGCAAACGAATGCTTACCCTACACGTCGTTTGAGCATTCATCAATAAATGTTCATGTATAATGATAGTTTTTTTAAATAGTGCATAATATTGTATTAATTCAAAATTAATAGAAAATGCATTTATCGATGAACAGCCGAGTGCCCAAACAACATGTAGGCTATTTGTGTGTTTCAGCCTGATTTAAGTTGATTATTTGAGAATATTTATGGCCGTATTCTAGTCGATGCAGAGATTAAATATTTTTGTTCTTGAATATTTATTTAGTACAGTCATTAGTCGCAATAATCTGTCAGATCGTCACAAAATCTTTTCAATCAGTCAAATACAGTTTTTGAATAAAACAGCTAGTAGCATATCAAAACATGGATCTTGTCTTTGTAGAGCTTCCTTTTTGTTGTCACTCGTAGGGGTGAAAGCTCATGTCTCGCCTCACGAACTATATCTAGTGATAGTGACCTGTACTAGGGCGGGGAGAGCGGGTTGTGCGGTAGCCGCCGTGTCAGTCATGGTGGCAGCGTTGCTAGTGGTGGGAGGGGTCGGAGCAGGAGCTGCAGCTGCAGCTACGGGCTGCACTGACTGCTGCTGCGCTACAACAGGCGGTGCAGTCTGGCTGCTGACGTCAGTTGCGGTTGCAGTTGACTGCACCTGGTGCTGGTGGTGGTCGCTGGTGGCTGCAGCTCGTGCAGTCGGTTGCGGTTGTGACGTCACTGCAGTCGTCGCCTGATCGCCGCCGCCATCGTTCGCTGCAGTCGCCGCTTCATTGTCAGTCTTTGTCGCTTTGTCCGCTGTACAGCATTTTATGCCAGTAGTTGCAGTCACAGGAACTGTCCTAAAAGCACACAAAACAGAAAAAAAAACATTTAAAATTCATTATCCTTTACAAACGTTTCAATTTTACTCATGTTTTATTCAAAGTCCTGTAATGATTATTTTCTCACAAGTTAGTTTGAAGTGACTGACAATTGAACAAACTAAAGGAATTCGAAATTAATAAATTCTGATTATTTTCTATTTATGTATACAGTATTTGATTATGTTTTGTATGTATCGTATAGGTAGGGTTTATCGATAGTTTAAACTTATACGGAGTGCGGGAACATAGCTTCCTTTGTTCCAAACTTTATTAACCTATTGTAGCTGGAAATTAATTTCGAATTCTCAATGAAAATTCATTGTTATGCAAAAAATGATAATAAAAACTATTCTAAATAAACCAAGAATCTATTCCAGTATGGACACACATTCGACCAATTCAAGGTGATTACGATACGCCAACTATACAGGGTGTCTCTGAACTCTCTACCGACCTTTTCAGGTATTATTCCTGGACCATAGACAAGCCAAAATATCATATTCATAATTTCGAAAACTCAAAAGTTACTTGTATAGCTGCCATTTTGTTTTTCTCACATAGGAAATTTTAATTCGAGAACGACTAGTTATAATTAAATGGAATTTGGTATTTAGCTTCATTACCTAAAGATCTAATAACAGGAATAAAATTAATTTTTTACAATCATTATTTTCAAAATGGCGGCTGCCTAAAAATTTCAAACGTAAATATCTTGAAAACCGCTCATAATACAAAAATTACATTTATTACGTTTTATTTAGAGAATTTAATTGCAAATCTAATGACACCAAATTTACGGAAATCGGTTGATAAATAACGGAGAAAATCCATTTTTTCAACCAGACGTGGCTCACTAGCAGCGATGTCACATGATAACAGTTGATATTTACAAGAATGCATTCTTGTCATTAGATTTGCAATTAAATTCTCTAAATAAAACGTAATAAATGTAATTTTTTATTATGAATGGTTTTTAAGATATTTATGTTTGAAAATAATGATAGCTAAATACCAAATTTCATTTAATTATAACTAGTCGTTCTCGAATTAAAATTTCCTATGTGAAAAAAACAAAATGGCAGCTATACAAGTAACTTTTGAGTTTTCGAAATTATGAATATGATATTTTGGCTTGTCTATGGTTTAGGAATAATACCTAAAAAGGTCGGTAGAGAGTTCAGAGACATCCTGTATATATATACAGAAACTATTACACTACATACGGGTAAATAAGGATGAGTTTACACTGAGTAAACTCAATCAGGGGTGATTCGGAGTTGCCGGTCAGCTCACCCGCTTTGGCTACTTGTGATTTTTTAATCCCGTGTTTATTAGAACCGTCCAAGGACTACAAGATCTGAATACCAACATCCAGGAAGAAATTGCCAATACAACGCCTGCTATGCTGGCAGGAGTCATGACAAACGTCAGAAATTAGTTTACTCTGTGAATTAAGTATGGAAACCTGGTTTGATCTTCAAAACAAAGTAAAACAAAACAAAAGGTGTGTCTACATTTAAAAAACGAATAAAAATTTTGTTTTATACAATGGGATTCATCAAGTTTTGAAAGAAGTTATGCTGCCGCACTCTGTATTTTACAACACAATATCTGTCAGACTAAATATTTTAATAATCGCTTCCGGGTTTTGATCATCGATGGAGAAAAATGCAATGGCTGCAATTTGTGATAAGCAAAGAGCCAGTAGCAATCTAATCCGTCTCAAATCCTCGGCCTTCTTGTCATCATCCAGACTTTTGGTATATAACTTGAAATACAACTGTTTGATGTTAATAAACAGACGAAGCTTTAAATATATTTTTCAAATGACTAACCATTAGCTTGAAATGGAAGCTTTTGTTGATAATAGTTAAAGCTCAAAATACATTTTGCGAATAGCTAGTAATAAGGCATAACTAGATAATAGAATTATCACAAAATTATTTAAATAAAGTCAGATAGAAGAATAAAATTGATCATTACCATTTTCATGATATTCCACTTCAAAGAAGTTGAACGAAATCCTTAAAAAACACTTTCATTTACAAAGTATGAAATAGATTAAATTTGAGCATAATTTGATGAGATACAAAGTAAAGCCATCAAACTCAAAACAAAAATATGATGTGTCGTGGAGGAAAAAACAAATGAAAACCTGTGAAACACATTCATCAAAGCCCACGATAAAATCATAGAATGAAAATCAAAGCGAGAAAAATAGAAAAAATGTATACTCACTGAATCAAATGAAACGTTGCAAGAACGTTCATTAAGAATATAACGGGAGATCAACTTCAAATAGCAAGCCTAACAGTTCTTGTAACAGGGAGTTGGTAACTCAAATAAAATAGAATATACACTATTTGAATAGCTTAAATGCGATGAGCGCTATGTTCAGAAGAGGGCAAGATAATTTTTATGGCAAATAAATAAATATTTGTCATCGTTAAGTACTGACATATTCTAGTTATTAAGTTACTGAATTTCGAAGTGTTCTTATTATTTGATATGCATATTCTTTTACATTATGGTATATTCTGTTGTATTATGGTGGAAATAAATTTGAATTGAAATTTTTTTTATTGAATTTGATTGATAATAGTGTCATTTGATTTGACTAGTGAAGAAAATCATTCAAGCCTTTTTGTCGCACCGCATTCTCGCACAAGACGCTGTTGCTCGAACTGCTTTTGACAACCACTTCAAGGGCATACGTCCACTGAACGCTGTGCGACATAGCTTTCAAAACTGAACCAATGTATTTTAATAAACACCCGACAACTGGCACAGTGCAACGCAGCACAACTTCCAGTGGCTGGACGTTTATTTTCAAAACCATAAACGCTGACGACGCAAAGTGTTCGGTTGAGTCTTCAACTCAAAGTTTCACGATTATAATACTAGAGGAAAAGGAAATTTTAGTGTCGTGGCACATAGGTTGAAACTTTTTGAGAAGAAGCCCGTTATATGGGGAGTCAAGCTTTATAATCACCTGCCATTAATATTTAAAAATAGAAATCAAAATACTTTAAAAAAGACATCTTTTCGTTTCTAGTCAGCAAAGAATATTATAATTTATAGTATAGACGAGTATTTCAATGATAGATTTTAAGCTTGCTTGTTTTTATATGGTGCTGTTCTGTGTTTTTCATGTTTTCTATTATAAAAATAATCTATTGTCGCAAGTCTCATTGTATGAATTGGGTAAAAACAAATAAATAATTTGAATTAAGTGGCCGGGCGCCCTAACGCTAATATCGACGCGCATGCATGGGCCTAACCTGATGTAGCTTAGGAACGAGGGAAAAGTTAGCGGCGATTTGTTCAAACACTAATGTTAATTAATGTAATTTAGACTAACGTAAGAGTGAGTGAGTGAGAACGGAACATACTTGTCAGGGGTGATTGGAGGCGTCGGCAAATCGGGTTGACTAGGCAGAGGAGGCGGTGGCGAGGAGGGGGGAGGGGCATGCGGCGGCGTCTCTTTTGCCAGCGTTGCAGCGGCAGCCGTCGTTCCGCCACCGGCACCGTTCCTAACCGCACTTCCGGCAACAATGGCTGCCGCCGTCGCAGCACTGGATGACGTCATCGTCGCCGAGGTGGTGGAGGAGTGTGGGGAGGAGGATGAGGAGGGGGTCGACGAGCCGTGATTGGCTGCCGAGGAGGAAGAGGACGATAGCAGCGCTGCAGCGGCGGTTGGCTGAACTGACTTCGTCTTCGCTGTACCCTTCACCACATCCGACAGCCTGTCAACATTTAAAATAGGCACATGCCTCGTACACACACACGCACACACACAAACACAAAACAAGCATTTTTTCAACAAAAATGGTACAGAAAAGCTACAATTGTGTTCTTTGACAGCAAAAATATTCAAACAAGGTGAATAAATGTGCGTGCTAATGATAAGCGCAAACCACTCAACAGCAGTGTCAAATGCTTTTACATAATGAATTATTCGTTTATAAATTATATTTATACGACATAATTCAACTGTGTCAACGGTGAAAAATATAAGTATAATATGTTAATCCCGGGTTTCTCAGTCGTATAATAAATCATTCAGTAGCTTACTCTTTTTGGTCATTGTCTCACATTGTATTTTAAAATAAAAAATCGGTGAAGATATCTCCACTCTTAGCCCGGTTTCTTAGTCAATCAGTAAACCATTCGGTAGCTATTGATACAATAGCAGCCCAAAGGCTTGTTTTGCACATTACCGGTATCGTTTAGCCGGCATATTCATATGATTATTCTATTTTATATTGTAAGGATAAATGATTTGATATGTATTTGAGTTGCTGACAAAAATAAAAATTCAATTAAATCCTATAATCAATACACCGACCTGTTCTCCCAGTGCGATGGCTGATGATGAATGACAGGCGCATCGTGAGTTGTGGCGGCCGCGGTGGCACCAGTCGATTCGACGTGCGACGGCGCTGCACCGACAACAGATGCAGCAGACGGTGCGGCAGTTTGTCCGGCGGCGGCTCCCGGTCCGGCCTGTCCACCCGACCTGTCCGGTCCGGTTGCCGGATGCGAAGGCGGCGTCTCAAGACCGGGCAGTGGCGGAAACGCGTCCGCCTCCAGGTCAAAGTGCGGTCCACCTCCTCGCGGCGTGCCGGGCGTGTCAGGTGGTTCCCTGGCGGCCACTTGCGCTGTTGCCGCCGAACCACCGGACACCGTCGTTGGCACCGGACTGCTCAGTCGTCCTCCTCCTCCACCCCCTCCTCCCTGGCCTCCTTCGTCCTCTTTCCTCCGACGCCTGTGTCTAGAACAGTGCTCCCTACAGAAACTGACACACACTCACACAAGCATACAACTATTGCATTATCTTATTCCTTTCCGAAAGATACATATTTATTTCAGTCAAAATCATATTATTCTCGATATTCGAAACATAATATTACATTACAACCATGAGAATCAAAGTTATTAAAAAGTTTAAAGTTTCAAAGTTTATTAAAGTTTCTATTAACCTTGCATGAGAATGGGCAATTATTGGATAAAAATTAATTTGATAACGAGTGGTGTAAATAAACTTGACTCAGCTGAGTATCTCATATTTTTGACTCTGTGCTTGGGATTCTTGTTATTTTGATTTGAATAAAAATTGAGTGAATCACAGCTGTTTCTCACTCCTTCCGATCGGACTCCCGTCTACTCAACAGATCAACAGTCGACTCAAGTTATTCCACAGAGTCCACTAATCAACTTTACTCATGAAATCCATTGTGTACGTCTACCAACTGTAAAAACAAACTCAGATTTAAAAAAATAGACACAACGAAGTAGATATAAAATACTACATGAAGAGTTAGAACAGGAAAATTAACAAGTTTTCCGTAAAAATGATAAGCATTGATAACAAATATTATATTGTTATTAAACTTTTCGATGAATTATTAGTGAAACTACATAGAACATTCAAAAACGATTGTCAGAATTGAGACTCTAATTTCCAAAACATTCTACACATGAAATGTTGACCATTTAAAACATTGACTACTGAACTAAAAATAGTCGACCAACAATACGTGGCAATATTGTTCCAACGATTATAATAGCAATATTTTTCATTACTTAGTCTGATTACGAGCTACAGCTTAAATTCGAAGTAAGTTTGTCCAATAGCTAACTAAATCTCTTTATAAATCGATACCAACATGCAGACAAATTTCCAATTTTAAACCAAATCAGCGAGTATTACAAAAGCACATAAGCCCTCCCACCCACATTAATTGAAACCCATCATTCAAAGATACCCTCAATTTCAAAACATGATTTACAGGTGGAAATTTAATACTTCTTTTCCCTATCAATTAATTTAAAAACTCACTTTTTGTTATGTCAGCTTTTTACACAAAGGGCCACTACGGATTTACGGTGTCACCTTTTCAAATTGAGTTAATACCTTTGACCAACCTTTTACTATGGGAACGGCTAATTACCATATCAAACAATAGGTGATTAAATGACCATAGAAACACAGTTTTTTGTCTTTCAACACTGGTTCAATGATAACTTCTTATCAAAATACGCAATAAAACAGACAAATATAAGATTAATTTTGTAACAGTCTGGGGGTTCGTTTCATAACGAACTTGAAACTATTATGTATTTACTGCATGGTAATAAAGGGTGATTACAAAAGAAAATCTTAATTTTGGAGGGCTCTATTTGCAAAACACAAATAATTACAAGGCTTTTAAAAAATTCATACGAAAAATAACAATCAACATTTTTATATATCATCAAAAGTTGTCCAATGTGAATGTTAGGCCCTTATTAGACAGAGCCACTGCTGTCACCGTCGCTTGCCACACTTTAAGGCAAAATTACATCAGCTCTGCAACGGTCTGATCGAACTCAACAATTACAAAGTACTCAAAAGCATACATTTCTTTAAAAACATCAGCTGATTTTTTAAATCAAATTTACCCGGCTGATGTGATGTATGAATAATAGTCGCGCGCGACGGCGTCTGCAGTGGCTCTGTTTGATAAAGAGTCTTACCTTCACCAGAACCTTAAACAATATCTATGTGGTAATCAGATTCTTCTCACACTTCTTAGCAACATGCCCAGTGGTTTCGACATATTACTTACTTCAACATATTAATGAAACAGCAGTTTCCTCAATTGGATAAAGAGGAGCATATTTTCCAGCTGGATGAAACACCACTTCGGGAATTCTGTGATGACAAATAATTCCATTGGCACTTCGAGAATTCCTTCATGAAAAATGATTAGGTACAGTTTCGATGGATTAGCCGCAGAGGAACTGACAAGTTGACTGTTTGCTCTTTACTGCCCTCTAAGCTGCCCTGATTAAACCCCCATTGGGTGAACTAAGCAGTGTTTATTCCAAAGCTCATAGATAATACTGATAAATTGAAGCGAGAATAAACTATAATAATCGAAACCATAACACCGGACATGTTGCTACGAGGGTGGGAAGAATTCGATAACTGCAGACATTGTTTGGGCCTCTGGTTGCGTTGATATTGAACATTTATGAGAAATTTTGATCATTCACAAAAACGTTGAACGTACTGTTTCACATGGATGGTCAAACGGTCATGTAAGAATCAGTGTTTTGTGATTAAATCCCTTCAAAACAACTGGGACATTCTTTTTAATCCAGCAGATACTATTTCAAATAGGATACAGATACAGAATCCTACATAAATTTGAATTTACCGCCAACACATTTGAACCAAAATGGCTGTTTTGTTTTTTTTTAAATTGAACGACCCGGTATTAGTTGCACTATGTAAGGCTTTATAAACACCAGGTACACGCACGTGACATTTTCGTTCCAATGCGTTTCTAAATCATCATAATCCAGCAGATACTATTTCAAATAGGATACAGATACAGAATCCTACATAAATTTGAATTTACCGCCAACACATTTGAACCGAAATGGCTGGTGTTTATAGAGCCTTATATAGTATTAGTTTTCAGATTGTTATGAAATAGGCCATCACTATTAGAAAGTGACCGCGCTTTCACTTTCACAACAAACTGATGACTAATACTATGAACCAGATACAATACTAAAAAATTTTAGTTCTGCAAAGCCCCGATGGCGAGTTTACTAGCTGAGAGAGTGGAAACATCACAGGCCGTTTATAGCCCAAATATAGAATTACTGGAACTTCCAGATTAATTACCCTATACTATGGAATTCGAGAGACAATAAATAATATTGCACTGCTAAATTAAAATATGAAGTCTACTAACATTTATTCAGTAAAATTTCTTCAAAGCAGTTGATTGATCACAGTAAATAATTTGTCTCATCTGTTGTCGGCAGCCGGCACTGTTAAATTATATTATTCATGGATGTCGGATTTGGCCACAATTTTGGTGTTGGCTAGTGAACACGTTTGCACAAGGCGAGATTGTAGATTCGAAAGCGAGTAACTGAATCGAAGTTAAACCAAAACATCAACATCATTTATTCATCTGCAGACATCAAACTCACTTTATATGCAGAAGATTATTGAATATTATTCCGATTCAATTTATCCATTGCAGTATGAATGGAGCTTCATTTGTTGAATTTATTAGATGGGTGAAAAATAATTTTTATTTGAAAATTGGTAGATTAGCTTTATTAATATTAAGAAGGATCTACTATGTCAACTATTTTAATATCTTATTCCTAGATAAGAAATTTGATTAATTGTTTTGATTTATTTTTCTTTGGCTTTGATATATTGCAACGCATAGTCAACTATGGTTATGCTGTCTAAACGTTATACCCCTTTATTGTTATGAAATATACTAAAAAATTCGAAAGAAAATTGTATCAGTGCTCAAGATTGCTTTGCTGATGCATGTTTAAATTAAGTACAAATGTTATATATTAATGTTTTAAGTTTAAAATATGTAATTTATTTATTGTATTTTTTGAGTGAAGAATAAATTGAATAAGTAATAGACAAAAAATTTTTTTTTCATACAACGATACATTGAACGACGTTCGCAATGGGGTCTTTGGAGGGGAAACTCGGTCGTCTTGTTAAGTTTCTTCTCGCTACTCGCTTAACTACTAAACTCGCCCCGTGTCATCGAGGCTCTATGAACCAATCTCCAGTTTGGGAAAATAGAAGAGAGAGAGAGAGAGAGAGTGAGAGCAGGCAGGCAAACAAGTGTAGTAGATGTAAGAGAGTAAGTGACAACATTACCTAGGCGGCAGCGCGTCTTTGGGAGTGGGTACAAGAGACGGAGGCGGCACAGGGGGCCTGAAGGCGGCAGCGGCGGCACCATCGGAGGCGGCATGGTGGTGGTGGTGGTGATGGTGATGATGGTGGGGGTGGTAATCGGTGTGCGGAGGCGGCTGCTGCTGCGGTCCTGCCACCCCTTCGTCAACAGCCGCGGTGGCGGCAACCAAAGGCGTGGGGGCGGTGGCCAGAGACGGTGGATCACCACTACCGCCTCCTCCATAGTGTTTGGGGGTGGCTGTGGCCGAGGGAGGCGGTGGCCCGTGGTTGTGATGCTGCGAGTCGAGGCTTTTCAGCGATCCTCCCCCTTTGCCGCCTCCACCTTGAAGCGAACTGTGACTACCGCCTCCGCCCCTTGACTGCATTCCTGCTCCGCCGCCCCCGCTGCTCTCCGACATAGACCTGTGCTCGCCGCCTCCCATCTGGCTCCGCTTATTTCTACACACAAACAATGTCCAATGTCGTTTCGACCATTGTTCTGCTTCCTTTTCTATCAGTGCAGTAATCGCATGCGCTGTCTCATTCAACATGCATACACTTTTATTCGGCATCAACAATCCTCAATTTTCTAATCTGTGGGTAACCACAGTTTGAAAAGTTGTTCAACTTCACATCCTACCTTGGCCTTTTTCTTGAAAAGCTTGTGTATTTTTAATTTCCATTGTCTGCCTATGTTTATAATGGTTTTGTTATTATTGTATTGCATTAATTATGGTATGTAATTTTTTCTCTTTTCTTCTTCACTATATAGTGAAGCTAGTAGTTAAAGAATTGACATGTCACCAATCATTTGAGTGAAACTCAGAATACTTGATGTAATGTGACAATTGTGAATAAATAAATAAATATTCATGTATTGGTAGCTTGTGTATTTTTAATTTCCATTGTCTGCCTATACATGTGTTTAAGATGCTTTTGTTATTATTGTATATATATTATTATTGTATTGTTATTATTGTATATATATTATTGTTATGACAATAAGGCAACTCTATTTCAAAAGACTTTTCAAACATATATTTAAAAATAGAGATAAATTCTGTAGGACTGATAAACCCTTTTACAACTTTAGACCAGACACTTCGCTAAGATATGTTGTTCACGATTCTAAGTTGAGCTTGATAAGAAGACAGTTGATGTATATGAGCACTAGATTCATAAATATAATTCCTTTTGATATTCAACAAAGAATTTATATGAAAGCAATAGAAACTTGGATTAAGGAAAAATATTTCTTTTCTCTGGGAGCTGAATGGTGGTAACTTATTTTTTACTGTTTATGCCTTCTCTACTTCCTCTTGTTTTTTGAGCACGCATTAGTATGTCTATTTTATTTGTGTATTTCCTTTCAAAAAGTATTTTTGTTCTTCTCTCAAAATATTTTTTTCTCTTTTGTTACTTGTACTATTCTGTGCAGTGGAATAGAATGGAATTGGTTCAAATTTGTTATTTAATTCTGTAAGTTGAAATTGTAAGTTATCTTGAATGTCATTTGAATTGGACTTTTTGCGACTCCCACCAGCGGTCAAAGTCTTTTCTTTTGCTGGTGGTGCCTGAACATAGATTTTAGTTTTTTTTCTGGTTAATTAGGTTTCTTTATGTTAATTTCCTTTATGTTAATATGTTAATTTGTAACCATTAAATTATTTTTTTGTAAAGTTGTGGCAATAAACAATTGAATTGAAAAAAAAAATTGAAAAAAATTATGGTATATAATGTTTTCTTTTTTCGTCTTCACTGTATAGTAAAACTAGTAGTTAAACAATTGACATGTCACCAATCATTTGAGCGAAACTCAGAATACTTGATGTAATGTGACAATTGTGAATAAATAAATATTCAAGTATTGGTAGCTTGTGTATTTTTAATTTCCATTGTCTGCCTATTCATATGTTTAACATGCTTTTGTTATTATTGTATATATATTATTGTTGTATTGTATTAATTATGGTATATAATGTTTTCTCTTTTCTTCTTCACTATATAGTGAAGCTAGTAGTTAAACAATTGACATGTCACCAATCATTTGCGTGAAACTCAGAATACTTGATGTAATGTGACAATTGTGAGTAAATAAATAAATATTCAAGTATTGGTAGCTTGTGTATTTTTAATTTCCATTGTCTGCCTATTCATGTGTTTAAGATGCTTTTGTTATAATGTATATAATGTTGGTATATAATGTTTTCTCTCTTCTTCGTGACTGTATAGTGAAGCTAGTAGTTTAAGAATTGACATGTCACCTATCATTTGAGTGAGACTCAGAATATTTGATGTAATGTGACAATTGTGAATAAATAAATAAATATTCAAGTTTTGGTAATTATTAGTGATGTTTAGTTAGTGAAAATTACTTATTTATCAAATTTCCTTTATATCTACGAATCTGCAAAAGCTAAAGGCCCTTATTTATGAACGTTCCTTCAGTGTCTCTTGTCTCGAGGGACTCTCATTTCATTACATTTCAAGAGTACCTCGAGTCCAAAGACAATGAAGGAAAGTTCATAAATACGGCCCACAGCGCTCTATTCATAAGCCCTTTCATAAATGGATGTTTAATCTGATGAAAACATATTCAAATAAGATACAGCTCATTGCCAATATTGGAACTAAAGGTTTTCAAATCCGCCTTCTGAACATAATTCACGTATTATTATTCGTATTTCGCATAAATTAATTTTGGTACTGTGAATGACATTCAACTTATGATGTTGAAGATCCATCTTGTTTCCACTAATATGTAATATAAACTAAGAAAAACACTTTTAAATGGAAATTAACTCACGTTATGGCGTGACGGCCGTTTCGCTCTGTTGTCTAGAGCATCGTCAGACGACCCACAGTACACTTGACCCACAGTACGACCCATGTGTACTGTGGGTCGTCTGACGATGCTCTAGACTCTAGACAACAGAGCGAAACGGCCGTCACGCCATAACGTGAGTTAATTTCCATTTAAAAGTGTTTTTTCAAGTTTATATGACATTTAACTGCCTACACTCTTCCCCACAATCTGTTGGCTAAGGGTTGACGTCACGAAGGGCATCCGGCCATAAACTCCAATGCCAATTATATGAGGTTCACTTCCCACAGGACCAACTTGACATGGGATAAAGTGAAAGAAAATAATTAATTGATTTTCTAGTAGGTGGGAATCATAGTTTGAAAAGCTGTTCAACTCACTCCACAACCTACAGTGAACTTTCTCTTGAAAATCTTGTGTATTTTAAATTTTTATTGTTAATTTTTATAGTCTGCCTATCTGTGTGTGAAATGTTTCCATCATTAAAGCATTGGTATTGGCAATTAATAATTGATGATTTTTTGTTTGTGAAACTCAATTATTTATTAAATTGTCTTCATATCTGCATAAGCTACATATCCATAAGTAAATATGAAACTTCGTATACTTTATGAAAACGTACCTGGGTGAGCTAGTGATCATTGAAAATTCTAGAACAAAGGTTGTCAAATCCACCTTTCAAGCAGAGTTAAAGTTTTATTTGTAATTTTCTTACGGGAGTTTTCAGTCAATAGCTCAAGAAGCAAGATTATTATTGCTTATAATGGAGACAATTTCTTTACTTAAGCAAATCCTAGTTTAATGAAGCAAGTAATATTCTTTATTAGGTTATGGGATTTTTCAGTCAATATAGAAGCAAGCTTATTAGTTTTTGTTCAAACAATTAATCATCTAAATAAGGCATTTACCGAACTTCTAATTAATCCCTACAAAAAAGAGAATATGATAGGATTGTTACATTCTTTCTATTGTTTATTGTATCATGAAACTGAATCATGCATTGTATTTCGTAAATTTTGGAATAATAAAAAGGTTTTTTTCAATTGAAACTGATTTCATTTTTCTAATTACACACTTTCTATAATAATACTAATATCCCCACCATATCCCTTCCCATATAGGGACTCATATTCAATTGTTCAGCCGTACAAGCAATAGATTTAAAATTTGAACTCTGGTCGCAAAATCAAGTAGTTGAGTAATTAAGAAATAAGATGGATGGCAGTTGATATTATACATATTTTTCAAACAGTAATTAATGATACTACAACTTTAATAACATGAAATTAAACAAAAATTGAATTATAAGCATGCGTACCAGGCAATTACTCAACATAACCACCAAGCTTCTATGAACAAATTGAGCCAGCAAATTCCAAAACAAATACGAGTAATAGCTAATCAAAAAGGATGCTCAATGATAGCCTATTGATCTCCCATTAAAAAAATTAACCTATCAATAAATGTTATTACTACTAACGTGAATGTTGAATGAATTACAATCTTATTGAACCACTGACAATGTTTTTATAAGAAATCCCAATAACCCAAACTAAAATCCACCTAATGATACAGTAGAAAATACCCATGGCAACTGTCACTGTACGTGACCTACGAGATGGCGAGAGCACGCTGAATAGAAAATTGATAGAAATTGTGATCTGATACAATTTTTAAGCATTTTGTAACAATAATTTGCTCATTAGGATAAATAGAATGTCTTCAGTACTCATCAATATAATAATATTCCAAGCAAGAACCGCCATCCCGCCAGTTAAGTACATACAGTACCTAGGATCCAACTACAGAAATGACTTCTTAGGGCCGGACTACACTAACGACTAAAACGTCTATGGAACGCTACACAGGTTCAGTCTGTTTTCAGTTCACTGATCACCTACTATCACCTACACACCCAGAATATAAGACAAAAAACTACAGAAGTTAAACTATTCAAGTCAAATTTATATAATTACTTCATAAATCAAGAAGTTCTGGTTTCAAGACGTCAATTTTCTCATCACTACATTTAGGATATTAGGTTACATTCCTTACACAACTTAAAAGTGTATCGTCAGAAAACTTTCTAGATTACTAAATCCGACAGTGAAAGCAGTATTAACGAACGAAACAGTTGATGTAGTTCCACCTTCAACTGTCAAGACGGAGGAGATCTACGTGATGTGAACCTAAGGTTAGTAGATAAATAGATGAATAGACAGCCTATTGTTAAAGGCTAATTTCGTTCTAAAATCGTGTGGGTCTAATTAAAAATGAACTATTATTATAATAAGCGAGGCGTAGCAGGTATCTGTTCAATCAGATAGAGATAAGCTGCGTTCTCGTAGGTCCTGTTTGTAACGGTGACCGATTAGATTGGCCAGCAAAAAAGACACTGTTCTCTGCTGTAGAATCACTTCCCGGTGGTTCGGAACCCACTTAAAACTGTAGGTTCAACTCATCAATCACCATCATCCAACTCATTACCCACGCACAGGTCTCAGACCTATGTGGGCTTCATCCTCAGAAAAAAATATATGGTTAGCATAAAATTTGAAATTCTCTAGTTTTCAACTCAAGTGAAAGTATCAGTGTAAGACAAAGATAAATTGAATTGAATCGCGCTTTATATCATGCTGCCTTCTGTACGGTTGGACAACACCTCGGTTTTATGTGAATAAGGACTAACGCCTATCATATAATTAATTAATAATGTAGTAATCGTTCTCTAATTATAGAAAATTCCAATTCCTAGGCTGCTTTCAGTAGAAAATGTAGTTATATACGTTTCCCAATGATTATGAGAGATTTTGTATTGATTCTCCATAAGAACGTGCTTTAAAAATTTCCCCGCGGTGACGTCACATGATCACTACTCCACCGCTTTAAATATTTTTTTTTTTCGGAGGATGAAGCCTACATAGGTCTGAGACCTGTACGTGGGTAATGAATTGGATGATGGTGATTGATGAGTTGGAACTACAGTTTTAGGTGGGTTCCGAACCACCGAGAAGTGATTTTACAGTAGAGAACAGTCTTTTTTGCTGGCCAATCCAATCGGTCACCCGGGAGTTTCGTAGCTTATCTCTGATTGAACAGATATCTTCTATCTAGCAACCTTGATGTGAACCTACAATGTAGCATTCAAGTAAACGTTTTAGACGTTTGTGTAGTTCGGCCCTGTCATGAACGAAAATCACACTTTGATGTTTCCCCAAACTAAAAGTCATGCAATAATGAGGTTTAAGATGTGTGTGATCACTTACCTAGTATTGCGAGGCATGTAAGCGCGATTGGAGGAAGGTGCTTTAGTGAATGAGCCGGTCGGCGCGAGGCCATTGACTGAGAACACACTGCCCAGCTCAAAGTAGTTGGTGCCCCACGGCGGCAGCATGCTCGGCGGGTAGAAAGGCTGATGCTGCTGGTGAAATGTCTGCAACGCACACAACGGCAATTAATTATTCAAGATTTGTTAAATGCTAATTATGACAAGGAAAAAAAATGCACACTCACATAATATAGCAACATAATTCATTATAATACAGTAGCCGGCAGCTAGCTGTGCACTCTGGTAGAGGGCCACGAGACACGACACTACCTGTACTGAAAAAATTTGACCATTTTCCATTTCGTTGTGAGCACATACTAGTACTAGATGTTTAAAGAAAGGCGTCGATTTCACCACGCGAACCTTACTTCGTCATAATGCTGTTCAAGGTTACGAGTGCGCAGCTAAATGACGACGACTGTACATTATTTAATGCATTTCTTGAAACAATCAGCGTCAAATTCTTTTAAATTGGAAGGAAGTTTATTGAAATATTCTTACAATACTTCAGAAATCCATCTAAATCTAAAATTACATTATTACAATGGGACAGAACTACAAATAAGTGCTAGGAAACTTCCTAATCAGGTACAAAGCTTATTATGCTATTTTTTGACTCGCTGCCAGCGCTCAAGCTTCGGCTCCTGAAGGCGGCGCCTAATAGCTATTTGTGTAACTAGAGTGCAAAGCACTGTTTTTCTGCATCGAGAGAAACAGTTTTTTTCACGAGCCGAAGGCGAGTGAAAAAAGTTTCTCGAGTGCAGAAACAAAACTTTGCACTCGTATTACACATTAAATTTTTCCTACAGTAATGTATAAAGTAATTCAAACAGAACAAAACAGGGCATACATAACCTGAAAATTCCTCACATAACCTATCTTCGAATCAAATCGATTTCATCAACAACAACTACAACAACTATTCACAGCTGAAGCAGAGTAGCCAACCTATTTTTGAATGCAGAATAGGGAACCTGCGTATTACATGCTCACTATTTTGTGTTGTTAGGTTGCAAATTTGGAGTGCGGAAAAGTACATTCCCGCACTGAAATTTACTTTCCCGCACTGGTGCAGGAATAGACTATTTTGCGTGCTTCAGTTAGTGCAAAAATAGGCACTTTTTCGGGTCACTGTAGGAAAAATATATTTCCTTTTTTCGTTTCCTTTACGTTGTACGTAATACGTTGTATTATTAGAAAATAATAATTTTTTACATTACATTTTATTAGTCATATGTTGAGCATTGTACAATACAAACATGAGCCATACAATATTCTTATAATATAAACAATCATTTACATTAAAATACGTAATACATACAATATAACTCAGTGTTAATATCAGTATAATGTATTGGGTCACTCAAAGACAAGGTGCCAGAGCTGTCAGTAATCTTAGTTGTTTAAAATGAAAAGAGACATGCTTCAAATTTTGAAAGTCCTCCGGAGTTTGGCATTAACTCCGAAGATTTGAACATTTAGGAGAGCCTTAGGGAAAAATTTCAACGTGAATGCTATCAAGGAGGAACGTGATGTAAATGTTCTAATTATATCAACTGGTATGGAAGCATTTAGACATTTAAGATTGTTTTCTGGATTAAAATGCAAGTTATGAACTAACCTTTGTTAGTTCAAATTTAAATTTAATAACCTACCATTACAATCTTCTTTTCTACTTTTTCTCCTTCTCCTTCATCTTCTTTTCCCTACTTTCCTTCTTATCTTTCCCCTTCTTTATCATTTCTCTCCTCATTCTTATTCCTTCCTCTCCTCCTTCAATCCCTCACTCTACAAGTGTAACGCCTCTATATAACAGCAAATAGATGTTTATAGAATAATCATTTCAACGATAATTGATGAAAGTATATGCTGGTTTTAAAATGTCTTGCTGCAAACTCTTTGTAGCAGCTTCATTTAAGCTCTCTTAAATCGCTTCTTGCATTAGCGTCAAGTTCTTTTGAATTGGAAGGAAGTTTACATTTTTTTCCTTCTTTATACTTCTTACTGTCAAATTCCTTCTTTCTTTTCTCATAATCACTTTTCTTCAAGCATAATTCACGAATTTGAAAGAAATTTTTCTAAAGCAATAGTATTATTTTTCATTTTGAATATTTATTTTTGTTTACATATATTTCTTTGCCATAAATATTGATCAACTTTCGGTGATTTATTATTTTGTACGTACTTGAAGTTTTATTGTCTTGTATAGCCTATTGAATTGTTATAAATAAAAATTATTTTTGTCTGTTTATTAAAATATTTTAACAATACTCCCGAAATCCATCTGAATCTGCTTATTATATGGGATAATTATTTCAACAATAATTGGTGTACGTATATGTTGGTTAATAAAAACCTCGCAGCAAACTCTTTGTAGCAACTCCATTCAAGCTCTCTTTAATCGTTCCTTGAGTAGTTTTGCCTAACATCAGCTCATTAATGGTGCCTAAATAACAATAAACCATTGCTTATACAGGAAAAGACGTCTAGCAAACGTATACTCACATAAATTTGCACCTGACTGCCATAGTTGACAGCGGTGGCGGTGGGCGGTAGCGAGCTGCCATTGGTGTAGAACAGCTGGCGATGCGGAGGCGGCGGCTGAGGGGCGGCAGGAGCGCTGGCCGGATACGGCGTTGGGTCATACACTGGCGCCGCCCCCGCACCTGCCACAGTCGCCGCCGCCGTACTAACGGTAGCCGCCGCCGCTGCTGCTGCCGCCCCCGGAACACCTCCAGCGACGACCGCCGGCGGAGTGCGGTAGCCGTTCTTCATGCCAACCACAGGCCCCGCGGGACCTAGGCCGCCGCCCACTGTCGGCATTATCGTCAGCCTATTCATTGTTTTCGCCTTGATACGCGCCATTATCGGCTTACCCTGCAAATAAATCAACATATTTCAAAATTAAAATTTATTCCAAAAACACACATTTACAATGTAATAATAATAATATTTTATTTCGCCAAAATACAAAAATAAGAAATTCACAATATAAAGTGTATAACACATTTTTGGCACAGCCAGCAAAGTAAATATATACTATTATACGTATACTGTAAGTATTGTTATCTGTTTAAATGAGAATATTTATTTCAGTTCATTGTCATGAAAAGGCAATAAATACTGTTCTATTACATCACTGTACTTAATTGGCAATAAAGTTTGATTTGATTCGATTTATGGCCGTTTGCAGAATCGCCAATCAAAAAAAAAAAAAAACTGATCACACATCACTTGACCTGAGATCGATTTTATTCGAGATTTGCGGTGCAGAAAGGCCGATAGTTTTTGATCGACTATTTTGGTTTAAGAAGAGATTTTGATGGAAGTTTTTGGCAACATTTAGATGTTATATAAAAAGTTGTTTTTCGTATTATAATAATAATGGTTGTTAGTTCCTCTTGACTGTCCTTCAACGAAACATCTAATATCAATTTGGCCAGATATTATGGCTCAAATATTGATTGCAAGCATCCGATTATTAGAGATGCACTGTCCCTCTGCAAAACCTTTGCTCGAATAGGGATGCAACAAAATAATTTAAATATGCTCTGTGTAAATATTCATGATATTTTTTCAGATGTAAGATAGATATTTCTTGAATAGACAATAAATAAAATTGAAATATTTATAAACTAGCGTTTCAAGTAGTAGCGTTGAACACACTTTGAAAAGGTGGAGGGAAAATTTGGGTTATATCAAATGAGTGTTGCCATACTACATACATACACAAATATGGCAAGTTACAAGAGATTGAATTCTAGTAAGAAGTTTTCAAATCTACATAACATTCTACGAACATTCTTGTAAACGGACTTTAGTGATCGAAATAGGGAGAATATATATCACTCAATACTCAATGAAAATTTCTAAGCAGAATAAATAATTAATAACCATCAATAAGTCAGGTTAAGATTTTACAGACTTTCAACATTTTTCAAGTTGAAATATTTAAAAAATAACATTCTTTCAAATAAGATATAAAGGAGTTATTATGAAATAGACGGCTAACTATGTTGACTTCGCAAAGAGGAGTACACAAACAGTGCACAAAACAAAGCACTTCACACTTTTAAGGTCGATTCACACAGTCACGGCGCATCTCAGTTCCGAGCTATCCGTCTCGTCACAGTCATAAAATATATTCTTATCTGAGTTTCCGATTACGCTGTCTACACTCGTCAGGCGCCGACCCGTCAGGTGACTGATCGATACCGTGACTGAACTGAGACGGAACTGTGACTATGACGCGCCGTAACAGATGTGTGTGAATAAAAAAATGACAATTACCTGAAATTCCCTGACTTCTTCGCGTAGAAACCTATAAGCTTTCTGAGCATCCTCGTCATTTTCAAACGTAACATACCACGAATTATTGTGCGCAAATTCACAAGATATCAGCTTAGGACATCCTTTACCGGAGAATAAAGCCTGAAATGTGTAAACAAATGTGTGAAATATTTGAAAAAAGCAAGATGCAATACACTGAAATGAACGAGATCAACCTGAAAGAATATTTGATATTCCATGAGATTCTATTGCAATATTTGACTATTAATCTGTAAAAAAAAACTTTAAACTGGAGAAATACATATGAATTTAAAATTCAGAATGTCGAAAAGATGATAACACAACAAAATATCAACACCAATCAATACTATCATCGACAATTCATTTAAACGTACAACAGCCTCAGAAAAAATCATCGGGGAATCCAAGCTAATAAATAAGACGAAAGGAAAAACAAAATGAATACATTTGAAATTCACAATTTTTCATCAAATTGCTTGTTTTTCATCTCATTAGCTACGCTTCTAATCTATTCAATCAAACACATGAATTGATAACTTAAAAGCACACCCAAGTCCTGATAATTGCACTAACTAGTAATTACTAAACCTATTACTAATTTATGGTTTTACCCATAATTTATGTTGTATTAACCTATAAAATCATTCAACTGTAACATCCATACAAAAACTTAAATATTAATCGAATAAAGTTCAATTCACCTTAACGTCTTCTAAAGGTGTGCTATCTGGGATTTCTCTTAAAATAACTATGCATCGTTTATGGTTGGGCCTGACTTTCAGGCCTTCTTCATCTACCTGTACATTTGGCGATTCTGAAACAAGACGATTCAATTGTGTTTTCAAACTGAAATTAACGCAACTACAGGCAATGAACAGTGATAAATGTGTGTAAATATGAATTATTAGTCGACAGAGAAATTTGAAAAAATAAATATACAGCGCTACCAAGGCTTATTTAATACTTATTAAAAAAAACTTGACACATTTTGCACATTGGGAAGCGCTGAAACTTCATCAGTTGAGACAGTAAGGGATTGTAAAAATAACATACTTATACCTAACTGGAATAAAAGTATTTGCAGGCACCAAACACATCATATTTGCAGTAAACTATTCAATGTCTTAACCAACTGAACTATTATCATTTAATAATAAAAAATCGTCTATTTTTAAAATTGTAGAATGGGTCAAAGAGAATATCTTTTTTTTTAAATAGGAAATTTAATCTAGTTTCTTGATCTTATATGTGTTATTTGTTTTTATTATTTGTCCTTATTTTTTACTTATGCTTATATTTCTTATATTGTAGCTGTAGTGATTTTTACTATTTTATGTTTCCTTGGTCGGTCTGGCGCTCAAGCTATGCTTTGCTGGGGTCGAAATATGAGTAACTAAATAGTCTAGAATCTTAGTTAATATCTTTATTTAAATTGATGTATTTTTGTTTTATTGGGAAATAAATCTTATTCTTATTCTAAAAACGAAGAAATTAATATTGTAGCTCAAGATCCTCCTGTGAACACGAGAATACAATAAATTTTCAATACTACTGAACTTCACGAAAGCCCCTTTTCACTATTGAATACATTGATATTATAATAATTATACTCATGACTTTTTATTAAATTTTTGCAACATCATAAAAAATCAACTCAATTGTAAATGAAAAATAACAAAACATCACAGAATAAACTATGTCAGATGAACTGAATGAAGATGTGTCACGAGATTGACATGAAATAAACTAACGTATGTTACATTTTAAGAACAATAAAGTGCGTGGTACAAAGCATGCGTGAATTGCAACAATAATTACGAATACAAATACAAAAAATATAACTTCAATTGTTGCAATTGGATTGAAAATATTGTAATTAGGTTGGGTAACTCAAGTTACTCGAGTTACTCTTAATCACTGGCCGTTACAGAAGAAGTTTGACAGTTCGCCAAAGAAATCTAGTGACGGATCGTTAATACTTACCAAAGCTCAAAAAAGCAGTTTCAAATTATTAAAATAAAAGGGTTGTAATAATTGTTAGCAGGATGATTAACTATGAATTCGGCTGTAATCCAACTCACCTCTCAATACTTCGGTTATCAATTTAATATCCTTTGTCAATTTTTTCACTTGATTAAAATTGGCAACCGTCCAAATCGGAACATACTGGTCGTTATCCATTTGGGACAATAGGTAAGTATCATTTGCCAAGTTCTCTCTGTTAACAGAAAAATATTCAACAAATTATTAACGTATTATATAATGAATTAACTCTCTATTTTGAAAATAGAACATATCAAACTAGAAAGCCCCCAGGGCTGGATAACTCGCTTGCAAACAACTAATTTAGGAAAGGGCAAACTATTTCTAGCTTATCCTAGAATAAGGCAACAAAAACAGCAGTTCTGAAGCCGATTGATTTGAATAAAATTCCCAAGAAAGTATCAAAAGTCAAAATCACAAATAATAATAAGAAAAAACATTTTAAAAAATCTACACTAATCTAGCCTTCTTTGCCAAATTGAAGTGTCTACAATTCAATTCAAATACCTTTCAATTCAAACACTTTATTCACTCAAATAAAAATATAAAAAACATAGAATACAATAAAAATTTCAAGTGCATTCCTCATTAGGCTATAGCCGGTGTGGAGGAATGGTCCGTCTCTCCAACATCACAGATATTGAGGTATATCAGAGATATATCAAATCAATCGGCTTCAGAACGGCTGTTTTTGCTACCTTCTTCTAGGATAAGCTAGAAATAGGTTGCCCTATTTAATAAAATTCCCAAGAAAGTATCGAAAGTCCAGAATCACAAATAATAAATAGGCTAATCATTTTATAAGAAAAAACATTAAAAAATCTTAACTAACCTAGCCTACTTTGCCAAATTCAGGTGTCTACAGTTTTAAATTAATATGACAAACTTTGACTTAAACACACTGATTCACAAAAATTAACAAGCACCAAATTATTGCAATTAATATCCTTCATTTTGTCAGAAAAACATGAACATGTTACGATGGAATTTACAGTAAAAATGAATTTTACTAATATGAGTTTTTCCATCTTTCATTAAAACTGAATAATAAGTTTGGGCTTACCCTTCAATCAAGAGATAATCTCAAAATCCGTGCAAACCTTAGCTTGCAGTAAAGAGTCTCATGGCAATATGGCATATGGGAGTTTTGAGCGCGCTGTTGCCATTTTTCGTCTACTATTTGTCAATCATGATGGTATGAAAACGCGACCGCTTGACTAGGCTTGCTCGGCTACTGTGCGACTTGGCAGCACTGTATCTCGCAAGCATAATACTGCAAGCTAAGTTTGCACAGACTGGGCCGTATTATGAACGTTCCTTCAGTCTCTTGGCTCGAGGGACTCTTGATATGTAATATAGGCATTCCAGGAATCCCTCGAGTTAAGACACTAAAGGAACATTCATAAATACGGGCATGAAGTTAGTTTCAAAAACTCTTGTGTTCAAGTAAAATTCAAAATAAGCTTCTTCAATCCAGTCTCCACCAATAAATTCATAAAAAGCAGCTGATATCTTCCGAGGATAATACAAGTACGGCGATCATTCATTTTTATTAACAATTATTTAAAGTACAGCCAAAATAGTTGACTCAATAAGTATAATTTTTAAACGCTTGTGAAAATTTCAGTTTAGAAGATGAGAACTCAAGCTGAACATGAAATAAACCCATTATGAAACAATTAAATTGGAGGTTCAAACAATATTTTTATGCATGCAATCAATCAGTCTGTTTGTATTAAACTTGATAGATTCTTGTTGTTCAGTACGATTATTCCAGTCTTTATTTGGGACATTTCAGCTCACATTTTGCAGTTAACGTACATGGAACTTTTTCATACAATTCTGACCAGATTTATTTGCATTTATTTTACATTCCAATTTAACAGTATTAATCAGTTTATTAAAATATACATAAAACTTGATGGAAATTCCTTCATCAGGAATAACATTTTGTCTGAACTAAATAAGCTTTGTAAAAATAGAATCGATATCTGGGACGTATACTGAAGCAATCAAGAGTTGAAACGTGTGCTATTGAATAGACCTGATAAATTCAATAGAAATAACACACACTGACTCAACATACACAATAAATCATTATTATAATCGAATTGAAATTATTGATAAGTTCTAGTTTAAGCATACAGTCACAGATGCATTATATGCTTTCAAATGAGATTGTCAGTGTGTGACATGTTGTAGTCTCTCAACGCGGTTTCGGCTACGAGAACTCAACAATTAAGATGTCTCAATGTAAAGAGCGGACAATAAAGAAGACGATTAAGAAGTTTGCGATTACTTTCATCACATAGCTGACAGAATTGTCAACATATTGAAACAATGCTGAAGCTCTAAGTTTGACAATCAATTTACGAATAGAATTGCAATAGGGAAATTCAAAGACAAATTAAAATTGTAGATTAAATGTCAAAAGGAATTTCTGCAATATAATCAAAAATTTTTCTGAATAATATCAAATTCTCCAAAGTTAGGGTTTACAACAACACGGAAGCGGGACAGCGGGATACACTACACTTCATATCTCTATTAGCTTTCCAAATAAATATAATAAGTTAGGGTCGAGTTCAATTGTTTAAAAATTTTAAATTGCTTTCACAACAAGACAACACATAGATCATCCACTATTAAAATTGCAAAACTGCATAGAATACATAAACATAATACAAACAAAGAAAGCATAAGTGTAGTGTTGGGAATGTTGTAATATAATTAAAAAATGTAATAATCGAAAAACAAGCTACAAGTGTGTAGCTACAGTAAGCTTTAGAACGCCGGCCACCGAAAGCTGTGCTGGAACAGCTTTTCAGACCGAACCAATGATTTTTCAATAAACGTCCGGCCTCCGGCAGGCACAGCTTGGCACAGCACAGCACCGCTTTTGGTGGCCGACCATTTATTGAAAATTATTGGTTTACTTTGAACAGCTGTCATTGCACATCAAAGCGTTTGGTGGCCGGACGCCCCTAAGATTACCAAACCTGCAGCTCCTTACTTGCCAAACACACAATACCAACTTCATTATTTCGTTAGAGTTTTGGCAATATTTGTTTGAATTATCAATTACTATTACTATAGCACATAGTTTGCCTTGCTGTGGTTTGAGGTGAATTAAATTTTACTAATCTCAGATACAAAAAGGGTTGCATCAATTGTGTTGCTTTCCAAACGCCTCTGTCGAATGATGGCTTGGAAGGCAGTATGTCAGGAAGTAGCTCAGAGGTGTGCAAGACACACTCACCTGTGCAGCCAGATCCTGTGTAAAGGTGAGAGTGAACTGTTAAGCAGAGATTCAGAATTTATTTCGCTGTGCTTGGCATAGATGCAACTCTGTCAGCTCAGTGAGAAATTTAATCGCAACCTATCTCACTTATATCGCAACCTATATAATTTTTTCGCACTCCTCGTTTTAGTAGTACGCTCTTTGGACCAAAACATAATGTAGAGGTCTGAAGAGTCACCTACAGTCAAATCGGCTAAATATATAGTAATAGTGAACGTACCGGGAAAAGTAATACTCAAGCTGAGAGGAGAGCATCTGCTTGAGCTGGTCAAGAGGAAGAGCGCCGATTCCGGGTATGACGCCGCCGGATGGCGAGAGGGCGGCTGGAGGCGGCACCACCGCCATTTCGGCGACGGGGGCGGCGACAGGGACGGCGACCTGGGGCGGCGGAGGCAGGGCCTGGTCAGGGGCCCCGGGCGCCGCCCCGCCACTGCCTCCTGCATCGTTCAACCCTTCCACCGGATCCACTATTCCATTCAGCGAGCTAAACCAAACAACAAAACACTAATTAGAGAAAGATACAGACATTACATCATTAAACCAAATACAAAGTACAAGGGGAAAACGCTCAAGCAGAAATGAAAAACTAAATTAAATTATTGTTTTTCAGAGGACACGTTAAGCTGTCGTTCCCGGCTGCCTAAAAACAGTCGTTAAGTCACGTCAGAGGCCTTGAACTTTTTCAGGTGCCTGTATCAGGTGATAACGTCTAATACTCTTAGCACTAACATCATGCTTGTCCCTTAAGTTTCGTTAGAGTTTTGGCAGTATTTGTTTGAATCATCAACAGCTAGACAGTATACACATTCACCTGTACAGCCAGATCCTGTGTAGAGGTGAGAGTGACAGTTAAGCATTGAGATTCAGAATTTATTTCGGTGTGCTTGACATAGATGCAACTCTGTTAGCTCAGTGAGAAAAGTATTCTATTAAATACTTTTCAGGATTTTTCTACAATGATCAATATAGTATTAGCAAGTCAATCAACAACTTATAGAATTATAGAATATAGTAAAATTTGGAAAATGAAAACAACAATATCAATCTTTTTCTTTCCCTCTCACTGAGTTACTGATACTCATTGCTAGCGCAATGATTCTAGACTCTTGAAATAAATAATAATAATAATAATAATAATAATTCTTTATTTGCCATAATATAAAAAATACATCAAATCATAATAGACAATGACAAAGCTATTCACAAATAATAAAAACAAAACAATTTCTGTAAGTACTGTATACTCGTATAGAATAAACTTTGTCAATAACATTTTTAGGCGCTGCCTGCAAAACCTAGGTTTGAGTGCTGGCAGCGAGCATCATTAACAACTTTCAAGATACAATACAAATAATTTATTGAAATGAAAGTACATATGGATATGAACTGAAATGAAAATATATGAATAAGATGAACAAATGAATAAAATGGCTAATATGAATAATATGAACATAATAAAAATATATACATTTTCTTCATAGTGAAGGGAGAAAACTCAATTGGAGAAATTTAAGAAACATTATCATGGTCAAAAAGAGATCGCGATTGATTTTGGAGTTTGGGGGTCCAATATAAAAATAATTATGATACTCATTGCTAGCGCACAAACCCCGGTATTGCTGGCAAATAATAATCTGAGTTTATTTTTATTATTAAAAGAGTTAAGTTCTAATTTCAAGTTATTGTTTGTATATGATATAATATGAGGCGACCAAGATATTTGATTTTAATATACCTAGCTCTTCACACACATCTTTACTTCTTGTAAGTAAAGAATATGTAGAGATGAAGTACAACGTATTAGGAGAAAGCACTGAGTTATTGATAGACGTATTGAGTATTGATAGAGATTGTATTTAGTCGTTGAGTCACTCGTGAGATGTTTAAAACACTCGCTTCGCTTGTGTCCCAAGTTACATATCACCTATGGCTTGAAAGCAGTCATAATGCAATCGTTGTATAGACTACTATGATTCATCGCTTAACACAAACTTTGCCTAGAGGGGCGCAACTTTTTTTCAAATATGTTTCACGTGAAAAAATATTCATTATGGAGCAAAGATGTAATTATTGTCGATGAGTATATGAATGATGTGTATAGTGTTAATATATATTTGACATGAGTACATATGAGAGCACAAGGAGAATCCCATGCTTGCCCTCTTTACACAAAAATGTAACTATTATAAGAGTAGAAAAAATATTTAAACAAAAGTCATTATACATTAGAGAAAAGAAATTGAAAAAAAAAATGCATTGGAAAAATAACAATAATTATAAGGTGATAATGATGATAAAGACGATGATCATGATCAAAGATAGAATATGATATATGAAGATGAAGATGGTGATAGATTAAATAGCTTGAGCACTTTTTGATTTGAGGAAGAAAAAATAAAAGAAAAAAGAGAGAAAAAAAGAAGAAAAAACAACTATAAAATTGAATCGATTGTAAGCATGAAATATAAGGAGATAAAATAAAAAGTGAAGGGAGAAAACGTTCAATTGGAGAAATTAACGAAAAATCATCAACTCATTTACTTTATTATCCTGAGCATTTATACAATCTACAACAATGCTTGTAACCTCAAAATTTAGATTGCACCACAGTAATTGAAATCAATCAAATAGAAGTAATTACATTAAAACAAATCAGAATCTTCTCAATATTGCTGATGTTGATATTGGATGGGGTAAATAGATATCCATATTTTAATGGTTGCGACAGTATTAATAGGTTACAAAGGACCCGAAGGGCCTTATCGTAAACGTGCCGTTATCCATCCGTTAATGCCCTAGCGCTTGAAAGAAAGATTCTAAACTCTTGAAACTTGGTATATATCTTCCGCATAGTCCAAGTGAGATCACTATTGATTTTGGAGTTTGGGGGTCCAATATAAAAACAATTATGATGTAAATAGATTTCCACAGTAGGCTATATGTTAGTTTTGGCTAGTGAAAATCAAAACATTGGACATTACGAAAGCTGATGCTTATCCCAATTATTTACTTAATTTTTTTAGTGTTCCTGCCGGTTGCACGAAAGCCAATTAAATTTAATCCCCGTTACGGAAATTAAACTTAGAGAATTCAGTTGCACAAAAGACAAGTACAAGCGATAACGCCGATTAGGTTAACCGGCGTAAAATATATTTAACCGCCCGATCACCGATGATTAAATCTCAACGATGCCCATTAAGTTACATTTTATAGGTTATGTTTATTGTACCAGAACACGGAACTTCAAATTAGGTCGTAGGTGTTAAAAACCTTTCAAAATGAATAAAATCTATTAAGAATATAATAATATTGAGATAGTTCAATAATGATTCAAATAATTCACAATGAAATGATTCTAACTCATATTTTTTTCAACTTCAGAATCAGCTGTTGATGAAATTACAGTGTAGCCAGATTGTGCCTAAAGCTGGGCATTCACGTTCCGATTTGCAGTACCACTTGCAGTCCAACCTCCAAGGTTGGATCCGAAAACGGAACGTGAATGGGCTTGTTGGATGGTTGGAATTGTAGATGGACGACTAGAGGGACAACTTCCGAATGTCGACGGTGTTGGAACGTGTGTGGGGGCGTTGGATCAAAGTCGTCCAACCTATCTCAATCAGTGCATGACCTTCGGACAAGTTCGGGCAACATCGGTTACATTTTTCAGCTCGAGAACGACGTTCACAGCTGATTAGGAATAAAGTTGGATTTCAAGTAGGAGCGTGAGTGGAGTCGACTATCCATCTAGCAGTACTACCAGCAGTACTGCAAGTTGGAACGTGAATGCCCAGCTTAATCGGTTAACGAAAATTAACTAATGGATCTTTGTGCAACAGAAAAAAACCATATTCACTTGCGACGGTTAGTTAACTGACATTAAACTCCTTATTTAATTGGCTTTCGAGCGATCGGCCGTAAGCATTGAAAACGTCAACGCTTGCACTTTGAATTAATTTTTATGTTCTACTTGAGTGTTCATTTTTACCTGTAGTCTGTTATCGCATTAGTGGCTGTAGGTAGAGGTGCCTGCACTGGCGCAGATGCGGCTGCTGGGGTGGCCAGGGGCTCAGGGGTGGCCGAATAAACCGCCCCTGAAGGGAGCTTCCCAACGTCCCCATTCATGTACACGTATCCTGGAAAGAAAGCCCCACCAATTAGAGTCATCAAACACCTAGATAAAATTACAAACAAATCTGTAAATTTAAAGATTAAAAATTACACATATCAAAATAGTAGTTTATGCAACGATTTTATTTTGACCCTTATTAAGGCACGAGTTAGATGTAGGTTATAACACGAGCGATTGCGAGTGTTATAAATATCTCACGAGTGCTTTAATGGCCAAATAAAATCGTTGCATACACTATTTTATCTACGACCACTAGTATACATTTAATTAAAACAATTTCATTTTACCTGTGACTGTCAGAGATACCTAACCTCTCATCTCAAATACGAGAAGTTATAGTAGATTGTTAGGTTAAAGCAGCTGGTGTAGCAGTTTGATCAAATCAGCTGATAGATTCCATCAAAAATACTTCTGATTGGTCCAGAACCCGTGTTATAATGTAGAACCTGTACTATAATGAGTTCTTTATACAACGAGTTTCAAAAAGCATTTCGAAAAGACAGCTGTTTTGGCATCAATTGTGAAACTGTAATGTATACATTATGACATGGTCGTAGATAAAAATTATTTAAAAAACTGAGACCTTAGATTTTAATTGAAACATATAACAAAATTTGGTTTCATTAATTTTTGGGATGGCAGTAATTGGGACCTACATTTAATTACTTACCTTAAGGCTTGCTTATCTCAAGGGACACTTGAAAGCCAAATACTTTCAACTCTTCCTTGAGTTAAAAAAGCCTCAAGCCTTATAGATACGGTCATAACATAATCTCTCTCTCCTTGAGAGATCTTTATGCGATTGACTGATATGTTAGTGATTTATTGTAGTCGTAGTTAAAATACTGTAGGCAACCATTTCATTTTGTCTTTTTTCCACTTTTCAGATGTTTAAAAAATAGAAATAGAAAGCTGTTACAATAGTTCAACATAAAACATCAAGCAGTTTCCTATTTTAAGCACTATAAGCTTACAGAATACTATCATTTAAAATAAATCATTTCAAAATAATATGACTGATAGAATTTAATGTGATATTTTTCATTACTTCCATACAGTAAACTTGCCATCTAGTTTTGAAATTCAATATTTATTTTTCCCTTATGATGCCTCACATAAGTCTGAGACTTTTGCATGGTTAATGGATAAACCACCCTAGCGATTTTTAGGGAAATGATAGCCAAGTGCCGTAGCAGGTATCTGTTCAATTACGGATAAGCTACGAAAATCCTGGGCGCTCGTTGTAAGGGTGGCCGATAGGATTGGTCAGCAAAAAAGACTGTTCTATGCTGTAAAATCACTTCCCGGTGGTTCGGAACCCACCTAAAACTGTAGGTCCAACTCATCAATCACAATCATCCAATTCTTTACCCATGCACAGGTCTCAGACCTATGTGGGCTTCACCCTCCGGAAAAAATGAGGTGGATGATGATAATGAAGTTAAGGATGGTTGTGGAAGTTTTAGGTAGGTTCCGAATCACCGGGAATAAAGCGTATAATTTGGATTAATCTGGCAATTTTCAAATCAACTTGAAGTGCTTTAAAAACTAGTAGTAACCAATAATCAATCACCATCATCCAACTCATTACCCACGCACAGGTCTCAGACCTATGTGGGCTTCATCCTTAAAATTAAAATAAAAAATAAAATAAAAGAACATAATATTGTAACAGAGGCCTAGGTTAACCTCTAGCTATTGGGATACCGGGTGCCTTTGAAACCTCTGGCTAAAAACAAATTAAGATCTAGCCCATCATGAGAAAGAGCCTAAATTAAAAACCAAATCATAAATTTTATTGTTTATACATTTTTTCGTCATAAATAAAATACTGTACATACTTGAATTTTTTCTGGAAACAGCTAGTGATTGTTCTACTTTTATGGAGTTGGGAGTACACACTAATCTCATGAGTAATCAGAACACTCAAACTGATTGTTGAAAAATACGTCACTCTTTCAGTCATTATTATGTGACACTCATCTACTCATTATTTTTTAATTCGACTATAAAATGTTTTAAATTCCAATTAGGATTGCAATGAACGTTGAATGAATGACAAAGTCGTCGGATTCATGAAAAGAATATTTAGTTGTGAAATATGTAGTTTTTGTTGAGAAGGAATAGGATGAAGAATTTTGTTAGAGTTCATTTATTCTGTAGGTAATATCCAATTAACTGGGAATTTCATGACCATTAAATTTATTCATCATTTTAGCATTTAAGTAATTTATTTTGTTCAATGCAGTAGTCGAATAATTGATAACTCGATTTATCAGTACTGAATAAGTATATTTGCTATAAATTGGACAATGTATTGATTTCACCAGCGTTTCAAGCGTTCACTACTAAACTACTACTAACCCGTTTCTATCTGATTATTTATTTAGAGTAGTCAATCATAATTATTATAGCAATACGAGACTTTCATATTCTAGCCACGCCAATGTATACTTTATATAATTATTATTCATGATTTTTGTATGTATTTATTAATTTACAATAAAATAAAGCCAATTTTTACCATGGGCGGAAGACTAAAAAATTAACAAACTATTTTTAAAATGTTTGAAAGATAAATTTATGGCTGTAGTTCCGTATCTCCCCTACAAATGAAAAATTCGATAATCGATATCTGTACCAAACCCAAAGCTAAACCTAACTTTCCTTTCATATCAACTACTGATTCTCTTCTTGGGGAAGATATGGAACTGTAGCCAAATTTACTAACTACACATTTTATTTTACATAATTAAAAGCCGGATACAAATACCGTCGATACTAAATTATTATCGATGAGGTGAAATTTCGTTCAAAACTATTACAAATATATATTTGTCAAGTAGTGCAGCACTATTGAAAATTATTTTAACACGAGACACATGACGGTGATAAAACAAACTGCCATCATATCATTACGGCAAGTAAATTAATTCAAGGCTATCAATTCATTCAGTGGAGACAATATAACTTGTATGTGAGTTACCTACACCTGTACATAGTGCACATTATCAGATGTGATAATATCGTACATTCTATCGACCGAGATGAGTTTTGATGGCGATGAGAGGACCATAATAATAATAATTGGAGTGACAGATTAGATTAGATTAGATTAGATTTCTTTATTCATGTAAGTTTACAAATTTCGCATAATATGATTAGTTAAGACAAAATTGTCAACATCACCTAGATACTATATATAGACTTAGATTATAATTTTTATAGTGCTAGAAATTATTTACAATGATGTTTGTATGTTATTAATGATATAAGCTCTAGTAATGACAATCTAAGTGATGCAATTACATGAAATGGCGAAGTTTGGACAAAGATTCGTCCATTCTTGACACTTAACCAGTATAAATAAAAAGAATTATTCTATTTGCATTTAGTTGTTCTTATTTTTCAATATGAAAGCAGTTTATTATATAGATGGCAGGTATTAGTTAAATTGAGAACAGAGAATATAAATTTCAAATTGTTCAATGTTAATTGTGATAATGATAATGGTGGTGGATGATGAAAAGAGGAGATGGGGTGATTATTCAAAATAGTTGATTTTGTACAAGTTTTCTTAGAAGGATTGTGGTGAGTGATAAAACATATTTTCAATAAGCTGTACAATACTGACGAAAATTATTTACAAAGTAGGTTAATGTTGTGATTTCATGCAGTTGCTCTAGGGTTGGACAGATGCAGCCATTTTCTCCATGAGATATTTCCTTAATGATGAAATAAAGCCCGCTCGACTCTCAATGCACCTGATGGAACTTGGAAGTGCATTCCAAGCACGACAAGCACTTACAATAAATGATTTTGTATAAATGGTAGTACGATGGTTGGGTATTCTTAGAGTATTATCCCCAGTTCTGGTATGTGAGACATCATTCCACCTGCCTTCAGACACAAATTTGAAATCATTTTTGAAGTAATTTGGTTTACCATATTTGAGAATATCTTTGACAAGTTTGACAATCCTGAATAACCTTTGATCAGTAAGTTTGAGAGTTGAGCTAGCAATGTGGGATTGAGTTATACGTTCATGCCGTTGAAGAGAGTAGACAAACCGTAAGCAATAGTTCTGACTGCGCTGCAGTCTATCATTAAGTGTGACTGTCATATCATTCATAACAGAATTACAATACATGAAATGTGGGAAGATAAGAGATTTAACCAGTAAGATTTAACAGACAGAGAGAGAGAGAGAGAGAGAGAGAGAGAAATAATCACTACCAACATTATCATCTGCCACTGCAACGATCATTAGTTTCAACATCAACAAAAAAAATTTATATGGTTGAAAATTTGGAAGGTGCATCATGTACACTGCTAAGTTCATTAATGCTTCAATGCCAGCTAAATATATTATACAAATTTTAGGTGGTTTGAAAAATTGGAAGATGTTATCAGGAGAATGAATAAAATAGTTCAATAAAACTGCTAAATGTAAAAAAAAAAACAGTTCGAATTCAGAACCTCCTTCTCTTTTGAAGTCGGTTAAAAAATCAAAGTTCATAAATGGTTGAAAGATAAGAATGGATGAGTCAGTCTCATGTAATGATAAAAAATACACAAGATAAATATATAAAATTCATAGTACTCTTGAAACTCATAATTAATTCTTTCATTCACCTAACTGGATTTCACCAGTACAATCCAAATAATAACTTCATCTGTTAAAAGACTATGAAACTATCCTCTTACATCCTTCTAAGATCATTAAAAATATAAAACTGAAATAACTGAACATTGTGCATCCCGATTCAGTACAAATATGCAACAATAATGTTAATCATGCACATTTCAATATTTTAAGCAACGTTTTCCCATTAATTTCGTATGAGATTTGAGGTTCCTACCATTACTTTAACTGCATCCCTAATAATTAGTGATACAATATACATTTAGAGCTTTTTTTAGTAATTACTTTTAAAATTTGAGGTTTTTGAACAAACATTGTTGCTTTTTTTCGAAGCACTCAATTCATCAGAAATACTAAGAATTCCCATCTAGTACCATGACACTATTTATACCCTTTAACAATGTTTATCATAGACATTCCGATACTTTGAAAATCGGTTTCCCGTTGAATTACAATTTTTTTTTTGTAAACAAATTACTTTTCTTCTAAGCACTCATCAAAAATACTGTGCATCTCTTTTAACCAACTTCCAACAAGTAAGTTATCAATTAATTTTATATGTTTTTAGTGTCTCAATATTAACAATATTAACCAGACATTGAAATGTTTGGTGCAATGTTTTCCATTAAATTACTTTAGAAAACGCAACCCAGATTACTTTTGTTCTAAGCTAAACGTTTGAGGCGTATGCACAGAAAACTAACAACCAATCTAGGTTACAACTTCTCAGACAGCTGATTGCCTGGCCTGCCGCCTGCTCAGGAAAGTTGAATACATTTTTCAGTAGCTTTACAAGAATGACGAGACATAACAATTATTACCAGCAATTATTTCACCTAAACAGTAGCCAACGAGCAGGTAGCTAATGTCAGAATGTTATATCAGTACAGTGCTTGAGCTGAGCAACTGTGTACAATTGAAATTCGTTCTACAATAGCCGAGAAATCGTGGCGATAATTACACCAAAAAACAACTGCATCTAAAATATCGAGAACCTATTAGAGGAATAATATTAAATTAGTGTAAATAATTGATTTTACAGATAATACAACTTAGATTTTCTACTACTAGAATACATTCGTCTTTATATTATTATAACGAGAACTTCCAACAACTAAATCCTCTGAATAACAAATGTGTATAATGTACCTTGACATTGCTACCTTAGCAAGATGACTTCTAATTGACGAATACCTCTCTAAAACGAATTTTATCTCCTGGATTATAGGGAAGTGATAGCCGTGAGCCGTAGCTGGTATCTGTTTTATCAGATAGAGATAAGCTGCGTTCTCTTAGGCACTTTTTGTAAGGGTGACCGATCAGATTGGCCAACAAAAACGACACTGTTCTCTGCTGTAAAATCACTTCTCGGTGGTTCGGAACCCATTTAAAAATGTAGGTCTAGCTCATCAATCACCATCATCCAACCCATTACCCACGCACAGGTCTCCTATGTGTGCTTCATCCTCAAACAAAATCGATTTTGCTTTAAAGAAGTTTAAAGTTGCAAAAGTTTGCAGTTTGTTGTTTCTTCTAGTAAGATTATCTAGGAGCTCATCGCCAAGTTAAGATCCTAGATATCAATATTTTACTTCATAAGGAATGTAGTTCCAACAATATCTATCATCACTATCACCAACATTTTAAATATTGAAAATTATAATCATTATCATTAATCAATCAATGCGTTTTTTTACAACTTTACAATTTATCGATTTAAATTATATTAGATTACATGTCGTCAACGGAGATCTGGCTATCTTTGATAGTGAAGACGATCATTCCATAACCTAAATAAAGTTTAAATTAGTTTTAATTTAATTTTTAAATTGAAATAACTATTGCAAAAAGTTATTCAATAGCGCTTCAATATCTACTGAGTATTAACAGAAATTGCGGTGAAAAGAAGAACGGGTCAACCTGTGTCCTCTAAACCCTTACTGATGGTAAAGCCTACTATTGATAGTAAATAATTACTGCCTCAATTAGTAAATTGTAACCTGAATTTATTGAGGTGTAAGACAAGCAACTTTGAATCTTTCAGTCTAATAATGTAAAATTATTAGAATTTCAAAACCAAGACAAATCATGAATGAACAGCAGTGCATTATGCTGTTTCCAATCACTTTCCATTTTAGTGAACTGATTAGCCTACCTCAAAATAAATTGGCAAAATGCTCCAAAGTTATAATATAATGAATAGACAGGAATGTATTGCTTGAGACAATTTATTCATTCACAACACCCACAACTTGCATAATATATATATTTCTACACAGCCAAATATGACAAACCATCATTTCTATGCAATGTAGAAGAACAACTTTCCGTTTTACCCTCCAGCATTAAAATTCCTAAGGAGCATGAATCACAATACATAATGAATTCATCAATTTCATTCATAATAGGAATCTACACAAATAGCAAAACTTCCTATATCATCTATTCCAAACCCAAGGTACTGATTATTGGCAATATTCGAACATTTCTACAACATAATCATGACTCAAAGCTATGTTTTTCAATAGCTCAAAGCTGAACCAATTGGAATGTTCAATTAAATCTGTTTTTAGTAGGCCCGATTCAACAATTCTTCTAAATTAGTCATGGTTTTTGACCAGATCAAGTTATAGCAATGGAAATATTCAATCAAAACAGTTTTGTTTAACAATATTGGTTTTTTATTGTTAATCTTATGGATATAAGCTAGTCTCAAGTGTATGCTAGGGCTTCTTAGACCCGTTTGAACGGCGAGAGCTGAAGACACTAATTATAGAAATTTGGGGCTTAGAGCAGTGGAGACCAGTGTAAAATCTAGCTAGACTGATAGACATGCTCTAACACCTCAATGAATTGCCCTAGCTCCTTGAACAAGCCTTTCAAAGTCGAGAAAATTTAATTTTGTACTAGGAGATTTTGTACTCAAATTGCTGTCATTATAGTAAAGCATAGGAAGTAGAACACAATCATTAATCTAGTTCTTAACAAAGCCATTCGAAGATATGTGTTCACACATAAAATGTAGTTCAACCAGAATTTTTATTAGGCTATTCAATTTTTTTCAGTCACAGACCTGCAAACTCATTGGAAGTTCATCAGGGAATAGATTGATAATAATTAAGAGTCTGTGGTCAAGGTTGAATGGATAATTCAAGATAAAAATCGCATGATACAATAATGATCGAAGCGACCTTTTCAACTCACTACGAAAATTCAGTATTGGATAATCTGAATAAATTCATTTTTATTTTTCCTTTCTTTTGTTCCGAACAAATCCTAAAATTGCACCACAAAAACGCTGACCTCATGCAACTTGTATTTGTAGCTACTGCAATATTCTGCTGAAGTTCTTTTTATTTGTAGATTGTAGTAGGTAATTTGTATTTCAACAGGTCCCTGATGGGTGATAATTCGCTTCTACTCATTGATCTGGTGAAATTCTAACACCTGATTGTAAAACTACACAAATCAAATACCATGAACTCAGACATAAATATGAAGACAAAGATGAAATTAATGAGGAAGGAATCATTATTTTAATTTATTTATGATAAGAAAATTGAAGAATTATCTGAGGCAAAGTAAAAAAAGAACTAGAAATATAAAAACGGATTGTTCTGTGAATTATTATGGGAAATAATCAATACCTTTCCACGTTTGCAATTTTTTTTGGAGAATGAAGCCCACATGGTCTGAGACCTGTGCGTGGGTAATGAGTTGGATGATGGTGATTGATGAGTTGGACCTACAGTTTTAGGTGGTTTCCGATTTACCGGAAGTGATTTGACAGCAGAGAACAGTGTATTTTTTGCTGGCCAATCTAATTGGTCATCGTTACAAACAGGACCCACGAGAACGCAGCTTCTCTATCTGATTGAACAGTTGGAAAATTGTTTGATACAGCTTGGTACAGATTATTACATCAGAGATTTCTCTACTCGACGAGATCATTCTAAATAGATTTAGTAGTTTAAAGAGATCATTCTAAATAAATTCATCAGTTTAAAATCCAATCTATCATAAATATGTTGTCTAATTGTATTGCAATTGGAAAGTAACAGATCATTATTATTGATACAATAATAATAATAATATCGTGTGACCTGGCTGGCTCAGGTCTGGTGTCAGAGTTATCAGGTCGCACCTGAATAAGTTCAGGGCCTCTGACGTGACTTAACGACTGTTTTTTAGGCAGCCGGGACCGACAGCTTAACGTGTCCTCCGAAACACGGGAGTGGCCCGAGTTAAAATCTTTCGGTCAGAGCTGGGATCGAACCCGGGACCTTTTGGGCTAGCAAACCAGCACTTAACCCACTCGGCTACGGCCACTCCTATTGATACAATAAAAATTAGCCTTTCTCAGTAATCAAAATACTAAATCAGTGACAACTCCAGAAGTAATTCTACGTTTCCGGAAGTGGACTTTACACTGACTCATAACTTACACTACAACTCTGCGATAATTCCACACAGCATACTGTACTGTCAATATTCAACTCACTACTGATTTCAAGATCATAGTTTCAAAACACATCATGAGTTAGACATCAGAAGATGAAACTACGAAATTCATACTATGGTATTAAACAATGGGTGGAGTTCTATATTTCAAAGATGAAATTCAAATCCGAGTTTATCCAATTCCAGGAAGTACTGTTAACAGAATGAAACTGAATATCTAGACACACAGATCATACATATAATATTGTAAATATATAAATGTATTATAAAAACATAAAAATACTTTTTTCGGAAGGTGAAGCCCACATAGGCCTGAGATCTGTACGTGAGTTGGATGATGGTGATTGATGAGATAGACCTCCAGTTTTAGGTTGGTTCCGAACCACTGGGAAGTGATTTTACAGCAGAGAGCAGTCTTTTTGATTTTCGGTCATCTTTTCTAAAAGGACCCAAAAATTCGTAACTCATCTTATCTGACTAAACAGATAACTGACATAGTTCGCGACTATCACTTCACTTCCTATTTAACAATCTCAAAATCTATTCTAGTGCAATAACTTCGAAAAATTCAAAGTGAAAACCTCCTATAAGTTACTCAAGTATATAATTAATTGAATAAGGGCCAAGGTTCGATAATTATAATCTTTAGACAATAAGTTAATCATGATCATTGAAATGATTCTGAAATCACATCCTAAGTAATATTTGAACTATCTTTTGTTGTTTTCAATTATTCCAAGTGGATCTAGAGCTGCCTGGTTGAATAGCAAAGAATTATATTATAACGCAGTAAGAAGCATAATATTTAGACCTGTTAGACAATAAATATTGGTATGATAGATTGGAAATGTAAAAACCTGCAAAAGTGATAAGTTTTCGAGATAACCAAAAGCTTTATATTTATATAAAGAATTATATTACAACGTGGTAAGAAGCATAATATTTAGACCTGTTAGACAATCAATATTAGTATGATAGATTTTCATTTGGAGATGTAAAAAACCTACAAAAGTGATGTTTTTGAGATAATCTGGTGGATCTAGGGCTACTGCCTGGTTGAATAGCAAAGACTTATAACGCTGTAAGAAGCATAATATTTAGACCTGTTAGACAATCAATATTAGTATGATGGATTGGAGATGTTAAAAACCTACAAAAGTGATAAGTTTTTGAGATAATCGAAACTCAAGTTTTATAACACAGAATTATATTACAACATGGTAAGAAGCATAATATTTAGACCTGTTAGACAATCATTATTAGTATGATAGTTTTTCATTTGGAAATATAAAAACCAACAGAAGTGTTAAGTTTTTGAGATGATCACAATTCAAGATGTATTATACAGGATTGAAATTGAAGCAAAGAATGTTAGTAAGATAAAAATTACTAGGTGTGTCACAGAATAAGTTGGTGCAAACTTCAGAAGCAGGCACGAATCAATGTTCAGCATTACACACAATTATTATTAAGTAAACTATCAGTCAATGAATAGGCTAATAATGATATGATAAGAAACGATAACTGTCGCTTTCCCCTTTTCAAACATCAAGAGCTTGATTAGTGAGCTAATAGACGAATAAGAATAACACAGGAAGTGCAGCCAGATATGGGAACAAAGTTCAGCTTTAACCGAGTTAAGAATTTCATATTAAACCAACAAAGAATCCCATATAATTACATCAAAGTTCAGATGCATTACCTATAGAAACAATAGGAAAGGAAACTCGAGCTACAAAATTCAACGACACAGAATCCTATTATAAAATTAGATTTAAATAATATCATGGGCACAAGTAATTCAAGTCAATGTATTCAATTTGCATAAAAAATATGAATCTTCAATACCAATACCTACATACAATATATTATTTCCATTTTAATTTTTATGTAAAATAGTAGCGCAGCTAATGATAAAGATACTGGAATTCAAAGGTAAGTGTGAGCTTAAAAGCTTTCAACACATCATTACACAAAATTGACATGACTTGGAGAATTTGAAACATCAGAGGCTTGGAATATTTGGTTCGCATCCAACAATCACTTAATTTTTCATTAAAATATCAATATTGTACTGTTTTAAGATTGTTGAAACCATGAAAAGAAGCTAGAGCTTTTAGTGCCACCATATTATACAGTAGCTAGTCACAAAATGTGTATGCAGTAGACATAAAATTCAAATTTTAATTGATGAAACTCGAAATTCATTACAACCCTTACTTTCTGAAAATTTTAAAGTTCTTAAAAACACTTCTTGCAATTATTAGACTATATAGAAATTATTATAAGAATATTTTTGATGTACACATGACTTGTGTGTGGGTGTTGGGGTGAATGATTACACAAAAATGTAAAACTGAACTGGGAATCAAACCCACAACCGCCGGGAACATTCAATCAGAAAAAGCGGTCTAATCAACAACACCAGAGTCAACTGACCTGAATATTAAAAAAGCATGAAAAAATTACCGAAATTTACAACTATACAACTATACAAATGGCCACTATCTATCTATCACTCCAATTGGAATTATAAATATCTCTTCATATGAGTTAATGATAAACAAACTATTAATATATATGGATAAAATACTAAGGCACTTCAATAGCACTAGTACTGTTGCACTGCAGTTAAAAAATGGGGTAAACATACCAATTACAATTCTAACCTAAAAAATAGGCATCTGCTTCAACAACTAATTAACAGGAAATTATTCATTGGTTTCTTGTCTTTCCAAAAAATATAAAGTTTGAAAATTGATGAGAAATATTAGATTGGTTGCACTCATGCAGGCAGTCTAACGAAATAATCTACTGAGAGAATCGGTAGACGATATCTGTACCACACCAAAAGTTAAACCTAAACTATCGATTCTCTCAGTCGATGATTTCATTGCACCACATATGGATACGCACCACATACAGCCTACGGATTTAGTAGGTTTTCTTCTTTACAAATGGTAGGTATAAGTTGAAAAAACATTGACATTCACTTCAATAAGATAATGTTGTAAGACATATCTATAATATACATATTGAAAAAGAAGTTAAACCGGCCGAGTAAAATAAAAATAAAACACCCTTAACCGGCCGATAATTGGTAGGTTTACCTTACTGAATAAATCAAGATTAAGCTCAATTTGTATCAAGTTAGTATTCATCTACAGTTATGCTAGTTATTAAGGATTCAAACAGGTGTATAATACTAACCGAGCATAAGTTTCCTGAGTGTTTCATAACAGATTATGGACTTCAAGTACAGAAATAAACCATATCAGAGGGAAAATTTCTCTCAACTAGGGATCGTATTTATTTATAAAGTTTATCGTTATTAGTTTTGAAATGTGTATCAAGGGAATAAGCAGTTACAGAAATATAAACCAAAATAATAATTCAAAGGACAATTAGAAAAAATCTAGTATGAAACCGAGTAACTTAGTACTACGTACATTCCTCCAGTCAAAATAGAAATTTATAGATAAATTGAATATTCGATGTATAAATTTCATGCGGATTCAAATTTAGAATAAGAATCGAACTCGATTTCGAATGGCGTTAGAACATTTTCATCATATTTGATAACACGGGGAAGTTTGACCTAACCTTACTTCATCAAGGCCATTTATTAGAATAACGTATTTCTCTAATACAAAGCTCTACGAAAATGCACATTGCTTAAAAAATGTCTATAGTCAAATAAATATTTGTGATCAGAAGTCGTGCAGTTGAGATAACGATAAAACTCGCAACCTAGGCAAAAGTTAAGGTTTACGCCAATACGAAAATTTGATTTTAATAAAACTACTGAAATTGTTACAATACCTAAACTGTAGGCGATAATTCAATGGATGTGAGCAAAATCAACATAAATAATGTTTATTACCCGAAGTTTATCAGCTGAGAGCTGAATAATGCATGTCATGTTTAGCTGACCTAGCCTAGTTTGAACATATTTCGACAAGAATCACGATAAATTGCAAGCCAATTCGTTAAAAGAGCTGAAAGAATTGACAAATACACGAAACCCCCTAAAAAATGCCGGTTATTTAGAATATTAACACGACTTTTTACATAATCTCGTTATCGTAGGTTAGTTTCACAACAAAAAATGTCAGACTATCTAGGTAAAGCACCAATGGAATATGACGTCGCGAATATTCAGAATCCAATATGGTAGCCTAGTCTGAAATTTGAGAGCAATCATGATCAATATTCATCATTTTAATAGAAAAATTTGTTTTCTATGTCGTCTAATACATCCCTCATCATTAGTTCAGGCAGGGCACTCATCCCGATCGGAAACCCATGATATCAATACCCTTATGTAATTGATGTTTTACTTTTACGAAACCAACGCGTATCAAATAAATTAATCACTTAACGCAAGATAAAAATCAAAAATTGCACCAATATAGCTAGGAAAAATGAAAAATTTTCAAATGAACCCGGAAACCATGTGCATGAGGCTTCATCTTTTATGGGATTGGAACAGGAATTATCTGCAGAGCAGACACACTGAAAGTACACTCTTATTTTATTATTACGGTTAAGCACGTAACTAACATATGCACTTTAAATACTGGCCGGAACACACATCAAAATAAACTTCACATAAACAATGAATTAATTAATCTTACCGTTGAGATGAGATCCCGAACTCGACAAAATTTCTCACGGAAACCTGCAAAATGGACGACACAGAAAGGCACATGCCAGAGAAACATTGCATCATGGGTAAGTGACTTGATGATACGGCCTGACATCTACAGGCAACGTATGAAAATCGATGCCGGCAACTAAAAATTCATCACCTATCAAATAATTTTGAATGTTTAGAGCAATACGAATTGATTTTTTATTACTTTATTTAAAGTTTATCATGATATGATATATCCTTTACAATAAGATAGGACCTCGGACAAATTTTTCCGTAATAACATTGAGAAGTTGAACTTTAAAAGTTTGGATTATTTCCCAGATTTAGGCCTATTACTCATCAGATTATTTTACGTGTATTATTTTTAGCTAGTCATAACGGTTGTGCTATTTGAATAGAAGCCGTTTTCAAATGAACGCTTTATTTTACACTTTCTTTGTCAAGTAAAGAATTAATTATCTTCCACAATAATATGTAATTTACTTCACTAAAGTAAAATAACGTGCGATAGTCTTTTTACAAAAAAAAAAACTATTAGCCTATAGAAGTTAGTAATATTATATTTAAAAAAATATTCTAAAAATGAGCAGTAGAGGACTAACTTATTAGTATTTCAACTATCACTTTTATAAAAGTATAGGATTTTTTAATAATTTATAAATAACATAAGTACCGGTATAGGCCTACTTTGTAAAATGTAGAATACAGAATTCTTTGATATTTACAAATAATTCTTTATTAGTTGAATATATTTTTAATTTTGGGATATCAAATAAATGTTATGAAAATTATTTTCATAATCTGGCGCTTTTCACGCCATTTTGATAGATAAAGCGCAATATTTTATAGACAAATAAGTGATAAAATTTTACCTTATATTGTGTTTTATACTTGACACTTTACTTTGCACAAACTTTTACATTTTAATAGATATTGTTGTTCTCCAATATTATAATATAATTTTAATTCTATAACTAATAAGGAAAAAAATATTAAGAAACCGAAACAAATTATTGAACTGTGCATCAGATTTATCAATAATATTTTCAAATAATACTTTTTTCCTTTAAAAATTTATCAATTCTACAATACCGTGTAAAATAGCCTACTATATAAAACCTTATACAATAATTAAAAAAATTATCCAAAAACAATTATCTTAATCCTATCCTTCATCATGCTAAACTGAGTCTCACTGAATATTTTATTTAGTTTTTTCTCTAAAATTTCAAATGCTACTCCCGCTTAGGAAAACAGTTTCATGGGACGTAGGGAACAGCTCTAAGGATTTTTCTTTTTTGGAGTTTTAAAAATTGGCATTGTTGACAAAATTCAAGTTCAACAGGGGTTTTCTAACACTTCGGCTACTATAATAGTGTGCCCAACAGTCCAACAACCACTGATCTCAGAGAACTATACAGATTTTAAACTACAGTTTTCGATAGTTACTTCCTAATAGAACAATTTTTTGTCTCAAGACGTTTAAAGTTGTTACTAAAATGAAGATCAATATTGAAATGTCTATGACAGAAATAGAAAAAATCATGTTGACATTATAAAGAGTCTATTTTTCCTAGAAAAAGTGCAGTATAGGTACTTTGAGAAAAGTTTGATTCAACCACCATCATGGATGTGTAAAACATTTTGTCAAACAAGTCTGAATCACCAGTATATTGAATAACTAACAAAAGATGTTGATTGTACATTGAAAATATGTAATAAGAAAGTAAAATATACTATTTTATACAGACAGGTACTCATTGCACAGGCGTTAGTTACTAGCTAGAACATAGTAATAATGATTATTGTGATAAATTAAAAAAGCTTTAGATAATTCGGCATTTTAAGTTCAATAAATTAAATCAAGTTCAATTAACAATAGAATTGTTTAAATTAAGATTAATATAAATAATTGTTGTGATTACATGAATAAACTAAACTGAGATCGTATTTTAATTGAAATAAAAAGTAACATTCTCGCATTGTAATGTGAGGGTCGTTTCGCTCTGATGTATGAGCATCTTCAGACACTGCTTACGGTGAATAATGTGGGTAAGATTGATAAGATTTATTCTTACTTCAAATTTAATCACATTATGATTTAATTATACCAGTAAAAAAAGATTAAACTACATGAATATGGATAATTTTATTTTACAACACTTGAATTCTGATGCTTCTCGGGACAATCTTTCTTCATTTAGAGACTTTGTATCAGTTTTTGATATACCGGTACCTTTATAAGTTTATTACAGTTTATAAGAATAAGTTTATTACACTCACCGATTTGAAAAAAAAGAAGGAGACTAGCAGTTCATATAGTATTGACTTGAATAATGTGCCCAGTATTAATCTTATAATCTATGAATTTCTCAGGATTCACAGTAACAAAAGTACCTAGTTTTCAAGTGAATTAATAAGATATTTCAATTGTTTTCAGTAAGGAGCCACTCATTGTGATTGATGAGTTGAACCTACAGTTTTAGGTGGGTTCCGAACCACCGGGAAGTGATTTTACAGCAGAGATCAGTGTCTTTTTTGCTGGCCAATCTATCGGTCACCCTTACAAAGAGTGCCTAGGAGAACGTAGCTTATCTCGATCTGATTGAACAGATACAAGCTACGGCTCACGGCTATCACTCCCCTGTAAGTTACAAACTTACTACAACAATATCGTACAATTTGGACATTTAAGCACAAATATTGACATATTGGTGACTGGCCTTTTGAAATGTTCCTGCCGGCTTTCAATTTCCAAATGTTACAAATACTTAATTACCAAAATATAGAGAGACAAATCAAATTAACTTATTGCCAAATATAAAAGCATCATGACACAAAAATTCAGTCATAAAGAATACGCATAGAACATTTCAACTTATATAAGGCAAACTTATACTGATGCGCAAAGAAAACAAACATTTTCTGTGCGCGCAAAGGAGTTTATACAATATATAATTAAAAATTATTTGAAATTAAATACAAAAAAAAATTCAAAAGTTCAATTACAAATATAAATTTTAAGCACAAAGAAACAGAACACTGCTTTAAACAATGAAAATTCAAAGCATTGAAGAGCCATTACAAAAAATATATCAAAGCAATGGTCAACTTAAGATGTGATATCAGCTCTCTATTTCCTCAATATGGCAGCTTAGGAGATAAATATTCCTTAATTTTACTTTCAAATCAGGCTTGAGGATAACTTGCCAGGGAGATGCCCTGAAGTAATTTTCAAAAAACATCTAACTTGCAAAAAGCAGAGAGATTTCTGAAAAAAGTTGAATTAGGTCTAGGAATGTTATCCTGCTCTGAAGGTCTTGCTACACCCCGCAAAAATAAAAGGATATTCCATGTAAAATTTTTCCATAATTGAACATAAATTATGAATAGAACAGAACAGAATAATAATTTAGAATGTGTTAATAATTTAATATGTTAAACTTATTCACCAGATCATCATTACTTTAGATTTGTTCTAAAAACTATAAAGTTGTGAAATAGTGGACCTCTATGTATCACTACACTCATGTGTAATACAGGAAGTGCACACTATAAAAGCAAAAGTCACTTGAAACACATACAATAGTAATATTTTTCTGAAATGGAGGAGTTAATATGAAATCAGAAGTAAAATTCATTAAATGCAAGTTGAATCAGATTCTTTTATATCTGAGAAAGTTCAAGATAAGGTGGAAATAAATGGAATTTTCATTCTGGTATGAAGGAATAGAGAGACTATCTTGAGAGACTATTTTCACTCTACACATAAAAATGTACACTTGACATGAAAGGAGCCCTTCTATAAAGCCTATATAATTGCAAAATTTCAAGCTGTACAAAACACAATTACAATAATTGAAAAAAAAAAACAGGATTTGATTAGTGGGAAACGACAAAACATTTATAAAATCAAAATCAAGGATAATTTTTTCAAGTGACCAACATTGAATATTTAATTGATGTTTTATCTATTTTTATTTTAAAATGATATACGAACCACTTTATGGAATATTAAAGTTTACAAATTATGAAAAACTTAGTCAAAAATGCAATTTTCTTCTTTATTGGTAAATCTGTTATTGCATATATATTGTATTCTACACATTCACACATTCTTAACAACACAATATTTAATTCACAATTATTTCTTCATTATTTATTGATTACACGTTTGCCACCTCATTTCTTTTCTTCATCTTTTTTCACAATATTGTTTTTAATCACGTTTAGTATTGTAAAGGAGGCGTAAGTGCAAGAGGGGGCCGACTGTGCCCCAACTTCGCCCTCCTAGGAAAATAAAGGCAGCAATTCAATTCAATTCTCTACAGACTCTACTATTTTCTTAACCAGTTTCTTCTATTTTCATATCCACGCCATTCATCCTCCATTTTTTTTCTGCAAACTAAATCTTCCATCCCTTCCCTCATTGTCCATTGCGCTTTTCTAATATTTCATATTTTTCATACTTTTTCACACTCTCATCTTCAAAGCTTCTTTTCAACTTCTTCACTCCATGAAAGAGAATTTCCTCAACTAAAGAAGCAAACAGCAAACATTCTTATTGTAACTCAATATGCAGATACCATTGTGTAATATCACTTACTTTTTTATATCAATATACAGTGCACTCTACATATTTGTGCTTTGAATTCAAGAACGAATTTGAACGATAATAAGACATGAGTGCATGAGTAGTATAAACCTACCCACGCAGTGATCATTTTTGTTATTGGCTTACTCACGGTTAGATCTAGCATCTTCATTACACATCATTCAAATCTACTATTCACTCATAAACTACAAGAAATAATAATTTACCCTCCAACTAACACAATTAAGTTGAATGCATTGAAATAACTTTCCTGTATCTAAATATAATAAATACACAGGACTTATAAGCTTGTCCTGACTAGTTTGTGTTTTCATCTTATTCAGTAAGCCTCCAGCGTGTCTGAGGTAGCACTACAAGACTAGAACGGTGCGAAAAGGCCATCACAAATGTAGCCTAAGGTTAATATCCACTATTAAAGTATTAGTCTACACGCGTTATCAAATATGATAGTTTAAATTTACAAAGCGAAAATTATATTACAATTAAAACAATAAAACTAGTCCTGACTGAACTAATATCAAAACTATTAGTGTTTTTTGTTAGTGGAATTTGATTTTTTTTCGGCGGATGAAGCCCACATAGGTCTGAGACCTGTGCGTGGGTAATGAATTGAAATTTTTTATTTCTTCATAAAAATACATTACAGCAATAATATACATAAATATTTGTATGAGGAATTCCTCTTATGGGCCGAAGCCTATGGAAGAGGAAAGAGTTCCTATCAGATACAAAGTAAACAATACAAAAACCCTGTTGATTAAAACTTAAAATCGATACATCACTTCATTGGAATAACATTTTCCAAAGCGATTTCATAACAAAATACAATATTAGAAACCATATGAAAAATAACTATATAATATGTACATTAGAGAATCGGATGATGGTGATTGATGAGTTGGTCCTATAGTTTTAGGTTGGTTCCGAACCACTTATTAATAAAAAATTCAATAACAATATTTACATAAAACTATATAAAATAAATAAGAAAAAAGTACAACAGAGGAAAATTATAATAGCCTACCTGCAAAGGTTTCCCAGAACGCAGGTATGAGTCAGTAAGAATGACAATGATTAAGTCTAATGAAACTGAGAAAAATGAAATTTAAGACTTAAAAGAACATAATGAGAAGTATGGAAGAAAATATAGAAATAACACAGAAGTCCAAACCGAATTTGATAGAAGAAAAGAAAAATAATATGGAAATAAAGAGAAAGATGAGCATTTAACTATCTCATATGAATTTTTTAAAATAACTATTAGAAGATTTTTTCAGTTTTATTTTCAGAAACGATCCATTCGTCCAGCGTTTTACCAAATGATTTATTTTTCTTTATGAATTAAGAAAAACAAAATAAAATTGTCTCCTGCACACCTCCAAGTCCATTCTGACATGTTCTAATAGGTTTTACGAGGGGCGTAAGTTGAAAGGAAATAAACGAAATTGAAAAAGGTTTCTATTTTTTTTAAAGTTGGTATGAACTTCAACTTCAATGTTATTTCATCATATTGAAGTTCTATCTTCTATTACATATATTACACACCCTCTAGCTGACAGTAATACATTATTTTAAATAATATTGTTACGGGTTCTAATAGCTAAAATAAGGCTGGCAACACTAAAGTTCACACTTGCACTTTATTTACAAAAATTAGTCTATTCACACAAATTAATTGTAAGTTCAATAAAGAAAAAACAGATCATCAAATGACAAGCTAATACTTATTTTCAGTAATTATTTACAAGAATTAATAAATAAGTAATTACAGGCTGATCAATAATAAAAGAAACAAGAGTCCAATAAACTGTTCAATAATGTAGAAAGAAATGATAAAAAGAGCCACTAATCACTTACAAAACACAGTTCAATTCGTTATTTGACAGTCCTAAATAATATCTCTTAACACAACGTCTTTAAACTATTAGTAAGCTGCATAAACATTAAACACTTGTCTCTGCACTTGACACTGTCTAAAGACTAAATAAAGCACTGTTTACTCCACTGGCACTGGATTGTCTCTTCTCTTCTACGAGATCTGTAATACAATCTGTCACACGGGTTTGTAAAACGAAACTGTCACGCAAGCTTTTGTAAAAACTAACTAACTGGTTCATGTGGACTCCTTTATATAGCTGTTGCAGTTGTATAATTCCAAGAATTGGAGCTCACCATACACTTCGAGAATCCTCAAGAAGGCTTGGACTAGACCTCGATTGTTCTAGAAGTCTGAAGAAATCATGAGAAATCTCGAGAAATCAATTGAGTGAGAGAGTTGCAGACTTGAATAATAAGAGTGACAAAGACATGTGAAAAGCAAGAGAACGCAGACTGGATGTCGAAGTCACGTCCAACCATGAAAACAATAGAATGACATAAATAGAACAAGTGCGTGACTAACTGCTTGTTTGCTCTCGTAACAATATATTCACACATTTATTAATAATGTATAATATCTTCATCAATTTTGAAGTAGATTATTAATTAAATATCCTTTTTCAGAGAAAGAGACAATTAAAAAAGCATAATATAGATAATGAATTAGGAAGAATTATGTTACTACAATAACTTTATCACTATTTCAATTCTTGAAATTAAAATAACTATACCACAATTAAGACTTGATGGATAAATAAATACTATACGCTGTTTTTTAAGAGGCCCATTTTTTAAATGGGCTAATCATTGAATTCCAACCTTCAAATACGGTAGTTGCTCATATTTTCATGTTGGGTTGAGTCTATAGATTCAACACTGTTGATTTATTTTTAATAAATCTCGTCATTATTGATATGAATTTCAAATAATAACCAAAAAACTATGAATGTTTATTATGTTTCACAATATTACCAATTATTGAAACTTTGTTAAAATCGCTTGAAACAAGACTGTAAAAATATTAAAATTCAACTGAAAATTCACTTTTATCACCAATTTTTCTACAAATGGGTCCGCTGCTATTTTACATTCGATTTAAAAAAAATAATATGTGTTAAAATCTAGCAGAAGAGAACAATGTTGAATATTGTTAGGAGTAGTCAAGTATTCAAATACTTGAATATTGTTCAGAACACTGACTAAAAAATCTCCTACTGTGTCCTTCAAATACACACCGCATTGGATACAAGTAAGAGGGTTCGGAACCCACCTAAAACTGTAGGTCCAACTCATCAATCACCATCATCCAATGCATTACCCATGCACAGGTCTCAGACCTATGTGGGCTTCATCCTCAAAAAAAATGCAGTATCCCTCAAGCTTACCATAATATTTAAAGCTGTAAAGTTATAAAATTAACGCATTATTGTGAATTTAACGACTTGCAGTCAATTTTTAATTGTCAATAGATAATATTCCTACTCACTCTTGGCTAAACGTTATAGAGTCACGGAAACTCATCTTCAAGGCAACCTAGAGCGGTGATGTTGGTGTTTTGGTTAGAAGAATTGTGGTTTTTGTATGATGTGATCAAAAGGAAATCCAAGAAGTTATAAAAGTATCAAAAGATTAAAAAATATATTTTCTCACAATCATATAAGCTGAATGAATAGAGAAGTTACCAATCAAAAACTAGAAAAAACCCATAAACTATAAACATGAAACCATGAGTTATTATGGAGAGATTTTTATTGGTTTCTTCTTTGACTCTCTTCTCATAACTTGGTTTTCTGCTATTTTTTGTGCTATAAACTATTGTAAGGCTGCAACTAGATTCAACTGTATTTTCAAAATATGACCGGTCTTTGAGTTCCTCGTAGGCTACTGTAGTGGAATTATTCATTTGTTTCAAACTGACCACAAATACAGAGGATGGCCTACTGATAGAGATGCTTGGGAGGCTGTAGAGGAAAAGACTGAGGCCCGCAATTAGCTTTTATCAAACCAAAGGTCGTTAATCAGAAAAATTGCGTTTTTGTACAGTAATAGTTTTATGAGACGTTGTGATAGGTGGGTATGCATTCATATTATCATCTAGACCTGTACTATAATAATGTGTAGTAAAGTATATGTAGTGTTTTGCATATTTTGGTGGATATAGCATATGGCAGCTTATATTTCACTTTATTTCGATACTATATTTCCTACTTAGTTTTATCACCATTTGCAAAGCTACTACTACTACTTTCAAAGCTGAATAATTTATCACAAGGAACAGGAAGAAAAATAACTCATTTTAGTCATTTAAGGATGGCTTCTTAGAAATTCTTGATACATCATTAATGCATTACACGATGCATTATAATGTTAGTAGAAAATATTACCACTACACTCTCATTACCACTTTGTGGCCTAAAAATCGCATTGATAAAATCACTTAGAACAAAACTGTAAAAATCCTGTTGAAATCAAATGAAATTCAACTGAAAATTTGTGAGTACATTTATTATAATATTCGCAATCTAAAACTGACTGCAAATCGTTAAATTTACAACAAAAAGTTAATATTAACAACGCAGACCGTTATGGAACAAGAAATCCATGAATGAAAATTCACTTTATAGTTGATCATCGCTTCTCTCTATAGTAGGTCATTTTTCACCTCATTACTCACACACTAGTCTTGGACTCAGGTGATTTTCATTATGGAGAAAAATCTTGATGCAAAACTTGACAAAATTAATATTAATTAAGAATTGCTTGTAAAGTTTTTCCTAGTATATTCTTAGAATATTTGTCTGGAGTCTGTGATTGCAGGTAGCAAGGATTTTAATTTGTCCATGTATTTTGTGTTGTACAACATTTCATTAATATGAAATTCCCATGTATCATGTAGTCCATGTGACACTAGTAGTTCTGTGAACGGTAGACCTCTCGCCCAAGAATAAGGGTATTTGCACCGAGGAACATTTTTGATGCGCTCAATGATAATCACCATCGCAAAATTGAACTCTATTATCAGACCTAACCGTTGATTCCATTTGTATCCTTATTCATGTACCTATGTTTCCACAAAAGTCACTCTATATCACATTAAAAAAGTTACACTTCTATTTTCCGGACAGTTGATTACTCAAATCAGATCAGATTTCACAAGCCTGATGAAGAAATTTATAGAACAACACCGCATGGATCTTCCTTCAAGAAATGCCCTGCGATGTATATGTGAATTTTCAAAATTTGCTTGCATTTGAAGGTATTTAAAACGAAAAAAGGGAAGACATACAGGCCTTTTATAGAAAACATATGGTTTTTTAAAATGATTTTAATTCTCTATAATATACAGTTGATTCAAGATAGCCCTTGGACCCTCTTATTTATCTGGTTGAGCCATAATATGAATCAAGTTATCATTTATAGGAATAGCATATTTGTTGAGAGAAGTGAATCATCTGTGATGCTTTCCATGACGAAATACTTGAATGAACAATCTAATATAAAAACTGACACTGTATTTCTATTCAATATATGATTTTCACTCACTTTTACTAGAGATACTGGAAGAATGCATTTCACTTCTAAAGAGAAGCTTCATCATAAATAATAAGACGAAGTTGTCACAACCACATTTATTAGAAATATAGAGATACTAGTTTCGGATTTTACTGAGTTTTGTTTGAGATTGATAATGGAGTAACATCCGAAAGTAGTATTTCTATATTTTTAATAAATGTGTCTGTGACAATTTCGTCTTATTATTCATTATTGATATCTTCCACAATATCACTTCCACCACTAGAAAGAAAGTTAATGAAGCTTCTTCATTTATATTAAATAGAAATACAGTATCAGATGATTCACTTCTCTAAAAAAATATGACGTTATTCTTATATAACTTAAATGATAATTTGGTTCATATGAAGGCTCAACCAGATAAATAAGAGGGCCCAAGGGCTATCTTGAATCAAAAACATATTATGGAGAAGCTCATTTAAAAGATCATATGTTTTCTATAGAAGAAGACCTGAGTCTCTTCCCTTTTCCGTTTTAAATACTAACTTTTCAAGTGAATTCAACGACTTGCAGTCAAATTTTTATTAAAATAAGTAGTATTCCACTTACTTCTGTAGGCCGAACGTTTTCGAGTTGTTAAAACCCATGGCCTTGAAGATGAAAAGCCACTTGAAAAGTTAATATTAACAACGCAATTCGTCATGGAAAACGAAATCCAGGTTTTAAATACCTTCAAATGTAAGAAAATTTTGAAAATCCTCTCACATCGCTGGGCATTTCTCAGAAAGATACATAAAAAATTTGATAGAATTTGATCAACGTATTTAGGCGTAAATACGTTACAGAGAGACAAATGCAAAACGGTCGACAGGTCGACTTGAAACAGAAACCTCCTTTCGTTCGGTCAATAAACATTAAGCAATTTATATTGGGAGCGCCTTCACCACTTCAGGACTGATCAGGAGAAATAAAAAAAAAAACAACAAAAAAAAGGCATATACCGGTGAGAACTGGCTAATTCCTTTTTTTTTGAAAATGTGTTGTGGAGAAACCAATATGGACCACATTCACCAGACTTCTGGGAGGGCCACAAAAAATGCATTTGTCGAAGAAAATCTTGAAACCCTACGTCACAAAATATTACCTTTTTTAGGGGTTTCCACTGCTTGAACTACAGAATTCTAATTATCAATCAATAATGTGTTACATGTATAAGATCACATCAATGAAAAATTGTTAAATATAATGTCTTTGACGCTCATGGAATAGGTAATTTTCTATATTTATATTTGATATTTTTTTGTTTTGACATGCTCTGGCTATTCTCCTCTCAATTTTCAAGTTTTTTCAAAACCTTGTTTTTTTTTGCATTATCTTGAAAAGTGTTTCGCGTTTCGCTTCCGTATGTCACCTCTGGTTGTACCACTGTCTTGTAATATTTTAATTTCGATTTAATTGATGGGATTTTTTTATTGTAAAAGTAGACCATGTAATTTTTTGAGACTTTATTATTTTATTAGTTTTGGCCTACCATGCAGGTTTTTCATACAGGTTGTGTGATATAATTTCTCGAAAAAACTTGATTTGTTTTACTGTTTTAATTTTCCTGTTAATCATATTTATATTCAAAGAAATTTTTTAAAAATGGTTGAATGTTGAGGAGCTTACCATCAGTTAAGGGAATGTCTGTTTCGACAGCTGACCCTTCCCATGCTTCAACATCTTCATCTTCAGGCTTCACTTTACTCTGAAAACTGTCGGCGTCTGGATTCAAATTTGGAATGGCGGCGGCTGGTGTGACCTTGAAGAAAAACATTGGAATTTTATTACTTGATTATAATTTTATGAGTCTTTCAAGTATTAACTTACTTTTCATGTGAAATTTAACGACTTGCAGTCAAATATTTGACTGCAAGTCGTTAAATTTCACATGAAAAGTTAATATTAACAACGCAGTTCGTCATGGAACAAGAAATCCAGGAATATTAACTTACATAGTAAGTTTTAATTTAATGACTGAAATTGTGCATCATCTCTTATTGTATTAAACAGAAACTACTATCACAGGTAGTCACTTTTTTATATAATTATAATCTCTGTTTTTTTCATAATTTTCTTGATTTGATAATTGCATTCACTCAAGCATATACGTGTGCAAGGATACCTTTTACACTTGTGTACCTTGTTATTGTGTTTTTCACCCAATAACAAAATCAATAGGAAATAAAATATATAATCACAAAATAGAAGTAAATAAGAATATAAAAATTGGAGATTATGCAAGATTAATTAAACTTTTTGGAAAGAAATTACGGGTGGAAGAGAATTTTAAAATTGTTGTAAGTAGACAACATAATCTACTTTTCAGGTATGTAGTCATGAGTTCTAATTGAAAAATTAAATAACTTGAGTAGAGCTTATGGTGCTTAATAATAGAATATGTAGACTGTTTCATCATAGCATTTTAAGAAGTGATTAGTATTATAAATATACCTAATATATAAATATAGACTAAAATCATATGCACATTGGAATGTACATACAGTACTGTATTTTTAACCGACTTCAAAAACAGAAGGAGGTTCTCAATTCGATCTGTTTTTTTTTTAATTTTAATGAATAATTAGAGGTCATATTTCATTTACATTAAATTTCTTGATCCACTACTAGCTGCGATTTTAGCATAAACTATTTGACATAAATTGTTACTACTTGCACGTTTTATATGAGTGCATGGTAAATGGATTTACTCACTTGGATGTAGTGGAGCAATTTTTCCAGGATGTTACAGCAATTAATTGTTGAAACAAATTTATTTATTTCTCACGTCTAATAAGTAAATTCAACTTAATTTTTTTTAAATATAACTGCAATTGATTTATAACTGATATATAATTTCCATCATCTTTTTTACTTTTTCAATCTTATTATTAGGCCTGTAATATCAATTAATTAATGTATTAATTTCAAATTCCTTTAAGCTATTAATTTATACTGAAGACTTCTGAAATGGCGGATATTGGCAACAGCTGATGGAAATCGATGAATGCTCTATAAAAATATCAGTCACCACCGGGATCGAACCACGGACCTCCCAATTGTCGTTCGGGCGCTACTAGACTATAGTGACCCTTCTGCACAGCGGCACTCATTTTAAACTTGGCCATATCTGCTCGAATCTCACAAGTTAGAAGTAACTGACAATTTAACAAACTGGCAAATATAAAGAATATATTTATTTCGAATTCCTTAAAGTGCTATATTATGTATAGGCTAGTAGCATTCATCGATTTCCATCAGCTATTCAATGCTGTTTTCAATATCCACCATTGCGGAAGGCTTCAAAATCAAAATCATATATTTCTTCAATAATAATAATAATAATAATTATAAAGTAAATAATAGAAAATGAGAAAGCTAGTGACAGTATCATCCTCCATTTTCTTAATATATGTAATATAATATATAATATACATATATATTATATACATGTGGCAAATATAAAGATCTCAAGTTGGTTTTATGATTACTTCAAAGCTAGACTTTGTTCAGCCATTGCTTATAGTAAGTACTGTGGCACTACCTGAGAAATTAAAGCACCTAGGAACTTTATTGCATATTTTATTATTTTGTTTTCTGACAAAAGCTTTACTTGTTTAACATGTCTTATAGTAAGTATACATCATCACTTATTACTGTTGCAATATTCTAGAAAAATAAGGGTAAATACCTTAAATACACTATTGGCACGTAAATACACGTGAATACACTATTGGCACGTAAATACACTATTCAATACTGTTGTCAATATCCGCCATTGTGGAAGTCTTCAGTATAAACTAATAGCAATTAAAGGAATTCGAAATTAATAAATTATGTTTATTATATGTATGTTCTGTATATGATATGGCAATAAATGAATTTGATTTTGATTTCTTCCATTTCTTTGGATCCAAGTATTCTTGAATGGCATTGAATGCATTTATTTAAGAAAAAAGCAATTTACTTTAGCTGTAACAGAAAACCTGAAAAGTGTCAGGCATGTCACAGATTGTGACATAATCTCAGCTTGAGTAAAGTGAATAAACTATTGAAGAAATGTTGAAGTTCCCAATGCCACAGGCATGAGTTGAACTTTTGACCTTAGGTTCTATTGTCTTTGAAGGCAGAAGGGCCACCGGAGGAAGAAATCATCTGTTTGAATCCAGTGAGAGGATGATGTTCTTTTCTCGGATATCTGTCTGGTGCCTCTCCATACTCTACTAGGGGGTTCACTCTTTTGAGAGAAAGGTCAGTAGATATGCAGCTTACAACGCATTGGGCGGGGGGGGGGGGGGGGGGAGTCCTGCCCAAGTGATCTACTCCTCTGCAAAAACTTCTCCATTTAAAAATTCAGAACAATCTTAATAATCAAGCTCTTGATCACTTTTTACATAGACCTCCTTAATTGATGAGTATATACCTGTATTTTTGCTGAAAGAGGAAATTAAAAAGCTTAAATTCAATGTCCAACAAAGCAAATATTTATTTATTCAAATATACATAGATGGGGGCACAAGGATGACTCCCATGCTTTCCCTCTTAACACAATGACAATGCAGAATATACAAATTGTAATGAAGTTAAATAAAAAAGGAAAGATATATAGTATTATATCAGAAAGTAATATAAAATTAGAGTTCCTGCTTCAACAAGAGTAATAAGGAGAATAATTAGCCTATGAACTATAAAAAAATCAGAAATTAAATATTTTGAGAAATAAGTTAGTACTTATACATATTGTAATAAAGTGAAATAAGAAATAAAAGATATCAAGTTAAAGTCTGTTCAAATATGATACTTTTTGGTTGTACTTCTTTACTTGAACATTGTGTGATGTGAATTGATTACGTTGAGTAAGTTGAATGAGTGGACTCTGTTGAATGACTGGAGTCAACTTTAAATCTGTTGATTGGATGAGAGTCTGATAGGAAGGCGTGAAAAACAGCTGTGATTGACTTAATTTTTATTCACATCAAATAACAAGAATCTCAAGCGCTGAGTCAAAAATATGAGATACTCAACTGATGGGAACTTTATTCACACTACCTATTGTCACAGAAGAGAATTCATAGAGTGCACAGTGAGTTTAAAAACGTATTAAATATTCTGTTACTGAAAAGAAGCGCTGTAAGTGACAGAAATTTAACATTGAAACACTGAAAACATTCAAAAACATGAAAAACATTGTAGCATCGTTACATTGAAAAAATATTCAAAAAACATGAAAAACATTGTAGCATCGTTACATTGAAAAAAATATTCAAAAACATGAAAAACATTGTAGCATTGTTACATTGAAAAAACATAAAAATGCAACAGTGGAAAACATTAAAATATTGTAACATTAAAAAGCATTGAAATATTGTAACATTTAACTGAAAGTAGTATTTCTCAAATAATGTTTTGAGTTTACTTGTACTTGTTAGATCAGTGAGTTTAAAAACTGATCTATTATTATGGAACTGAAAAGTTTAGAATATCATAGTCATCTATTAACTTATAAATAATGAAAAAGCATATTGTTCATATTATTGTTGAAGACGGACATTTGATAACAGTGTTACGGGTTCTATGTCTAAAATAACGCTGGCAACACTTAAATTTATCACTTGCACTTTATTTACACATATAATCCACAACTCACACTGTTCAGTAATTTCTTACAGAAAAATAAGCAATTAAAAACAGATAAACGAGTTTTCAATATTACCATACAAAAATCAATCACTAAATGTCAAAAGGCTGATCTAATATTAAATAATAACTGTACAATACACTGTCCAATAATATTCAGAAAGAAACGTCGAGGAAGAACAATTAACTTATGTGACACAAGTCCGTAATGCAGTAATAGGTAAAAGAATTATCACTATAGAACTGTCAAAAGAATTATCACTACAGACAACGAAAGTACGTTACACGATTTGTAAAAGCGCCAACGGGATTGCACTGTCCGTATTAACAGGATCTGTCACTACTGCCACTTATCAACGTAGGACAACAACTGAACTACTTGATTATCACGACGAACTTCAAACAAGACTGAACTAATTTACAAAAGTCTCCCTCTATTTATATAATTTTTCATAATTGAGATATCTCTCGATTTTTCTATCAACTTCTACCTATTTCTAAAATTAACAATGAAAGACCTTCACGCCTTCCACAATATTCGATAAGACTCCATTAATTTCTAATCAAACAACTAGAACATTCTACAAAGGTCTAAGTAAACACCATAAAAGTGTCAAAAGCCGAGTAATTAATTGCTTAGAAGTAAACATTTATATAGCAGATAACACCGAGAACCACTTCTTTCTCTCAATTCTCACTACAATATAGATTACTGACAAACTGTATGATTGAATTTATAAAAATGATCGTTCAATTGGACTGAATAGTAACTTGCTTCTGTAATTACTGATGAGTTATAAAAATATAAATTAAATGAGAATAGAAATCCTTCTCACATGAGGCAAAGCATGTTTTTGGACACAAAGAAAAAATCAAAATCATATAAATTTTTTTTTTAATAATAACAATAATAATAATAATAATAATAATAATAATAATTCCAATTAAAACAGTTATTAACAATAGAAATGTTGAGATGTGTAGACTATGAGTGCATAAGAAGGTATGGCATTTTGGCCCGGGGAGCAACAAATTTTTGTCACATCAATCCGCTTTTCAAGGTTCAGAAGATCATTTTGAGGATAATAGGATTCAACCACCCTCTTTAGCCATCGGTACTTTTATACTCAGAGCTCGGCATCCTAAGCATCAAACAAATCTAGTTACTCAAGAGTTTCTTACATTCATCAAGAAAAATCCACAATTCTTCACCAACTTGGACCACTAACATGGTATACGCAGAAGAAACATGGACTTTTCAATTCCTAAGATGACAACATCTTTTGCTCAGAGATCAGTCACATATTTAGCACCAAGAATTTTCAATAGACATTAAAGAAATAATTCCAGTTAATACATTTAAAAGGAAACAAATCTGGTTTTTGGATAATGGAATTAGGCTAATCACAGCGAACAATTAATGTGATGAATTGTTTTTCTGTAGCCTAAAAAAAGTCTGAATAATCTGGACTAATTAATCTAAATTACTAGAAACCATACATATTTAACTAGTAGCAAGTAGTCTAAAAATATTATTATAGTTATATAATCAGTATTCTTGTAAATTAATGAATGTTTTTGCTTTTCGAACGTTTCTTCTCAATATTTAATATTCAGTTAGTAAAATGTAATTTTGTAAAACGAACGTAATAATTTTTTGAATTTTCTAAATACCTTTATAAAGAAATAGACGAAATAGTGCTATCCCGACACATATTTATATAGTGGGAGCCACAAAATCCCACAAGATTTAAGACTTTAAACAAACAGTCTTTTCTGCAATGTTGATTTTTTTATTGTGAATAAACTCCTCTGGTAGTGCTGTACTCACAGCAAAAGAAATTATTATTATTTTTATTATTATTATTATTATTATTATTGTCGATAGAACTCCCAAGAGGAAGACGATAAGTATTCAATGACTCGTGGTGTATGGTATTTATTTTTTCTTCTTTGCCCAGTATTATTTCATCCTTTGTGAGAACCGCTGCTTCCTTTCTTCACTCCATGGTGGTCTGTACTGTTTAGGGCGCAGATCTGAGAGAATATCCCACTTATCCACAATAACTCCCTGTTCAATATCTCCTGTTCATTTTTGTTGAGCGTGGTTAGATCTTTTCTAATATTTTCTAACCAGGGTCCCGGACTAGTTAGTGACAGTAGGTATCTTGGCACTCTGTTGGTTAACCTGTATTCTGGAAGTCTGAGAATATGACCGTAAAACTTTAAACGCCGTCTCTTCATATATTTTTCTATGTTGGAAAATCTTTCTACAAGCTCATTCTTCTGTAATCTAAATCCATTTTCTGTTTTTCTTTGACCAAGAATTTTCCTGATGATTTTCCTTTCTTCTTTTTTAATGTCATCCATTTCCATTTTTCGGCTCATAGAAAGAGTCTCACAAGCATATAGTGCTGCAGGCTTAATTGTTGTGTTATAGTGTCGAATTTTGGTTACACGAGAAAGAGATTTTTTATTGTATACATGTTGAACAAGTCCCAACGCTTTCCTAATCTTCTGCAGTCTCTCCAACTGAGAGAAACTTTCAGAACTATTAGGTTCTATAATTTCTCCTAAATATTTAAAATGCGGAACTCTGTTTATTTCACCATATTAAGTATTCAATTTTTGAAGTTCAACTCTATTAGCTATGAGGACCGTTTTCTCAAAAGAAATCTGGAGACCTACTTTTTGAGCAGATTCTTTGAGGATTTCCACTTGTCTTTATTATTATTATTATTTATATTTTTCACATTCTATTTGAATGGGTTCTTCTCATAAAATACAGGCATATGTGCCAGGTATTCTACAAGCTATTGTGAAAGGATTAATAATAATAATAATAATAATAATAATAATAATAATAATAATAATAAATAATAATAATAATAATAACAATAATAAGCGTATGGCTTGTAATGGTGGGGATACCCTTAAGGTAGTTTTACCTCATCGGTTGAGCCATGTTATTACTGATAATAACCTCAAGTCATAGAAGTACGAAACTGACGAACTCATAAACAATGGTGCACTGATAGAAATCAATTTATTGGTAAATGGTCCATGTATATGGACTATCAGATGATAACTACCATCTGAATTATGATAGTATGAACTATCCAAATTTTCAAGGTCATTTCAAATGCAAGTCATTGAATTACTGCGGAAAGAGGAAGAAGGAGAATAGAGAAAGATGAGTGAGTATGAGAGAGATTGAGTGGGTAGATGTTGAGAAAAGGAAGAGTATGCAAAAAGAGAGATAGAAACTGGATAAAAGTGAGAGAAACAATGAGGCAGGAATTGAATGAGGGGGTGAGTAAATGGATGAAAGAAAGAGTGAGGGTGAGGAACAATGAACAGGGATTGAATGAGTGAAAGAGAGTGAGGTGGATGAGAAAAAGAGAAGTAGATGGGATGAGGAGAGATTGTTAGAGAAAGAAAAATAGTAGACTAATTTGAGAGAGCGTGGAAAATAGACAAAGAGGAAAGATGTGAACATTTAAATGAGGAACAGGAAAAACATTTTCTCTATAACGAGTTTATAATTTGGTACACGAGTACACTGATAGGTAGGCTACTCTTCATTATTGAGAATGGTTCTACAATTTTTCTTTTTTGAATTTTCAAGTTTTGAAATTTATCCGTTTGAAAATTCCACTATGAGTGTCGCTCATGTGAAACAAACAACTGTAGATTACATGATTTATCAATAAAATTGGAGATCCTTAAAAACAAATAATAAACTAGGTAATATGTGAGCATTATTATGTTTGTAATAATATGTGTGTTTTATTGAGTTGTAGGTAATAATATATATTTCAATAATTTCCTTGAAACTATTATGGTCTGATTATTTAAGCAAGAGTAAACAGTTGATCTGCCAACTTATCCGTCACAAGTTACTAGCCATCTCATCATAAGTATGCTGTGTCAGAATTACTCTAGGATATGTGTATGGTTTTTATTGGTGGGTAGACCCTTACGGGTAGTTCCAATTCACGTTTGTATTATGTTATGTGGAACATGGTGGACCAAGAATTTTAGGTGGATTCCTAACCACCGGGTAAGTGATAACGCTTATAACATCAAGTCATTGAAGCACGTTCACACATCCAAGCTAGGAATTAATTTGTTAGAAAAACAAGTTTAATGAGCTTCAGCCTATAATTTACATTGCAAATATCTTGGCAACAATATTATTATCATTAGAAAAAAAAGAAAAAACATTATATTAAAAAAATGTATAACAAAAGAGCTTCAGCCTATAATTTACATTGCAAATATGTTCATCTTGGCAACAATATATTACGGTATTGTTAGAAAAAAAATAAAAATAAACATTATATATAAAAATGGAAACAAAAGATACATGTAAATTCATAAAAAGAGAATTCATAATGAATTTAGGTTGAGAAAAATATTTAAAAATAAAACTTCATTTACTTTTATTATTATAAATATTAGCCTACATGAAATCATTCGTCTAGATGAAGATTTGGAACACTAATTATTTTGTAGATTGTTTTTCATAAATATTATTATTATCATCATCATTTTTGTTATTATCATTATTATTATAAGAGGGTACCATATGTAGGTATATGATATTACTACTCAATTATTTACTTATTATATTACAATTACATTTACATAATATTTACAATATTATATTAGTAGAGGAGGCCATAGCTATACCCTTCGTTTGACCGATTTTGAACTTATCAGTTGATTTTAGATTTATATTGTGGAACTCCATAATAAAAATGAAAACTGTTGATACTTTTGTCAGTTCCAATTATTTAATTGAACAGTGAGGCAACGAAACCGGTTCAGTGCTCAATAAAATAAGTAGAATTGACACAACATATTAACCGTTTATATTTTCAATATATTTATTTTTATATTACAATGAAAGATAATAATATAGTTAATATTCAGAAAACTTGGTTGAAAAGTATTCCTGCGCAATAGCCTAGAAATTATAATAAATTCGTGAAATAAGTTGGAAAAATTATAGAAAGTTCCCAATAGTTGTAGAATATATAATAGTTAAAGAAATATAGCACTGTTAAAGAAATATAGCAATAGTTAAAGAAATATAGCACTGTTTTTTTTTTAAACGCATATACCATGTCATTCTTTCTTTCTTTCTTTCTTCATTCCATTCAAGGTAGCTCTTGACACATCATAAAATGTAGATTTAAATTTTATGACCTGCAATTCCAGACATTAATAGCTGAGAGATATACGGTATGGTGTTTTACATCATACAACATATCGAAGTACAGCACTGGTACTAATGATTAATGTCATATCATAAGAGCTGTCATGCAAATGACAGGTAACTTACCGTACTGAAAAATATTGGGAATTATCTTCAAGAGAGAATCTGTTTTAAATAAAAAAACATTTTGAAAAATATACATTGGAAAGCATAGATTAGAACGGAGAACAAAAAAGTATCACAGTAGTCAAATAAAAGAAAAAAATAACCGATGAATAAATTGATTTTGGAGAAACTGAAAATTTATCAAACTGACAAATATATAGAACGTAATTTAATATAATGTTGAAGATCCATCTTGTTTCCACTAATATATATATAATAAAAATTCAAAAAACACTTCTAAGTGGAAATTATGACTCACGTTATGGCGTGACGGCCGTTTCATCTGACGATGCTGTTGACAACAGAGTGAAACGGCCGTCACACCATAACTTGAGTCATAATTTCCACTTAAAAGTGATTTTAAGTTTTTATCATAATTTATTAATTTCGAATTCTTCAAAGTGCTATTAATTAAACTCAATGCTGTTGCCCGCCATTGCGGAAGTTTTCATTATAATTAATAAAGAGGAATTCGAAATTAATAAATAATAACAATTAGAAGTTGAACATTATTTGAGGTAGTTCCATATTGTTTACTATTGAATCGGTATCATTGAACTAAAATACGACTGAATTTATAGTGGAAATGTGAGTAGGTATATATTTCCACTGTAAATATATATATATTACTATAATTATATAATATATATTAAATTATCACTATTTATTTACTGGTCATTATAATTTTAGTTTGAACTTTGGTTAGTAAAATCAATTAGTTAATCAATCAATGAGTCACAGGAAATTGTGAAAAGTTAGTAGTGAGTTCTCTGTTTATTTTCTGAAAACTTGAATACTTGTAAAGCCGCGTCTCCACCAACCGAACATGCTCGGCGAACAGTGTTCACTGGAATCAGTTGATGTCGCTGGACATTTTTTGGAGTTGGTTTGGTGTGGACGCCTTCTCGGACATTATGATCGGTGTGACGGGAACCTGTGTTGTTGGTCGTCACTGTTCGCTCACAGACCGAACATTTCAATTGAACTCACGAACATATGTTCGGTGACCCATATGTTTAATGTTTGCCCGTTTTTTGTATTCGCCAACAATGTTCGGCAGACATGTTCGGTTGGTGGAGACGCGGCTCAAGTGTAACAACTGAAATTACGATGCTGTTTATGATATTATATTTTTAATTGTTAATGATAAATCCAGTAAAACAGAACTGGTTCTTGGAATCAAAATCATTTTTTCTCGTCAATTATACAAAAATTCTTAGAATAATTTCCATTTCACAATAAAATACTAAAGAGGTAAATGTGATTTCCCTCTGACTTTTCCTTACGAAGATTTTAAGTCTAGTTTGATTAACAATTCAAACACTACCAAGTAATTGAGTCTATAAAAACGATGATTTACTCAACAGTAAAAATATCAGTAGTTGTTTTAAAAATGCAATTGATTTCTTTGTACTAATTCATAATAAATATGAAACATTGTAAATAAGCTTCAAGGAGCGAGTTTTCCTTTATCAACTATTTCACAATCCACATTCATCCATAACAAATTAACTAAGAACAAATTTCTTTCATGAGTAAGATAAAAATTCTTTAATTGATGTTCTAAAAGCTCTAAAGTATATATTTCATTGGTGGGGAGACCCTGGCTAATCCAATCGGTGATCCTTAAAAAGAGGGCCCAGGAGAGTGTTGCTTATCTAATCTGATTGAACAGATACCTATTCGGCTCGTTTAATAATAAAAATAAAGATAATAATAATAATAAAATTAAAAATAATAATAATCGATAATTAATTTTGTAGCTTGTAGAATAAGCAATTAGGTGTGACTTTTCTTCAAGGAATGAAGTCACATCCCTTAAAAATTTACCAAGAGCAAATGTGTTTGATGACTAGTACACATAATCTCCTATCTGTTCATCCAAACACTTGTAGGCTACAACTCCTCTCTCAACATGCATCTTCCAAATAAACCTTTCCTTGTGAAATTCAAGTATTGAGGCATATCTAAAGTATGATCTGGGGCATGCGCCTGTCCCATGCTTCACATGTTAGAAATACTTGGCAACATGATAGGTTTGCATCTGAGAGTTGTCAAATTAATTGAATCTAAGAAATGACTAAACTACAGGATAAACATGACGTCGATGGAGTACGAACAGCCTACTTCAGTATTTTTTGTCAAAATACTTGTGAAACTCCTCTTTTAACATGTCTCTTCCAATTTTTTTTGGAGGATGAAGCCCACATAGGTCAGAGACCTGTGCGTGGGTAATAAGTTGGATGATTGTGATTGATGAGCTGGACCTACAGTTTTAGATGGGTTCCGAACCACCGGGAAGTGATTTTACAGCAGAGAACAGTGTATTTTTTGCTGGCCAATCTAATCGGTCACTTTTACAAAGAGTGCTTAGGAGAACGCAGCTTATCTCTATCTGATTGAACAGACACCTGCTACGGCTCACGACTATCACTTCCCTGTAATAAACCTACTTGATGATGATACCTACCATGAGTCTGAGACTTGTGCGTAGGTGTGATGAATGGAATGACGATGTTATTGTTACGAATGTGATCATGATGATATTGTTGCTGTGATGAATGTTATGGATGGTGGACCAACAGTTTTAGGTGGACTCCGTACTTTCGAGTAAGTAATAATAAAATGGAAAACGTCATATTTTTGTAATATATACAGTATATAAATATTATTTAAGAAATATTGTGAGAAATGTTCATTATTCAGCATCTAGAAAACATCATTCAGCATCGACATCTAGAAAACAAACAAAAGTCTATCTGATGATGATGATGAAGATTATTATTATGATGATGATGATGATGATGATGATGATGATGATGATTGATGATGATGATGATGATGATGATGATGATGATGATGATGATGGATGATGATGATGATGATGGATGATGATGATGATGATGATAATAATAATAATAATGATGGTGTTATTGAGATGATGTTATTGTAATTTATTTATTTATTTATTTATTCACAATTGTCACATTACATCAAATATTCTGAGTTTCACTCAAATGATTAGTGACATGTCAATTCTTAAACTACTAGCTTCACTATACAGTGAAGAAGAAAAGAGAAACAATTATATACCAAAATGGTATGTATATCTGTCAATAACATACAAAACACTCTCCTTTACAGCTATAATAATAATAATAATGAGTCATAGTCAGATGTCTTAAGACTTAAGTTATTTAATAAGTTAATAAAAATTAAAAGTTAATAAAAATTAAAATTCAGCAGCAGAGTATAAGGTTTTTTGAACTAGTAATTTTCGTACAGTTTGTTTAAATAGTGTTATAGATTCGATATTTCTGATGGCTGCTGGAAGTTTATTAAAATATCTCATCCCAGAATAAAACGGCGTCTTTTTAAAAGCTGTACTTCGGTGGATTGGGAATGAATGTAAATGATGGTAAACTTACAGTTTTGGGTGAATTCTGAACCATCTATATAAGATAATAACAAAGCAGAAAACGACATCTGTAATACGCAGTATATAAATAATATTACTCAAGAAATATCTATTTTGAGAAATGTTCATTATTTAGTATCTGGAAGCGAACTACAGTCTTGATGAAATTCTTCTTCCAATACGAACTGCAGGTATATTAATTAAAAATTTTAAAATACCGTAGTTCACGACATTGCAGTCATTCTTATAAGAAAATAATGATGATAATTGTAAACGTAAGTAAATTATTATTTCCTTGTAAAAAAGACTACAATGTCGTGAATTATTCGAAAAGTTTGTCTATAAACAATATGCTGTCTACAGAAAGTGACAGTTGTTACGAAACATGAGAATAAATGTTTTTATGATCACATAATAAACGAAAGACGGGGTTCTGTGACAGTTTATTTCCAGACTAAAGTGCATATTGAGATGTCTTTGTCGATGATCCAACAAAGCTTTTCAAAACGTCGGCTATTTTGTTGAATTGCACGTCTTGAAGAACGGATGTGAGAGGTGCTTGGTGATAGAAAAGGATGGGGAAAAGGGTAAAGGTAACAGACCCAGTGCGCATGACCCCCAAGGGGTTGGAGGGGGGAGGGGGGCGAGAGAGTGAGAGACTCACAAACATTGATAGAGAGTTCGAAATTCGAGTTGTGGGGGCGTTCGGTCTAATCGCCCACCCCAAAAACAACGTCATTGAGCTACCGCGCTCTTTTAGAAAACTCAAACCCCTGTGGACCATCAATGAATCTAGCCAAACCAACCCGGGAAGCAAAGGAAACTCTGTTTCATACTGTTACTGAAAATTCAGCTCAGAAGTTCACCGAAAACTGTAAAAATATAGTTTGTCGACTGACAACCTCTATAGGAAGGTTGGGTGGTGTAAATAAAGTTGAGTTAGTTGACTCTATTGAGTGACTGGAGTCGACTGTTGATCTGTTGAGTCGAAGGGAGTCCGATAGGAAGACAGGGAAAAACAGCTGTGATTGACTCAATTTTTATTCGCATCAAATAACAAGTCCCAAGCGCCGAGTCAAAAATATGATGATGTTGAAGATCCATCTTGTTTCCACTAATATTATAATAACAACAACTGAAAAAAACACTATATAAAGTGATTATTGTGACTCAGGTTATGACGTGACGGCCGTTTCACTCTGATATTAAGAGCATTGTCAGATGACCCACGGTAAACAAAAGAGTACACAGAAAGAAACGGCCATGTACACACATACTCACTAACCTAACCTAACCTGACGATGCTCTCAACATCAGAGTGAAACGGCCGCTCGCCATAATGTGAGTCACAATTTCCACTTTATTGTTTTTTGAGTTTTTATCAAAAATATGAGTTACTCAACATTCTCAAATTTATTCAAGCCACCCATTCATATTAGCGTTGACTCTTGTTGGTGGGGGAACCTTACAGGAAGTTCCACCTCGACATTTAGACAAGTTGCGGGAAACAATAAAATAAGAAGAGGTGATGTAGATGTAGCTGTAGATGTGAAGAATGAGAAACTTCTAAAAATTTCATATAATTGTTTTATTTGTAAGTTAGTAATTTTTTGTGAAACTGTTATAGTTATATTCAGATATTCAGTTAACGTTGTATGTTTACTTTATATGTTATTGCGGAATAAAGATGATTATATAGCTGAGAATTCTACCAGAATTTGTCTACTGACAGCCTCCATACTGCTAAATTGTGTTAATTATTGTATTGCATACAATTTTTCTTTGTGAACTACCGTAACCTCAAAGTTTTGGAAAATGCAGCAAAATCAAAATTTGCGAAGAGAGCAGTTTTGCAGTCTGTTGCATCTTGGCATTCATTGTATTTTTATGTCTATGACATTGGTCAAATATGATCAAAAAACTAAATTTTTAAAAAATCTTTGTCACCAAAATTCTTAATAGTTACAATTATTGTCACACACACATAGGAAGCGTGTTCTTGTTTACAGTAGATGTGATAGATCTGTAATAGATGTGAATAATATCACACTTCATGTACGGTAAAGGATTCGAAATCATTTCATTTATATAAAATTTGGGAACTAAGATAGAGGCTTCACATATTTTACTAATACATAACAATTTGTTCGCTTGTGTGCTCGTACAACAATTAACAATTCATAACATCATCGTATGCACAAGGGCATAACCTCATTACCCATGCACAAGTCTCAGACTCAGACTCATTTAGGCTTCATCAGCAAGAATAAAATTGATTTTTGGCTGGGAAATTTTAATTTGACTTCTGGTATTACTAATAATAAGCAGTTCAGTTTTGATCCATGTTTGGCGAATTTACAAGACGAATTTATTTCGTTATAGAGTTTATTTATTCTGTAATTCTTGGATTCTGTAGTTCAAAAACGTTCAATTGAACCAATTTGATTTACAATAAAAATTTCACAACAAGGATCGTCCTAATCTATCTAAGTTTATTCTGTAAGGAATATTCTCGGATTCTGTAGTTCAAAAACAATCAATAAAACCAATTTTATTTAAAAGAATAATAAATTATACAAGGACCTTTCTAATCTATTATTAGTTAAGTCTGAAACCTAAATATGCAAACAAGAAATGCACAAACATTCGCAAAGAAAGGAAAATTTTTTCCAACGTACCCAAATACTGGGAAAGGTTATTCATAGTAGGAAAGGAGGGGGATATAATAAGGCTATTTATAATAGAAAGAAGGAGAAAAAAGATAGAAGGGTTCAAGTCTGTGATGTTTTCCATGATGAACAATCTAATATCAAAAACTGACACTGTATTTCTATTTAATATATGATTTTCACTTACTTTTACTGGAGATACTGGAGGGATGCATTTCACTTCTAAAGAAAAGTTGATGACGTTCTTAAGGAGAAGAGAAGTTGAGAGAGGCCGATGAAGTATCACTTTAGAAGTGAAATGCATCCCTCCAGTATAAGTGAGTGAAAATTATACCTATATTAAATAGAAATACAGTTTTGATATTAGAAGGGTTTAAGATTAAAGGAGTGGAGAGCCAGTGAAAGGCAATTTAAGGCAAATATTAGCAAGCAAACACAAAATCACAATAAACCTAATGCAAAAAGATCATTTATAGATCAGAAGAATAGTTTCTCTTAATCCAAATACTTATATCATTTCATTCGTTTGGTTATTTTGGTATTGTAAGTGGCATCAATAACTTTCCTGTTACTTTTCTATTGCTCAGTAATTATATTCATGATATAAACTAAATTGTCAGATGACTATGTTATCAGTACGAAGAACGATTTATTATTGATATTTTAGTTTGAAGAAATTTGAATAATCTAATATCCAAACTGACACTGTATTGATATTTAAATTGTGATTTTTACTCACTTATACTGCATTCCTCCAGTATAAGTCAGCAAAAATCATAGTTTAAATAGAAGTACAGTGCCAGTTTTGATATTAGATTGTTCATCAAGTATTTCGTCATGGAAAACATCACAGAAATTTGAATTTATTCAATTTTATAATTACAATTTTTTAGACCAACAGTCTGTTTGGAAGATTCACTTTCTTATCTGAAAATAATAATTATTAGCATTATTAGTGACAACTTCGTCTTATTATTCATTATGGATATCTTCCACAATATCACCTTCATCACTACAAAGAAAACTGAATTTATGAAGATGCACTTGGTTTGTAAAAGTATTGCATGAGGAAAGTATTCATGAGGGTTTTTATGAGTTTCTGAATGGGGGTTTGTGTGACGCTAGCTGCCAGAAATGAGTCAATGAATGATGGTTGTTGAAATGAGGGTGAGGTATGAGTGCTGAAGGGTAGTTTTGCCAAGTTGGTTGGAGGAAATCGGGGGTTGAGTGAGAGGAAGTTGGGGTATGAGTAGGAGGAAATTCAAAAGGGATACAAGAGAGGAAACTCGAAGGCTGTGATTCCCCTCAGCCCATTCAGAGACCATTGGGGTGCCAACTTGTTGAGCATTGCATTGACTTTGCCTACCTTTTCAAGTTTCTACTGAGAAATCTTGCTTAATCCTTCCAGATTAAGATTCCTGGTGAGCCCAGTCTCTATCTTAATAAAATGAATCTTTAATGTTTGAAGAACTGGATGTACTACTTTCATTGTGAAAAGTAAGTTATACATAGAGAGAATTGCAATTTAAACTTGTAATAACAAATATCAATTTTTATCTAGATAAATGCCTTGCAACAAAAGACATTTAAAACAGTAGTATTTATTATTTTTATTGGCCTTGGTTGATTTATTGTCGTTTAAAATTTCTGTGATTTTTCCATGACAAAATACTTCATAAACAATCTAATATCAAAAGTGACATTGTCTCTCTATTTAAATTATTATGATTTTCACTCACTTATATTGGAGCATTTCACTTCTAAGGAGTAGCTTCATCAGCCTGCCACCAGGGGAAATTGCGACCATCATGAAATTGAAATTCAAGGGGAGTAGTAGCCGTGAGCCGTAGCAGGAATCTGTTCGATCAGAGATGAGCTGCAGTCTCCTGGGCACTCTTTGTAAGGGTGACCCATTAGATTGGCCAGCAAAAAAGACTGTTCTCTGTTATAAAATCAACACATAAACAACTACACAAAACCAATATTAAGACGCTGTTCCCTGATGTAAAATCACTTCCCGGTGGTTCAGAACCCACCTAAAACTGAAGTAGGTCCAACGCATCATTAACCATCATCCAACTCATTACCCAAGCACAGGACTCAGGCCTATGTGAGCTTCATCCTCAAAAAAAGTTGCATTAGATTTGAATTTCGTTTGGTCATTGGCCTGGTGGCGGGCTGTTGGAGCTTCTCTTTAAAAGCGCAATGCATCCCTCCAGTATAAGTGAGTAAAAATCTTATTTTAAATAGAAATACAGTGTCAATTTTGATATTAGATATTGTTTGATACTTTTTTCATTCATTATAAGGTTAATTTGTGTTTGGTCTCATGTTTCTACTTGTTTATAAATGTTATACTGTACCTAATTTGTTATTGTTAGGTTAGGTTAGGTTCAATACATGATTAGGTTAGTTTAGGTTCAATTGATCCAATTATTTCTTGCTCTACATATGTGGTAGAATTCTACTAATGGGTGTGTTCAATATCAGTCAATGTCAGGTGCCCAGCTTAGAGTAATTTGGCCTATAAGAGGCTCCCATTCTAAAAGCATATATAGTCTATAAAAGCATATAAAGAAAAGTATATATAGTCTTAAACTAACCTTATTTTCGTTTCAGTTTGATTGAGATTAAAAATGATATGGCTGTCAAAACTATGATATTTTTTTACAAAATTTAGCAGTTGAAACAGGGTTTATCCAGCTTCCGTGAAAAAATCTTGGTGAGTCCCTGATAATTCTTTTTTGGCTTTTTATTGAAAATTTAATGATTTGCAGCCAATTGACTGCAAGTCGTTAAATTTACAATAAAAAGTCAATATAACAACGCAGATCGTTATGGAACAAGAAATCTAAGAATTTAATTCATTTTTATTATATAAATAAATAAATAGATTATATTTAACCTATTTGTAATTTTTAAGATCATACAATTAATAAATAATAATCTTAACTTTTCATGTGAAATTTAACGACTTGCAGTCAAATATTTGTTAAGAATAAGTATAATAACTCACTTAATCTGGCCGAGTACTTTCGAATCTATGAGATCCATCTTCAGAGGCCTCTGAAGATGGATCTCATAGATTCGAAAGTACTCGGCCAGATTAAGTGAGTTATTATACTTATTCTTAACAAATATTTGACTGCAAGTCGTTAAATTTCACATGAAAAGTTAATATTAACAACGCAGTTCGTCATGGAACAAGAAATCCAGGAAAATAATAATCTATCACGACATAGAATGAGATTCATGAAGGTACGGTACTATTGGAATTGAGTAGGATATACAGTAAGATAAATAATAGTACTTATAGGAAAACAATATGAGAAAATGGAACTATGATTGGAAAAATGATTCTATGATGTAGGATTTGATTGAATTATCTATAGACAGATGTTGGTATAAGGTTTAAGCTAAAATTCTCAATAAAATAAATAATAAAAAAATATTGTTTTACATCTCCAAATGAGACTACTCTATTGTATTCTACTAGGTCATTCCTGCAGTATATTTAACCAGTTGGAATATTATTGGTCTATGTTTAATTAAGATTATATAAAATATTCATGAAGAATAACATTTGTGAATAAAATTTATTGCTACTCCTTCTAAATTATGAGTATTATCAACATCTTGTAATAATTGTAAGTATTACGTTTAGACAAGCAAAAATGGTTTCCCTGACTCATAATATGGTACACTACTATTGAGACTCATTTTGGAATATGACTAACTAGATTCCATAAGCTATTAAATAACCAATAATCATAGATTTTAATTTATCAACATTCATTGGTAGATCTAAGAGCCATATTATACAGAGAAACTGCAGTCGCGGTCACAATTTCAGGCTAATTTAAATCACACTAGCGGGTAAAATTGATTAAATAATCAGCTTATAACTTTTAAAAAGTGCATGCCTTACTTTGAAATTGTTGGGCTCTGTCACACAGTCAGCTGGTGTAATTTAGCCTTAAATTGCGGCACGCGACCGCTTATAATAAAGCTCTAAGATCCTTATACTGTACATGGAAATGTGTGTAGTACCATAGCAGATTTCAACTGTAGGTGACTCTTTAGACCTCAACGTTATTAATTAATTTATTGTGAAAAAATTACAATGAATGTTAAGGAGCAACAGACTCAAGTTCAAAACTGCTCTCTTCACAAATTTTGAATATGTTACATTGTCTAAAACATTGAGGATAATACAGATTAAAAATTTAATTTGCTAAAAAACTTTTCAAAAAATAAAAAACAACAACAAGCTATAACACTATAACACAACAACAAGCTTTTTCACTTAACGACTATTAATTTAAAAGTCCACTCGAAACGAAACACTAAAAACAGTTAAATAATTTTTATGTTTTAGTCCAGAGAGCGTAACATGCAAACGTGGAGTGAGGTAGTTTGCAATCGCTTTCCTCACTGGCCTAATAGATATATCAGTATGCCAAGCCCACTAAAACAAAGTCCGAAGATCTGACAGCGTGACAGTTTACTTCCACCATTATGCAGGGTCTGGTTATATAGGTGAGTGCGTATACTATCTTACTATCCAGCACATCTTTGAGCTAAGTCCTATGTCCAAACCATCATTTACATATACGTTTAGAAGCCAACACAATTATTGACGTAGCCTTTGATCAAAACTCAGTACACCTCAAGCCATTATAAGGCTGATTCAAGGTACATGGAAATCTTATTGATAAAATGCTCCTAGTGCTTTTTTATTCGTTGTTCTTATTACTGGAGTATTTTTATGCTATATTACATAAATTCTTTTATATTAGTCAATATTTCCCAGTTTTGTTTTGTAACTACAGTAAATATGTAATCTATATTTAAAACTCAGTACACCTCAAGCCATTATAAGGCAGATTCAAGATACATGGAAATCTTATTGATAAAAGCTCCTAGTGCTTTTTATTCATGTTGTTCTGCTTACTGGAGTATTTTTATATTTATTTTTTATGTATTTTTATATTTATATTACATAAATTTTTATATATTATTCAATATTTTCCAGTTTTGTAAATTCAGTAGATATGTGATCTATATTTTTGAATCTTATGAACTGAAAAATGTTCTACTCATCCTTTTTTGTGACCTACAATTTTTCTTAAATTGTGTACATTTTAATAATATATTATGGTAGCAATAATTCATGTACCATAATTTTCAATAGCACTGATAATGAATTAATCTTCACTCCATGACAAGTTGGCAAATTTATCATGGTGCTCCACAGCTAAATAATGATTCAAGGAATCACGAGTCTGCTAAAAAATACATTTTTTATTCCCTTCAGATTTCATGATTATGCAATTTACATGCTAATACCAGATTCGTTCGATTCTTGATGATCAATGTCTTGCAATTTCCATCCATTTTTCCTCAAGCACTGAATAAATCAGTGTTCAGTATGGACATAATAATTACTATAACATCTGCAATTCTGAAATTTAATTTGTCATAATGCCGTTTGCTGTATTGAAGCAACGGATGATCGCTTCCTGTATTTCAAGCCTTTTGTTCTCATGGAGTGAGAGAGAAAAATAGAGAGAATGAAACGGAAAACACAGAGAAAAAGAGTGAGTGAGGAAAGAAAACTGATTCATTTGAAGTGTTGGCAACGTTTGAAAAATTCTGATTTCTGAACTCTATTTTTCCTTGTCTTTTTCCCATTTTTCTTTTACTTCTATTCCTCACTTTCTCTCTTTTCACTTTTTTCACTGTTTCTCCCCACTCTGTCTCACTTACACCTATTCTTCCAATCATTCTTTTACATGATATCTGTCTTCACCTCAACAGCTCTTATTTTCATTAGCTTTGTCACTTTTACACAAACAGTGCTCATGTTTTACGTTATGAGTTTTATTCTTTGGGAATAACAGAAAAATAATCTCTTCTCAGAATTAATTAAACAGACCAGCTTGCAAGCCCAATAATCAATTTCCACATAAGCATGACTTATGGGGTTTTTCATATCTCTTTGCGATATAAAATTCATCCATACACTACTTTACGTCTATAGTGTACCTGTTATTGCCATTCAATTCCAACTAAAACAATGGGTACAAATGGCCGCTTTCAGCGCCTTTGAAACTTGATTGAATTTTTTACACTAAGGTGAAAAATTAAGTCATTATTTTTATCAGTTTTTGGTCTATTCCATGCTTAATTCTTTGTCTTAACTGAACTGATGATAATAATCATTATAGAAGAGTTCCAGTAAAAAAAATAAGGAATAAAAAGGATTTATTCTTTCAGGGGAAACAAATAACTATAATGGTGAGAAATATTGACAATTATTTGCTAATAAAATTAGCATAAATTATGTAAAATAAATAATCTTTCAGGGGAAACAAATCAATATAATGGTGAGAAATATTGACAATTATCTTATAATAACATTAGCATAAATTATGTAAAATAAATAGCTTTGCATAGTAAATAGGAAATAATCATACAAAAATATTTGCTAACATAGTAGCCTACTCAATATAGTATGTCAAAATAATGGACCTAATTCTTATTAAATAAAAAATAATCAGATAATAATTTATCTGTGATGCTTTCCATGACGAAATACTTGATGAACAGACCAATATCAAAACTAACACTGTATTTCTATTAAATATATGATTTTCACTCACTTCTACTGGAGGAATGCATTTCACTTCTACAGAGATGCTTCGTCAGCCTGATCATTTTTAAACATTCATTAGTCGATCTAAGATTTGCAAAGCATGGAAATATGATTGATTAATGCTCCTAGTACTTTTCCATTCATGTTACTCTGATTACAGGATTATTTTTATACTAAATTACATAAATTTATATATATTATATTTCCAGTTTTGTAACTACGGAGTAGTCACGCACATGTAATAGATAAACGTTTCTGTAGATAGTAGTTTCGTTGAATTAAGTAATTATAGGTAGCATCCCATACAGTACCGACAACAAATCTAGAGACCATTTCAATGGATACGGTACTGTCTACATCAAGTCTGTAGTATTGCTGAGTTTACTGCTTTGTTAATAAGTCATTTTCTAAAGAGCAGAAAATAAAGCATGAAATTCAAGCATTCAGTACTGAGTAAGGTAGCCATTTTGAGCATTTGTTGTAAAAATTCAAAGTAATTTGGGTATATTGTAATAATAATTAATGTCAGTTTATAATATTTGGTTTACTTTTTTCACTATTCGATTACCTTCTGATGTGCGCGACTTAATGATCACTCTCTATAGTATAGATGGTAATCATATAGATATAATATAATCATGTCAATCTAGTCATTTTTCATGTATATTTCACAACTGCTCATTTTAGCTGCTTATCTTCAACAATAGTTAACAAACAAAGTTACTATTATCTGTCCCTCAGCTTGGATTTGCCTCAAAAGGATTTCAGACGTCATGAATTGTTCAAAATAAAATTATCTGTAACTTTGTGCTTTTTTGTTGTTCATAAAATTAGAAGTGATTCAGTACCCACACAGCACACAATGTCCCAAGGATATCCTATTTTAGTCCCACACATCCCATCTTCAACCCGGGACATTATGGATATCCCATGGACATCCTCAATATCCCAGGACAACATGGATATCCCACAGATATCCCACAGATATCCACGTTGTCCCAGGAGATCGTGGATATTCCTATGACATTCCTACTTAATCCTGCTGGATATCAAATATATCTATACTTTCACATACTTTCAAATATATAGGACATCAGCATAGGCATTAACGATTTTCTATAATAATTATATTTCTATTGTATAATACTGTTTTATTAAATAATAATAATAATATTGTGTGACCTGGCTGGCTATTAAATAGAACAACATCTTTGTTTTCATCGGCTCCCGCTAATAGCGCTAAGATCAGGTAGTGGAGGAGAATAATCGATAGTCAGCCCCATTAATATTTATCGATAGTCAACACCTTTACTATCGATAGTTATCCTATATACAACAAAATGCAAATACTGTATTCCAATAATTTTCTGTTAGTAAACCAATATTCACAGCTTGATAAATCGTGTTATAAACAAAAAAAGCTTTATCAAATTGTAAGAACTGGCAGAAAATATAATCCAAACTGCAGACTCTCTTCCACACACAGAGTTAGCACTTTCTGGCCTTTGTGCGAGTCGCATGTAGCCTAATAATATATTAATAATTGCATTATAAAGTTATGATTTATTTTATTTTATGGTAGGCCTATATGCTGATTTTTTTATTATGTATTCAGCTTCTTTTTCATGCAAATAAAAACGACGAATTGAAGAAGTTACATAATCATAACATTTAAGCAAAATAGGTACTGAATGTTATAAAAAACACTATCAAAAACTATCGATTGCGCACTGCAAACTATCGATTTTTACCGATAGCCGTAACTATCGATAGTACTATCGATTATTCTCCACCACTAGATCACAGAATATGAGTGGCATTCGTCCAACAAACGGGAAACGACATTTTCTAGTTTGTTGGCTTTTTTCGGTTATTTGCTGTTGAGTTGCTTGGATTGTGCTGAACGAACTGAATTTTGTTATTCTTATTGTCTGGTCTTCCTGCTCGTATTACGTTGAAAGGTAAGAAAATATAATAATTGTGTTGTTTCCATAGCACTAAATATTTTTTAGCTATGCTTTTACATTTATGCATTTGATATTTAGCCTATCCATTCTGGTAATAATCCGTAATCCGTTTTTATGAATTTCCCCTATTGTACCATTGAAGTATAATCCATAGCTAGTATTTGTTGTGAAATTACGATTACATCTTCCACCCCAGCTTAAGCAAGCACACACTATAGTAGACGACTATCTAAATTTTAACCGCTAAATTGATGGGTCTTCTGATCTGTAAGTTTACTAACCAAAGTAGGCATGTAGCCCTATGACTAAGCCTAGGCCCAACACTAAACATTTCACATGTATCACTACACTCCATCAATATTAGGACTTTACATTATTAGTTAGTTAATTTATTTTGCTTGAAATGCCATTTGTCATAGGTTTTAATTAAAACTACAGTGTAAATAGAATCCCCCCCCCCTCTTCTTCAGCAAGTTTGTGTACTAACTTACTTTCATTCTTCCAAAATATGGCAACACTTGGATAGATTTAAAAGAAGCATACAGAGGGTGTATTGATGATTTATAGTTAGTTTTTTACTAGGCCTGTACTTTTACGATCTGTGCTGATGAAAAATTACAGTGCCTGGCCTAGAAATGAAAGATCGATTGGAACATGATACAGTAGGCTTATCATTGGTAATGGAGCTTCGGGTGCCTACCTAGGCTTACTCAATTGTACAGTACACCAGTTGTTAGTTTAAATTTTTTACTAGCCCTTATTAATTTGCTTGAAATTTAATCTATAATGCAGGCCTAAGCTACAGTCAAATCCAATGACTATTAAATGTTTAGATTAGCCTAAACTTTGTTATCTGACCACTTCTTAATTATCAATGTTTCCGACTTCGATATTAAGGTACAATATATCATAAATGATTGATTTGTTATGGTCAGTTTGCTATTCTCATTATTTTTGTGTAAAATATTGATAGCTGAGAGATTCTTGAATAAAAACAACTGTTGTTAACAAAAATATAACCTAAAGCAGCCAAGAAAGTAAGTGTATTAATACTTGTCTTGTGGATTTCGTACATACACACACACACACACACACACACACACACACACACACACACACACATATATATATATATATATATACAGGGTGTTTCAGAATTAGTGTCGAACATTTTAGGGTATTGTTCCTGGATGATAGGAGACTACAAATGTTGTATTTAAAGTTTCCAAAACTCAGCGGTTATCCTTATAGCAGCCATTTTGTTTTTTCACTTGGGAATTTTTATCTCAAGAATGAAATGTTGTATTGATCTGAAATTTGGCATGAATATTTATGTTATAAAGACTCAACTTTAAAAAATAAAAAATAAAAATTTTGATGAAAATTTTCAAAATGGCGGCTATTTTAAATATTTGATGGCGAATTTCACGAAAACCGATCACTTTACAGAAAATTTACAAGAGACAAAAAAGTTAGAAAATTTTATCACAATGCCAAAGATACCTTATTTATTAAGATTGGGCAAAGAATAACAGAGACTCACGTTATGGCGTGACGGCCGTTTCGCTCTTTTGTCTAGAGAATCATCAGACGACCCACAGTACACATAACGTGAGTCAATTTCCATTTAAAAGTGTTTTTTAAGTTTATAATACATATTAGTGGAAACAAGATGGATCTTCAACATCATTAATCTCCATGTTGACATTTCTGTTTTACAGGGGTTTCTATAAACAATTAACCCATGAAATATTTTATCTGTTATAGGTATAGTTCGGCTGCACTATCCCTCAACAACAGATGCTGAAGGGATAATCGTTATAAAAAATTGGCTACGCCATGCCAAAGAGAGAAAAGACCGTTTAATGTAAGCACATATTTTTTTATTCAGATGCTTCTTCTATCAAAAGTGATGCTTATGCATAATTTATGTTTCTAAAAATAAACAAAACTCATGACAATCAACAAGTTTTTATTTACATTTAGATTTACTACAAACGGGTGAGCTTTTGAAATTTCAAGTATCTGTCAAGTATTTAGTGCAATTTGAAGCCTGAGTGAGTAGTTGAAAATACTAAAAAAAAAACGAGTAGTTTAACGGGCGCGATAATCGCGATGTTTGTTATAGCCATAGTTTTATATCAGCCACCCGGTATCAGGAACTAGATATCAGTGATAATCGCAACGTTCTTTAGGGGTCGTTTTATCGGCCAATTGGTAGTGGGCATTTGACATCGGACGATGATCAAAGGCTTATACAGTGGCCATTTTTAATGGTCTTTTCATATCTATATTGGCCGTTTGGTAGCAGAAATTAGGTAAGAGCGAAAATAGTAGTCGTTTTATATTGGCAAATCAATATTGTCCATTAGGTAATTGTGGGGGATATTAATCAGCTGTTTCATATTGGTCGTCCAGTTGTGGGAATTAGATATCGGGCATTAATGCATTAATTGGGAGCAGTTTTGAATGGCTGTTTATGCTAATCAATAAATCAATCAATTCATCTTATTCATTAAGTATACATCATATTCTTTTAGATCAGTAATCATAAAGGATTCACTTTTGTAATGCTGACAGTTTCTAATGGAAATAAAATGTTGGACGAAAATAGTAAGCGTTCTATAGTCGCAGTCTTATATCAACCAAACAGAAGCAAAGATTATAATGGGCGATAATTGCGGTAAAGATAATGGGCGATAATTGTGGGCATTATAATGGCCAGCATATAATGTGTTGTCAAGTGCATTGAGCAGGAATTTCTTCTTATATGGTGTGGGGAAAAAACAGGAAATATACAGGAATTTTGTTCAGGAAAAACACTGGACACCCTGATATTATGTTTTTTTACATTATTACATTTAGCATATTTTATGCTATTGAAATACAAATAAATAAATTCATTTATTGGAAATTCGCCTATTACTTAGGTTTGCTGTGATGGGGATATTTGTTGTTTGATTAACTTGAAAGCTCATTGCAGCTGCAATTTTGCTCTATAAGAATGTTGGCAATCGTACTTATATCAGCAGGTTTTAAAAGAGTTGTTAATTTGAAAAATTGTTTCAGGAAAAGAAACGCTGCTGAAGAAGACCTAGAAGTCAACTAATAAGTTAAAACTAGTATAAGAAATAAGTGAAAAATGTGAGACTTGAGAATAAAAAGAATAGTGATCCTAGGAATGTTTTATTTTTTGACCTGCTTAAAGCTATGATGCTAGTTTATAATTGAAAAAAATTAAAAGAAACACCTTATTATCTCTTTCAAGCACATTTAACATTTCAAGTCATACTTAATTTTGTTTTCGATTTGGCTTGAAAAAGTTATTTAAAAGTAAAGTATTTAGCACTGTATATGTATTTAGATATGTATTAACACTGTCTTCATGAACATGCTAAAATACTTTACTTTAAATTTAAATTATTAAATTTACAGTTTGTTAGGCTATGAAATTCAAAGCTATTTTTTTGTTTGATTTTATGATCCTGATGCACTTACTTGACAAGCGAATGTCAATGATTGATGAGAGTGATGAATTTTGGTGAAATTGTGTTGATTACCTACTGATAATCTGTTTAGACTAATAAAATTATTTTTTTAAATTTATTTCAATATTAGATTCAAATATTTATCTCTTGCTATAATGCTCAATGTTGTTATTACTATTACATTACCTTGTCTGTTATAGTAGACAGGCAAAATTTAAAACATTACTGGCTCTTTATGATTAGTTTATTTTTACAATTTAAAAAAACTGTCTCATGAACTCCTTATCTAAACTGACAACACTCAGGTCAGGTTTCTGAGTCAGGGCTTCATTTTAATCCAACCTATCAGCTCTTTGTAATTAAAAAAAACTAAATTTAAAACATCTGATTGGTTGAGTTATTGCTTTGTCCTAGACTAAAATAAAGCCGAATGACCCATAAACCTGCCCTAAAAGTATCAAACCTGCACAAATTCCTATCATCCCCTATGAGAGGCTTCAACATGTACAAATTGACACCATGTCAGCAATTTTTTATGTGTCGAGGCCTCTCAGGGGATGATAGGCACTATATATGATGGAGGTGCATAGTGTTATCTATAGATCCTCATGAGGTTTATTTGAAAATAATTCCAGAAAAAATAGAATTCACCAAATAGGAACATCCTGATGGGGCTTTAGAAAACAAGACCTCTAAAAATTATCTGAGGGAAGTTCAGAGGTAAAATTATTAAGGTCATTCAGGGAGGTCCTGTAGCTACAAAAATCATAATCCCTTTGCATTCCGAGGGATGTCCCCAGGATATCCATATGGGACATCCATGGGAGGTCCTGTGGCTGCAGACTACATAATCCCTCAGTGGTCCAAGGGATGTCCCCAGGATATCCATGTGGGACATCCCTAGGATGTCGTGTGGAGGGGACATCAGGATCTCCTGAGGATATCCTACTGATATTGTGGGACATGATTTGCATGACCCTGGGATATCCAGATATCCCATTGCTGATATCCAAGGGATATCCTGTGGATGTCCTTGTGCTGTGTGGGTATTTCTCTGCTCCTACTCCTACTCAACTGAAGTTATGTTGGCTTTTTCTTATTATCATCAATTATTATTATTTATAGTTCTATTACTATTACTATTTTGCATTACCGGTACTTCTTCATTCTCTTACTTTATTTTGTATCCCTTATTCTCTCCTTTTTCTCATTTTTTTCCACCCTTCAATCATACTTTAATATGACCTCCTTATCTATACTAAACATATAATTAATACCTATATTATCTTTTAGTATTTTATTTCTTTTTTAATATATTTTATATAAACTATAAAAAAGATATAATATATCTATTTATCTTTTATTTTTACTTTTTATCGCTTAGTTTCTACTTATAATTTAGGGAGTATTATAATAATGGGGAGTTCGATCCCACTAGGCGTCAAATCTGCAAGAAAATAGAAGTCAAAACAATTCATATTTTTTCATTATATTTTTATTTATCTTTTATCTCATTTTGTTCAACTTTTATTGTCCTATATTATCTTTAGTTTTTATTTATTTTTATTGTCTTTTTTTAATTTATTAAATTTATATTTTATTTATCTCTTATTTTTATATTTTCATTTGTATAACATTTATTCGTTTTATCTCTTAGTTTCTACTTATATTTTGTTCAACTTTTATTGTCCTATATTATCTTCAGTTTTTATTCATTTTTATTGTCTTTTTTTTAATTTATTAAATTTATATTTTATTTTTATATTTTCTTTTGTATAACATTTATTCGTTTTATCTCTTAGTTTCTACTTATATTTTGTTCAACTTTTATTGTCCTATATTATCTTTAGTTTTTATTCATTTTTATTGTCTTTTTTTAAATTTATTAAATTTATATTTTATTTATCTTTTATTTTTATATTTTCTTTTGTATAACATTTATTCGTTTTATCTCTTAGTTTCTACTTATATTTTTATTATAAGCTGATAAAAGTTCCTCCCACTTATAGCATTGTTCCCCAATCAAAAAAGCACCTCTAAAAAATTTGATGTTTTCATGAACAAAGTGAACTTAATTCATAGTTTTCAAGCCTCAATGTAGGACAACATATCTTCAATAAACTGCGAATGCAAGTCTTTGGACGCTGTCATGAGAGCCAAAGCCTGACAGACAACACAATTATTAACAACACCATATATTTGTCTTTGACTAATAATTTTTATGTAATTTTTTATATAATTTTTTGAATGAACACTCACTTTTACAGTATTTTACAATACTTTTTCATAAAGTAAAACATTTAACACTTCTATTGTCAATAAACAAGGCTTGTTCTCTCTCTTTTTTTTTGTAAAGCTACCGCAGTTTATAAAGAGTCTTCAAAATATAGAAATATTTAAAAAACAATTGAAAAAATATTTAGTTGATAAAGCTTTTTATAGAGTACAAGAGTTCCTTTCATATCAAAATGAAGCCTCACCTCAACTAATTGATATAGTAATTATGGTAACTAGTGTATAATATAGTATAATTGTTGAAATCTGTGATGTTTTCCATGACGAAATACTTAATGAACAATCTAATATTAAAACTGACACTGTATTTCACTTTTAAATAATGTTTTACTCACCATATATTGGAGATGCTTGAGGAATGCATTTCACTTCTGAACAGAAGCTTCGTCAGGCTGACGAAGCTTCTGTTCAGAAGTGAAATGCATTCCTCAAGCATCTCCAATATATGTGAGTAAAACATTATTTAAAAGTGAAATACAGTGTCAGTTTTAATATTAGATTGTATAATTGTTGTTGTTGATCTGACTTTTCTTATACTCCTTAATTGGAGTCTCCAAGATGTAATCTACAAAAAAATCACAGTCAGTGCTTGCACAGTGAAGCATTCATGATAATAATCTCCATGGGAAATTTAAACACATGCTGTGAGATGGTTAGGACACATTTGAGCGGCGTGGAATACCATCATTCCACAGCATGTGTTTGATTTTAAAATGATAATTATCATCAAGTATTGAATGCTCCACTGTGCAAACACCCTTATCAACTTTACTGTTTAAAATTTTACAGATATGTTTGATTTTTACTATAAATTCTCTCAGAATGTCTGTAAATATCTTACTGTTTTAAATTTGATAAATATGTTAGCAATTTTTCTAGAAATTGTTTTAGAATGGATCTAAATGCATTACTGTTACAAATTATGCGTGGGCCTATACGTATGAAATTTTTCTAGAAATTCTCTGAGGATGTCTCTAAATGTCTTTTTCATATTTTACAAATATGTTGGAAATTTTTCTAAATGCATTACTGTTTCAAATTATACATAGGCCTGTGTTTGAAAATTTTCTAGAAATTCTCTAAGAATGTCTCTGAATATTTACTTTCAAATTTTACAAATACAGTATTTTGGAAATTTTTCTAGAAATTCTCTAAGAATGTCTCTAAATGTCTTGCTGTTTCAAATTTTACAAATATTTTGGAAATCTTTCTAAATGTATTACTGTTTCAAATTATACATAGGCCTGTATGTTTGAAATTTTTCTAGAAATTCTCTAAGAATGTCTCTAAATGTCTTACTTTCAAATTTTACAAATACAGTATTTTGGAAATTTTTCTAGAAATTCTTTAAGAATGTCTCTAAATGTCTAACTTTCAAATTTTACAAATATTTTGGAAATTTTTCTAGAAATTCTCTTAGAATTTCTAAATTTCTTACTGTTTCAAATTCTACAAATATGTTGGAAATTTTTTTTAAATTCTTTTGGAATGTCTAAATTTCTTACTGTTTCAAATTTAACAAATATGGGTGAAATTTTTCTAGAAATTTTCTTAGAATGTCTGAATTTCTTACTGTTTCAAACTTCACAAATATGTTGGAAATTTAAAAAAAAAATTTAGAATGTCTAAATGTCTTACTGTTTGAAATTTTACATATTATTCATTCATTTAACTACAATACAGTCAATGTGAATACAACAGGCTATTGCCCAAAACTGTTTTTCACAAATTTTTCCAAATTTACCCAAAAATTCTCAGAACGTTGTCTTACAGAATTTTAAATTGTTACAAGTCTGCATAGAATGAAGAAAAGAGTCGCCTTGCTAAAGAATAGCAAGAGATGAAGATGTTGGATCAATGATGTGAAGAGCAGAGAAGGCAGCGAGTATGAATGGACAGCGTAACCATAACCACTAGAATGCAAGACCCACTGACACACAACCACTCACACACTCGCACACCTACTACTCACACACGCACAAGCACGAGTCTAGGTGAGGTCTCACTAAATACTGGATGTAGTGAGGCCCTGGACTAGGCCTACCCTGAGCCACAGCACCAACTAACAATCCGGCAACCTGTTATTAGCCGTGCTTTCGTCGTTAAGATACACAAATTGCTTTGCACTATTACTTATTACCGAGTGCATAACAGCACTCGACAATGAAATGATTGCGTCTGATTCCTTTCAGAGAAAAATTAAGTGGCCAGAAATACGGAGAAATAATTCTTGATAAATGTTGATTTTATTGTGGAGGAAAAAATCGGAGTTTTGAGATTCTTGAGAGTTTTATTACAATCTTATGTGATTCATCCTAATAGTTTCTAATGATTTTGTTTGTTGTTGATCAAATGAGTCTGAGACTTCTGCGCGGGTAACGAGGTGGATACAATGCAATGAATACAATCATAAAATGATATTATGAATGATGGACTACAGTTTTATGTGGGTTCCGAACCATCTAGTGGCTAGAACTACGGAGGAGTACTTTTCTGTGAGATTCTTTATCTCAATAGAGAGTTTCAAACGATTTTTCAATGTTTCTTATGATGCCCACATGAGTCTGAGACTTTTGTTTGGGTAATGAGATGAAATAAATGCAATAATGAAGATGAGTACAGTCATAAAATGATGTTATGAATGATGGAATGCAGTTTTAGGTGTGTTCCGAACCACCTGGTGGCTAGAACTACGAAGAAGTAATTTTCTGTGAGATTATTTAGTCCAATAGAGAGTTTCAAACGATTTTTCTTTGTTTCTGATGATGCCCACATAAGTCTGAGACTTCTGTGTGGGTAATGAGATAAAATGAATGCAATAATGAAGATGAATACAGTAATAAAATGATTTTATGAATGGGGGACGTACAGTTTTAGGTGGGTTCCGAACCACCTAGTGGCTAGTACTACGGAGAAGTATTTTTCTGTCCCCTCAGGCAACATGCGGGGAAGGGATTGTAGGCAGTTTAATGTCATGCCCGGGACCAATAAATGGAATAAAATTATTTCGTGACAATTTAATTGCAATATTCCTATGTTCCTATGCAGCAACATAGGAAGGAGAGACAAGTAATGCTTATCATTAAAAATAACTTCCTATTCAAATTCTGTAAGGAGGTTTCATATATTTCTTTGTTGTGGTGAAGGTGATATTGTAGAATGCATCCATATTGAACAATAAGACAAAGTTGTCACAACCACATTTATTAAAAATAGTGAGATACTAGTTTCGGTTGTTACACCATTATCAATAAGACTTCGTCTTATTGTTCATTGAGGTTTTATATTTCTAATATCTTCAATTATACCGCTAATAAATGGATGAGAGGAATGAAAGACAGTAGTCACATGAAAACAACATAATTTTTAAAAAATGAATCAACTAATAATTGCAAGAATTAAATTACGAAATTTTATTAATAATATCATTAAATCGGAACAGTAGTAATTCATCCGATGAATCACTTTCAAAAATTGTCACTATCTATGACCATTCTCAAAAGCTATTCCTATTTAGCTTATTTATTTTTGGGGGAAATAATTTGATTCGATTTTAACTCTTTCTTCTTTCTTGATTATATAATTATTTTTTAATTCTCAATAATTTCAGTTTACGAGAAAAGGAAACACCTAAAAGATACAGAAAAGTAGAAGATTGTAGGTTGTATCTGTACAGTTTTTTCTCTTTTTCAATAACCAAAACTAATGGTGCGTTTCGAATTTTGATTTTTTCTTTTATATTGAGTGACTCTGACTACTAAAATCTGTATTGAATACTGAAATTTAAACAATAGCTTACTCTTCGTCGAAAAATGTTGTTGAAACTTGTGTTCAACAATGATGAGACAGGATACTTTCCTAAAACATACTTATTTTGAGGATTTTATTTAGTGGTAGCCCACTAATTGAACATTTTGAGGTTTTCGATTAGGAAATAAATATTTTTGAAAAGTTTCCGAAAACGGATTCATATTTTTGACTGGAATGCTGTTGCACGTGTCTGTAGGAGCGAAATTTTTAGTTTTCCAATTACTAAAACTGTTAAATTAATACCTCGTTTGAAATGTTTGATTCTCAATTTTTCTGCTCTGAGTTCTAAAGATTTGGAATTTGAGTTCTAAAGATTTGGAATTTGAGTTCTAAAGATTTGGAATTTAATTTCCAAATATTTGAACATTTTTCTGAGAGCTTGACATAGTGGGTCCAATATTCGAGTTAATAATGTTTATACGAAATCGAAGTCTTGAGGGTATCAAGAATACTCATACTTGAAAACACATGCTTTTAAATGGCGATATTCAATCTGTCATTCAGCATTCCACGTATGTGTTCGAATTTGCAATGATGATTATTATCGATTATTGGATGCTCCACTGAGCAAACACCCTAGCTCTCACCTCTCACACATCTTTCCAGAATAAAACACATGCTTTTAAATGGAGGTATTCACGCTGCAACAATCTGTCATACATCAATCCACATATGTGTTTTTTCACCACATTGTTTGGCATTTTATGAAGTTGGAATTCGTATATAAATGTCAATCTAATTCATGTTTCCTTGCGCTGCCAATGGATTTCATCGATTTAATTTTATGAAGTTGGATTTCAAAATTTAATTAATTCATGCTATTGACGAAGAATACCGTCACAACTGAGTACCTAATGAAGATTAGTGATGTTGGTTAAAACAAAGCATATGGAAGCGAAGGCGTTGGGGTGAACGAGTTATTCAGTTAGCCAGCACAGTTCTTGCAGTTAACTATATTATAGCTTTCGTGTTATCAAGTCGCTTAATATTGGAATGGATATTTTTTGTCGTTAAACGATATCATGCAGCGGGCGTTAACACACGGATAGTAGATTAGAACTCAGCATTGCCAAAAGAGAAGCTGTTCCAAGCACGAGGAAAATATTCTACACAATTAATAAACGTCCTAGAAGATATTTTCAGCAGAAATATTATTTGTAAACAGATTACCGGTATCGACTTATGAAACTGAAGAGTATTGACAGGATTGCAGATAGATTGATAGGGTTATTTGGGTAGATTAGGCTGCTTAAAGTAAACAACAGGATAAATAATGTTGCACAATGTTTTTAAAATTGTAGTCATTCGTTCAAAATTTCTCTTTTCGGAATATAATATCGATCTCAATGACTATTGTAATCGGAATTCTGACCAAAGGTTGACCACAGGTATAACCTATCTAGATTTTTATTGGTTAATTTTAACTTATTAACCATTTTACTATCTAGTTTTGGGACTTTATATGAGAATGATCTAAAGAAAATTATTGCTTTCTTAAAATGTGATGTTTTCCATGACAATCTAATATTAAAACTGGCTCTATATTTCTATATAAATATGTTTATATGATTTTTACTCACTTATACTAGAGTGATGTATTTCACTTCTAAATAGATTCCTGGATTTCTTGTTCCATGACGAACTGCGTTGTTAATATTAATCTGAATAGATGTTTCATCTTTGATGATATCTTCTGATGAAGCTTCTCCTTAGAAGTGGAATGCATCGGGAAGTGATAGACGAGTGCCGTAGCAGCTAATTGTAGCTTATCGCTACGAAACTCCTGGGCCATCTTTGTAAGGGAGGCTGATTGGATTGGATTGACTCTGTTCTCTGCTATAAAATCATATTTTATCTTCATGTGCACCATCCCACACAGGCTCTACGTCGCCTCGGGATGCAAACCTTTTTATTAGTTGTAAGAGATTTTTATTATGTAAGAAATGTTTTGTGCTTTTGACTACCGTAATAAAAATTATTCATTCATTCATTTCAATAGCGACAGTTTTCAGAAACATCATTAAATATTTTCTAATTAAAACCACCAACATTTTAGAATTATGAGGCTACAACTTTTAGGTCTAAATAGAATCCAGAAACTGCTTAAGGTTTTGGGAAAGTGTACCACTTGTCATTGTTGAACCCAAATTAAAACAATATCTTTCAACAAAAAGTATTGTTCAATTTACATTTACCATTTAGGGACATTTCCTTTCTCGGAAAAATTATTTCATCAAAACAAGTAGTGCTTTCCTTCATTATATAAAGGAAACTACACTGTTTCAATAGAAAGTAGAAAAAAAGTACGTTTTGGAAAAGTAGTCTGTCATTAATGAACCCAGAATCAACAATATCTTTCGAAAAAAAGTAATGTTAATATTATTACGAGAACACAAAAAATTCTGAATTAGGCCTATCTAGAAATAAAGTATTATTGCGACGTAGTGCTGGTAGGCTAATAGTATCTGATAAGACGATCAAATAGACTTGGTTTTGGTGTTAAGACGAACGGAGTCTGAAAGACTAGCGTTGCTACCATATGGTAGAGCGAACCAAACATTATTGACCGTTCTTCGGAGTGGATACTCGGGTCGGCGTTCTCTTCCGAGTGAGTGGGTCAGATATCTCAGCTGTGCGCGCGGTCCAAATTACGCCGCAAACGCACACATACACACGCACACGCGCACACAGCCACAGGTGAATGAATGAACAAGTCTGTGAAAGACTGAGAGAGTAAATGAAAGAGTGAGACAGTTGATAGTAAGAGCCAGTCTTGTTTGGAGAGAGTAGGGGAACGTGTTACGGTGACTTTTAACGTTCACTTTCAAAGGCTTACACCGGTGTTGTGTTGTTTGCATCAGAATACAACTGGAGACTAGGCTACTTGATGCTACATTCACATTTATTTTTTTTCGTGGAGTTAGTGTGAAATAGGAAAAAATTGTTGGTCACATACAAAAACAATATAAGATGTTAAAACACAGGATAGATACTGTAAATAATAGAAACCAGATTGATGTAATACAAGAATCTATTTATCTCTTTCCACTACGTCTTCTCATTTTCTTTTCTCCCTATTTATCATTCTACTACCCGCCTAGTAGATGGAAAACCATAGTTGGTTGGGTATTCTCCTCCTCTTTCCTCCCTCTAACACACCCCACCACAGAGCCAGTTTTTTTTTCTTTTAATATCGCAGTCTTGTTTTATGTCTTTCAAACTTCAATTTTGTATTAATTAATAATAATAATAATAATAATTCATCCACAGAGATAAGTGAAAGACATGTTAATCATACACAAAAAAATATAAGGAAATAAAACACTGGATAAGAAAAAACTGAATGAAGATAGTAGAATACAGATTCATGAAAAACACGAATTAGTTTATTTACAAAAATTTGGTATCAGGGACACTCAATATAAGTTAATGTTTATTATCATTTATTTAATAAAAGTTTTTGTTTAGTGTGGTAAGAGGAGGGAGAAGAGGGAGGCTGGGAGTTCAGGGTTCCAGCTGGAAATTTTTTTTTGGGGGATTACAAATGGGATTTTCTGATTTTGTTTGTGAGACTGTTACTACTCTAATAAATTTCCGATTTCCATGGGGGTCATGACCCCCCTGACACCCCTTGCCTATTCAATTAAGATTTTTCCATGTACTATGATAAGGAATCAAATCATACAAAAATTATCAATCACTGTACAATATTAACAAACTATGAAAGTAGCCTAATCACTACTGACATTAGGTAATGCTAGACAACTCTAATGCTGCAGAATTTGCTACACTAATGAAATGATATGAAAAAAATCTTTATTAGACGGAGTTAAGACTATAAAGTCTTCTCTATCACTCAACCTCAAATGCCATAGTAATTTTTTCCTGGAAGTGAGAATGCATTGATGCACATCGTGCTGGACTCTCATGCTACAGCAAAAACTACTGATTAAAAACACCTCCAAATAGAGTAATAGAGAATGCAAAATGGGGGTGATACTCATCAACATCAAAGAATGGTGCTCTAATCCCCTTTTTTTTTCTACACCACAACTCCATATTGTTTAGCCTTTTTTTTTTTTTTTTTTTTATTGAGTGTTATACATAATTTATGTGGTATTATTGTATTGTTATGTTTGTTTTTTTGGGTTGTGTGTGTAAATTGATAAATTGATAATTTATTGATAATAAATTGAAATTGATTGATTGAAAGTACTGAGAAAAAAAATGTAGTTTTCAGAGTGTAGCCTGAATATTGTAAACTCCTTTTTTCGGAGGATGAAGCCTACATGTGCGTGGGTAATGAATTGGATGATAGTGATTGATGAATTGGACCTACAGTTTTAGGTGGGTTCCGAACCGGAAAGTGATTTTTACAGCAGAGAACAGTCGTTTTTGCTGGCCAATCCAATCCAATTACAAAGATGCCCCAAGAGTTCCGTAGCTTATCTCTGATTGAACAGGTACCTGCTACGGCACTCGGCTATCACTTCCCATAACTCATTTAAGTTATTTTACGTTATTCAATCCTCGTGATTTAAGAGGATATAAAAATCTGAATGAACACCAAGAATAATAATAATAATAATTATTATGAATGTTTATCTTTTATAATAATTTATATGAGTAAAATCAAATGCCACAAAAATAACTGGCCAATGCAATCGGTCACCCTTACAAAGAGCGCCCAGGAGTTTCTCGTAGGTCCTGTTTGTAACGGTGACCGATTAGATTGACCAGCAAAAAAGACACTGTTCTCTGCTGTAAAATCACTTCGCGGTGGTTCGGAACCCACCTAAAACTGTAGGTCCAACTCATCAATCACCATCATCCAACTCATTACCCACGCACAGGTCTCAGACCTATGTGGGCTTCATCTGTAAAATCACTTCGCGGTGGTTCGGAACCCACCTAAAACTGTAGGTCCAACTCATCAATCACCATCATCCAACTCATTACCCACGCACAGGTCTCAGACCCATGTGGGTTCATCCTCAAAAAAAAAATAATAACTACGAGGCCTACATCACATTATTGGAGGTAAATGTGGCAAGAAGTAAAACTATATTCATTGTGCTGAGATAAGAGTGCTTGTACAGTGGAGCACCCAATAATCAATGATAATCACCATCATGGAATCTAACAGGTGCTGAGGAAAAGAGTGTGACAGATTGCATCACCATTCCACATCATGGCTGTGTTTGATGTCGCGATGGTGATTTTCATCGAGTATTGGATGCTCTACTGTACAAGCACTCTAAACAATCATAGTTAACATAGTTTATCTTTACGAGTTGTTCATCAACCCCAAATAAATCAATCAATTCCTTCCCATAAAAATTTGACATTACATACTTTGAGGAGAGGTGTTCATGAGCTTAGTGGTGAACATTTTTAGTGGTTATATTTTTGTATAATCATGGGTGCCCATAGGGGGGGGGGGGGGGCTATGACGCAGACTGCGTCATTGAAACTCTTGGGGGTTCTAAAAAGTTTGGGAGGGCGGTAAAGTTGATTGAAACCATGTTTAACGTGACGACATTCAAAAATATATTACGAAGTCACCAGATAGAATTACAATAGATTTATAATTATTATTATACTATTGAACATGAATTAGCTAAAATAGTTATGTTTAAGATTTGTGCAGGAAGTTATTAAGCTATTTAGAGCAGTGGTACTGTGCATACGTTGTCTGAACAGGCTCTGCGAATTTTGAAGCATAGAATTTTAATTCGAACGGATAAGTAGTATTTTTGTTTATTATTATTAGTATTTATAATATCTTAATAATTTACATCATTAACTTGTCTAATATAAGTTAAAGTATTTAAATAAAAAGTCAAATTCTATTTTCGGGGTTAGGTGTACCGATATTGATAAATTTTCTTGTAATTAAATAGTCTCAAGTTGACAATTGTAATAAATTAAGTAATATTTCATTAAACATTTAACTAAAATCAATTGAAAACAATTTTTAGCTAGGAAAATGAGTCCAAACAAGGCATCTAAATCTAATTGTTCAACTAAAACTCAAGTAGCTACGCGATCTCAGCAATTATTAACGAAAAAATCTCCAACAGCTCTTAAAGCTACTGTAGATGTAGAAGAAACGGTTGCTAAACTATTGAGTGATCACACCAAATTGAAAACAAAATTAGAAACATCACTAAAAAATTCTGAGGAAGAACGAATAGGGTTAGTGGATCACATAAAATCTCTGGAAGTTATTGTAAAATTGCAGCAGGAAGACCATAAAACTGAAATACTAAATCTCACGAGTCAATGTAGGTCTATGTCAGAGGAAATCGAAATATTGAAATCAAAAATAAACTTGGCTAATGTAAGATCTGAACCTCTGATCAATACAAAAAAAGTAGAACCTAAATCAAATGGGGAAAAAATAAATAGAAATGGTCAAACAAAAACGTATAGTCAGGTTTTGCAAACAGCAACCAAAACTAAAGTAAGGGCAAATAACGATAGGAAAGGTAGAGTACTGCTCTTGACATCCAGTCATGGACGAGACTGTAGTGACCTACTAAATAAAAGATTAAAAAATAAGTATGAAGTTCAGAGCTTTTTCAAACCAAGTGCCCCTATAAACGCTATCGTAGAGTCAGCACAGGAACAAACTAAAGATTTTGGAAAAAACGATTTTCTAATAGTACTGGGTGGCTCAAACAATATAAATGAACCTAATCTAAAACATCTTCCTGAAATAAATGAAAAAATTAAAGAGATTGTGCCACTCAGCCAAAAAACTAATGTAATAATAAGTACAATTCCGTATAGGTTTGATAGGCCAGAGCTAAATGAAGCCATTAAGTCAACAAATAAATCAATTCATAATACAATCAACAGCCTAAAAAATAAGAATTCTAAGCAGTTGGGGATTTGTTTTCTAAATGAAAGGCTGAAAAAACAAAACTTCACTAATCATGGTCTACATCTAAATCAATCTGGCAAAGTAATATTTTGTAATAGGCTGGCAGAGCTGATTGAAAGTCGTTTGCAATCTACTGTCAATAATTCTCCTAAACAATCATCTAACGAACCTTTTTTAGTAAAGTGGCTCAAAACCGGGAAGGGAAACTAGTTTCAGATGATAAATTCATATCTTCAATTGTATTAAAAGACGTTAATCGATCAAAAAATCAGGATAGCATTAGTGGAAGGAACTCTTGTAGCAATCTGATAGGCTCTCAAGATTCTAAGAGATTAAGTAAATCTACTTCAATATGCAAAAGCAACGATAAAGTAATAAGGGATGATAGGGAAGTACCGGTACTCACTGTGTTCCATCAGAATATTCAATACATTCGTAACAAAATAGATAGAATCGAAGTATTTTTTAAAGAAGAGGCTCCTGATATAGCTATTTTCACAGAGCATGGTTTAAAAGAAGATGAATTGTCACAACTTAATATTCCAAACTATTCATTGAAAACGTCGTATTGCAGGACATCTCATCGAAGTGGGGGAGTAGCTATCTTCACTAAAAATGCTAAGAATATGCAAACATTTAATTTAGAATATGTAGAGAAATTTGCTGTGGAAATGGATTTAGAAGTTACTGGTTTGAGAGTAAAAATCGACAATAATTTCGAAGTAGCGGTGTTAGGTATTTACAGGTCACCAAATGGGGAATGGAACAATTTTTGTGAACTATTCAATAGGCTTTTAGAGATTACTACTACTCGTTTTACAAACGTTATTGTAGCGGGAGATTTCAATACAGACTTTGCAACACAGAATAAAATGACAGAAGATTTAAAGGATATTATATGCATGAATAACTTGGAAATAAAAGTTCATGAATATACCAGAGTCACAAGAACATCACAAACAATAATTGATAACATCCTTACTAATATAGATTACTCTAAAACAAGATTAGGCGGCTCGGAACTATCTGATCATGACTATCAAATCTTAGAGGTGGGGTTGCAAGGTCATAAATCAATTAAAAAGAGTAGAGTAATGAAAGAAATTCAACAATGTGAACAGGGGAATATCGATTGTTTGAAGCAGAATCTGCTACAAGAAAACTGGAGTAGGGTTTACAATAGCAATAGTTTAAATGACAAATATGATAGTTTCATTAATATTTTAAGGTTTCATATTACTACGAGTTGTCCAGTTAAAAAAGTCCCTGTAAAGAACAAATTAGACAAGATTGAAGAGTGGATAACTGATGATATCCTTGCAGAAAGAAATAGGGTTAAAGATGCATATGATGAATTCAAACTATCTAGAAATATGTTAAGTGAAGATAATTACAAAGCTCTAAAGAAAAATTATACAAGAGAAGTGAAAAGAGCGAAATGTAAGAAAACAGCTGAAATTTTGAATAATAGTGTGTACTTTAACACAGCAGTGTGGGATGTAATAAACAAAAATAGGCAAGTAGCTCATGTAGATGCTTATACTAGTGTCCCCAGAATAATTAACGAAAATAAAAAATATATTGATGATAGTGTAGACATTTGTAATTTCTTTAACAGATATTATCAACTGGTTGCTAAGGATCTTCAAAAATCTCTTAATACAGGTATTAGTGATGCAAACATGAGGAATACTGAGGGGATTCAGAACGAATTAAAATTCCACCCAGTATGCCAAGACGAGTTGTCAAATATCATTGATAGTTTAAATAATAAAAAAACTGTAGGAATGGATGGGGTATCCAGTAAAATTCTGAAAGAATGTAAAGATCAATTGTTAGACCCTTTGATTCATCTGATCAATCATTCATTAGAACAAGGTGTTTTTCCAGATAATTTAAAAGAGGGGAAGATCTTGCCAATCTTCAAAAGTGGCGATAGAGAAAAGGTAGAAAACTATAGGCCCATTAGTATTTTAAATGTAATAAGTAAAATTTTTGAAAGAGTAGTTCTAAATAGGTTACTTCTGCACCTTCAAGAAGCTAACTTTATCTGTGATGAACAGCATGGCTTCCAGAAAGGGAGATCAACAAAAACAGCCATAGTTTCTCTAGTTGAAAAACTAATAGATATAATAGATTCAGGTGATAAAGCTACTGCAATCTTCTTAGATCTGTCAAAGGCATTTGATTGTGTTAATCATAGAACTTTATTGGAAATACTGCAAAATGTAGGTGTAAATGGGGTTGAACTGAAATGGTTTGAATCATATCTTATTGGGAGAAAACAATGTGTAGAACTAACTACAGTAGTTGGTAATAGTATAGTAAAGAATAAATCTAATAAATTAGAGGTGCAAGCTGGAGTGCCTCAGGGGTCAATACTAGGTCCATTGCTTTTTTTGTTATATGTCAACCATTTACCTAAAGAATTAATTAGTGGTAGAGCCCTCTTATTTGCTGATGATACATCACTCATTTTCAGCAATTCCATTCTAGATAATTTAGAAATAAGTGCCCATATAGGTGTGCAGTCCATTGTCCAATTTTTAAACCAGTTGAAATTAACTATAAATAGTAAAAAATGCCAATACCTTCAATTCAAAAACAAACATAATTTAAATGAAGATAGGGCTATAAACGTGTTTGTAAACGATAATCAATTAGACCAGGAAGAAAAAATTGCATTTCTAGGAGTTACGTTGGATAGACGATTGACCTGGACTCCATACATTGAGAAAATATGTAGTAAAATTTCATCTGGGGTATTTGTCCTGCGACAGCTCGCTAGATTGAATGACAAAAAGTTACTTTTTACAGCTTACCATGGGCTCTTACTGTCACATATTAGGTATGCTATCTTAGTATGGGGTAATTCATCAAAACAAAATCTTGATAGGGTGTTTAAGATCCAAAAGAAAGCGGTTAGGTGTATAGAAAGAGTAAATAGATTAGATTCATGTAGGCCGTTGTTCAAGAGACTTGGTCTCCTAACTGTACCCTGCTTATATGTGTATGAAGCTACTTTATATGTAAAAACGAATGATATTAACCAAAATCTTGATGTACATGATTATAATACAAGAAGCCGAGGAGATTATCACTTGGTGAGTCACAATAGTAGCCTATTCAAACAAAAACCTAGTTATATTGGTAGGAAATTCTACAACAAGCTACCGCAGTTTTTGAAGAGTCTTGAAAATATAGAAATATTTAAAAATCAATTGAAGAAATATTTAGTTGATAAAGCTTTTTATAGTGTACAAGAGTTCCTTTCACATCAAAATTAAGCCTCACCTCAACTAATTGAAGTAATTATGGTATCTAGTGTATAATATTGTTGATCTGACTTGTCTTATACTCCTTAACTGGAGTCTCCAAGACGTAATCTACAAAAAAAAAAAAAAAAAAAAAAAAAAAAAAAAAAAAAAAAAAAAAATTTCTTTTTTACCTTTACGAAGAAATGACTGTTTCCTTTTTTAAGAATCCAGGGCTTAATTTCACCCGGAGCACACCGGAGCGAAGCTCCGGCTATCTAAATCAATAATAAAATCATTTATTTTAAACCAGATCTGAACTATCTTGTTAGTTTTTATATTATGTAATATTAAATGTGCATTACTAACCATGCTCAAATGCTTTTAAAATGCACCAATTCAAGTGTAATTTTCAAAAATTTTCCGGGGGAGGTGTTACAGCTCCGGTATTTCTCAATTTAGAAATTAAGCCCTGAAAGAATCTCAAGGAAGATACATAAATTTTGTATATTATCGACTGGGTTTGAAGTTTTTCAATACCTATATAAATCTTCTTTTAGTTTTAGAAAGAATTCGGGGGGCTTATTTTTCGAATTTTCTCTGCTGGTGCTAAATTTAGAGGGGGGATGCATCATGAGACTTGGGGGGATGAGCACCCCTGGTATAATCATCCACCTCATTATTCCAACTGAATCGTCCTCAAACTCAAAAATAGGTACCATTCAATCCAATGCAGGTACTAAGTTGTCTTTAAATCTACTAATAATTATGAACCGTGAGACCCATAATCAATTTGGATTGAAAATAGGTAGCAAACACCGAGTAACATTATCATAATTTTGAAGTATGAATCAGGGTTTTAGACTTTTCCATTGACCGGTAACTGATATTGTCATACCCTGTATATTATCATCACTAACACCACCACTATAATTCATAAAGTGCCTTTATCTTACGAGAGTACTGTAGACGAATTCGAGACAAACTCCACTTGTAACTCACAAAAAGGAGAAGAAGAAGCAGAAAAAGAGAGAGAAGGACATGGACAAGAAGATAATGAAAAAAGAAGAAAAATGTTGAAGGATGTTTGTAGAAGAATTTGAAAGCGGGGAGAGTAGGCGATGCCGGGCAAAAGTACAGGAGAAAGACAAGGATCTAGAGGAAGGGTAGATGAAGAAAAATAGAAATGGTGAATGAAAAGAAGAAGTTGAAAAAGGAGGAGTAGAAGGAGGTGAAGGAAAAGGAGGAGGAGGAGAAGAAAAGAAGAAAAGGTGGAGGAGGAGTAGTAGGAGGAGGAATAAGAGGATTAGGAAGAGAAGGAGGAGGAGGAGTAGGAGGAGGAGGAGTAGGAGGAGGAGGAGGAGGAGGAGGAGGAGGAGGAGAAGGGGGAAAAGGGATAAGAAGAAAAAAGAATAAGAAAAGGGTGAAGAAAAGAAAAAAGAAAACGATTAGGGATAAGAAGGAGAACGGAGGAAGAGGAGGACGAGGAGGAAAATGTGATGAAAAGAAAAATAAAAAAGATGGGAAGGAAGAGGAGGAAGAGGAGGAGAAAAAGAAAAAATATATAGAAAGAAGAAAACTATAGAAAGAAGAAAAATATAGAAAGAAGAAAAATATAGAACGAAGAAAAATAAGAGATAAGAAGGAGAAGAGTAAGAGAGGGGATGAGTGAGGGAGGCGGCAAGTAAGAGAGGGGGAGAAGAAGAGATAAGAAGGAGAAGAGGAGTAAGAGAGGATGAGAAGAAGAGATAAGGAGAAAAATAAGAAAATCAGGAGAAGATAAGAAGAAAAGAAGAAGGTAACTGATAGCAGAATGATAACAGATAACAGGATAGGTTTAAGCCACGCCCAAATGGTTGAAGCTATTGTTGGAGTGTATTAATAGTATATTGTTGCATTTTTAGCGCGAATTTAACATGTAAGTATCGAGATGCAGCGGCGTGCCATATGGAAGCGTATCGCCACCCGCCCACGTGTGATAGTGCAGTCCATTTCTGACACATGGCGACGCTGTATGAGACGCCGCGCTATCGATCCAAAATGGCTGACACTGAAACTGACTTTTAATCGATTGGGGTAGGTTGTGGATGATGGATGCGTGTGGAGGACGACAGCCGGTGCACGAGGGTGCTAGTCGTTGGGGAGTCGGTGCACGGAGTCCCGTGCAGTAAGACAACATATGTTAGGGTTTTGTAGTTGGTTGTTTGTGATGGCCTACCTTTTGAATGATGTAGCAGCGCGAGTTGTAAGCCGTACAGATGTAGGTGCCGTCTGCATCCAAACAGGCGGTCAGCGGGTCTTTTGAGAGCCCTCGTTGTCGACGATGGGGCATTTGGATGTGGACGAGTCACGGAGACAATCAGGGCACATGCCGACCTGTTGAACTGGCCCACACACAGCTGACTGTCTCAGACGACCCGGCTGCTGACGCGCATGCGCACACCACTCCACTGGGACGCTTCCCCCACCCCATCGCTGTCTAGGAGACGCCGAGCGTCGCCGTGTTACCGCGCAGATGATAACGAACCGTGGCGCTAGCTGATCACTGCCTGCCTCCCTGCGTCACTGCACCTCATAGCTGAAGATTCGATCTTTATTATTATTGCTTGAGATTGAGGACAATTTGAATGTTTTGACAACTGAAGCCAGTGAATGGCTCAGGCAACTTAATGTAAATCTATGACCATTTATGCATGTAAAATTTGTGTTTGAATGTGTTTTATCATGCTGACGTGCCATACGCATATATATATATATTGAGGACAATAATAGTTCTTGCGCCCCATAAGGGTGCTTGCACAGAGGGATTCATACTCAATGATAATCACTATCGCCAGATTAAACACAATCATCAGACCTAACCCTTGATTCAATTTGCGTAGTCTAATTCAAATCTGTCTTCCAAAAAAGTAACTCAGTTTTTCAACACCAAGCTGTTTCTATTTTCCATACAGCTGATTTTCCATATGAAATGAAGCTTTATTTCCACAGAAAAAACAGATACAAATATTTGATTAGATACAAAAAATAAAATAGAGGAATATCCCACAAAGACTTGAGTCTGAGCGTGGGATAGAGTTACAATAAAAATAAAATAAAATAGAACAAGACTTCCAGCTTCCTTGCCTAACGTTTTAAAAAAGCTGTTAAGGATAATGATAGTGAAAAGATAAAGAGATGGAAGATAAAAAAGGAATGAAGTAGATAAGGGAAAAATGACTTAAATTTATGATATTAAAGAATTGAATCTATTGAAATATTGCTGAATTGCTGTTGGATGAATTGAATCGTACCCAAACATCAATTAGATTTCTCAGTTGGAAGATGAAATTTCATATGTATGTTGATTGAATTCATATAACAATATTATTTTCCTGGATTTCTTATTCCACAACGATCTGCTTTGAATATTAACTTTTTATGGTAAATTCAACAACTTGCAATCAATTTTAATTCAGAATAAATAATATTTTTACTCATTTTGGCCAAACGTTTTCGAGTCATGGAGACATCTTCACAGATGAAGATATTATTTATTCTCAATTGAAATTGACTGCAATCCCTTTAATTTACCATTAAAACTTAATAACAATATTAATTAAATTTGTATAATTTATCATTTACTTAGTAATCCCATGTTATTGTACTTAATTTAAATATTAGAAATAATTTGTTTTTCTTAAACAAATAATGTTATTTCTTATAAATGATAACTTGCTTCATAATATGAATAAGGCTCAACCAGATGAATAAGGGGGCCAGAGGGCTATCTATAAATCTGATTCAAATTGCATATGATGGAGAAGCTCATTTTAAAAATCATATGTTCCCTATAGAAAAAGTCCTAAATGCCTTTTTAATTATCCTTCTAAATATCCTTCAAATGCAAGCCAATTTTGAAAATCCTTATACATTCATCGTTGGGCATTCCCTAAAGGAAGATCCATGCAAAATTTCAATGAACCTGGTCCAAGGCCAGGCGCACGTTGAGACGTCGGTGGCACAGAGCAGAGCAGAGCAGAGCAGCACAGTTTCTGTGTCCCATGCGTTTACTATGCTCCGCTGTAGGAGCGCAGAAATCACGCGCACGTTGGCGCGCAGGGCAGGGCAGAGCAGGACAGAGCAGCATTGGTCTGCGTCGCACTTGTGACAGAGACACAGAAACTGCGCCGTTCGTGCACTCGTTATAAGCTACTCTCACGTTACTTTGTTGGTGGAACAATATGGAAGAACAATTGATCGAGTTTTTCTTCAGTTCCCACAGGCCTTTGGGCGTTACAGCCCTCTGAGACAATTGAAGGTTTAATCATCTGGTGTACTTCTTCAAACTCTTCTCGACTAAGACGACAAATTTTTTTAAACTGTTTTGGTGATAGTTCTTTTTTCATTGTGAATGACCATGCGTATTCCGTTTTTTCAAGTAGTCACTTTTCCCTCGCTTTGTCCCCTCTTGACCTCATGTTTCAATCAAGATGGATGATAGTTTTTTTTTTTAATCTTATTAATCCACAGTGAAGTAAAAATTTCTTTGTTTGTTATAATATTGAAAAACATTGAATAGGCCTATACGGTAACAAATGTGAATAAGGAGATATTTTGTTTTTTTTTAGTTAATGAGTTATATTTTAGTTTGTTGAAAGATATTTTCAGTCCAGGGTAAAGTTATTTGGTTAAGCGACTCACCCCTCAGCACAAACTTGGCTAAGAGAGGGGTGAACAATCTTTTTTTTCATTCTTAAATCATTTTTAGTTTAATATCCTATATTTATTTTGTCTTAAATATTCTATAATTTTATTTTATTTATTTTTTATTTTCTTATTTAAAAAAATTAAAGTTTATTTATTTTAATGTATACTTATATATTTCGCACCTTGGAATGTATTTGTGTCATATGAAAATGTATTGTGCATTTTGATTGGTTGAATAAAAAATTATTATTTTTCTTATTATTATGTACAGCAATAGCAATGAATTGAACTCCGCATCCGAATCTGACTCTGACCAAACAATCTGAATCAAGAAATCTTGAAAAAATGTTTACAAACACAATACACCTCAAAAAGCACATCCACCTGCGTCGCACTGTAGAATGAAACTGCCTCCCAACATGCGCTTTAAACTGTGCGACACGTTTCTGCCCTGCTCTGCTCTGCCCTGCGCGCCTGTGTCGCACTGCTCAACGTGCGCCCCATCTTAAGCTGTAAATGCGTTACGAACAGACAGACAAACAAATGCAAAACGCTCGACTTGAAACAGAGACCTGCTTCGTTCGGTCAATAATAATCTAGTCTAGTGGGATAGCAATCATCGTACACAGTACTAGGATCTACTATTAGTAGGATGTAGGAATACAGTACCGGTACCATCAAATCCTCAACACTTAGCTCACATTTAAATTTCCATTTTTTTTTATACATACTGTATACAAATTTATATAAATATAGTAGTTTCTTGCACATGGATATTTTTTTGTTGTGTTATATCTATCAATTTCTCTAATATGGCATTGCTGTGGCTGTTTCAGTTTAAAATCACTTTTGTATATACTTATATATATATAAAATAACTATTTTAATATATAGCTGTCTTATTGTTTGATTGACATTGATTTCAAATGTACAATGTCAGTTGCATGCAAAGAGGATAAGAAGTAATTGATAATACCGTCTTTGGTTTAGACTTTCGGTAGAACTGGCTGTCCGAGTGTAGGCTACTAATTTGATGGGGGCTGTCTGAAAATAGTTGGGAATAGTATAGTAAAAAATAGATCTGATAAATTGGAAGTCCAAGCTGAAGGGCTTCAAAGTTCAATACTAGGTCCATTGCTTTTTTTGTTACATTTCAATAGTTTACCTGAAAAATTATTTAGTAGCAGAGCCCTCTTATTGGCAGACGATAGATACATCACTCATTTTCAGCAATTCCGTTCTAGATAATTTAGAAATAAATGCCCATATAGGTGTGCAATCCATTGCCCAATTCTTACACCCGTAGAAATTAACGATAAATAAGCTTAGTAAAAGATGCCAATACCTTCAATTCAAAAACAAGCATAATTCAAATGAAGATAGGCCTATAAACGTGTATGTAAATGATAATCAACTGGACCAGGAAGAAAACATTGCATTCCTAGGAGTTCTGTTGGATATACAATTGACCTGGGGTCCATATATTGAGAAAATATTATGTAAAATTTCCTCTGGGGTATTTGTCCTGCGACAGCTTGCTATATTAAATGACAAAAAGTTACATTTTACAACTCACCATGGACTCTTACTGGCACATATTAGGTATGCTATCGTAGTATGAGGTAACTCATCAAAACAAAACCTTGATAGGGTGTTTAAGATCCAAAAGGTGTTAGGTGTAAGAAAAAAGTAAATAGATTGAATTCATGAAGGCCGTTGTTCAAGAGACCTGGTCTCCTAACTGTACTTTTATGTGCAAAAAAGGGTGATATAAACCAAAATTTTGATGTACACGATTATAATACAAGAAGCCGAGGAGATTACCACTTGGTGAGTCACAACTAGTAGCTTATTCAAACAAAAACTTAGTTATATTGGTAGGAAACTCTACAACAAGCTACCGCAGTTTTTAAAGTCTTGAAAATATAGAAATATTTAAAAAACAATTGTAAAAATATTTAGTTGATAAAGCTTTTTATAGTGTAGCCTACAAGAGTTCCTTTCATATCAAAATTAAGCCTCACCTCAACTAATTGATATAGTAATTATGGTAACTAGTGTATAATATAGTATAATTGTTAATTTGACTTGTCTTATACTCCTTAACTGGTCTCAAAAACGTAATCTATAGTAGCTTATTCAAACAAAAACTGTTAAGAAAATCTACAACAAGCTACCGCAGTTTTTAAAGAGACTTGAAAATATAGAAATATTAAAAAAACAATTGTAAAAATATTTAGTTTATAAAGCTTTTTATAGTGTACAAGAGTTCCTTATTTCATATCAAAATTAAGCCTCACCTCAACTAATTGATATAGTAATTATGGCAACTAGTGTATAAGATAGTATAATTGTTAATTTGACTTGTCTTATACTCCTTAACTGGTCTCAAAAACGTAATCTACAAAAAAAAAAAAATAGCAGCTTATTCGAATATATTGGTAGGTACTCTACAACAAGCTACCGCAATTTTCAAAGTCTTGAAAATATAGGAATATTTTTAAAAAATTAGTTGCTAAAGCTTTTTATAGTGTACAAGAGTTCATTTTACATCAAAATTAAGCCTCGCCTCAACTAATAGATGATGCAATTAACTAGGTAGTGTTTAAGATTGGTAATATTGCATGCATATAATATTGTTGATCTGACTTGTCTCATGCTCCTTAACTGGAGTCTCCAAGACGTAATCTACAAAAAAAGCTCATTCAAGTTCAAATAAGCACAACAATCACAGATGCCAATAACAAGGCACTTATTAACAACAATAGCAACCTTGCGTATTCATATTCAAACACGTATGATATCCAACACACACATGATCAAATAAACATACACATGTGGGCACTCACCTGCTGAGTAGGGTACGGTATCTATATCAAAATATGACTGAATATTCATGTCTTTGAAATCCATGTTTCTTTCTAATATAAAAATGCTTTACGTTATTAATAATGTATTCAAGATAGATGAATATTGATAGAAATATTATCTCTCTTACTAAGAAAATATAATAGAAAATTCAGAAGAAGAGAATGACACAAGCAAAACATGCGCAGTGTATGGTAAGAAGTTACTGTATAGACGGTGAGGGTCAGTGGCGGATTTATGGGGGGGGGGGGGGGGGACTTTCGGGCTGAAGCCCCCCCAAAACCTCCAAAAAGTATTTGGAATAGTGTGAATTTTTTACCAATATAATCAGTTTGAAGCTTGTAAAATATTTATTAGCAATAATTACCTAATTCCACTACTAAGTCTTCAATTGTATGAAATCCGTTAACGTTTTAATACTGCATAATGTCTAAGTTACATTTATATTGCCTGCAACCAATCAACTCAGTGTTTAGATTTTTGTACTTACTGAATTGAAAAAATAGTGCAACATATAATTGCAGTAATTGAATCACGACAGTACCATCATTCTTTTAATACTGTAATGAGGAACTACATTAACATATCAACAAATGTTTTTTTTAACATTCTATCACAGTGGTCGGCAAACCAGTGATCACCAGCTACTGATAAAAATTCCAGATAAACGCTTGCATTGGGTTTACTTATATTTAATATGGATCTAACACCATTTTAACTGATTTCTCAGAGATTATACAAAAAATTTCTGGGGGAGTAACACAGATCCCATATTTTTATAAGAGGAAAAATAATCGTCAGATAAAACTTTAGAAAAACATCTCTTTTTACAGTGTGGAATTCATAAAACTAGATGAAACATTAGTTAATTGAAAAATTTGCAACTAACTAAAGCTCCTACATTGATTTTAATTTTTAAAAATTGAATAATATGACTGTAATACCGGAATAATACTATGTTCCTTGACAAACTGCTGAACATTCCAGATTCAGTCATAATTCAATCATAATTTTCCAATTTACTTTAAATTTAAATTAATTTTATCGCTGATATGGTTCAAAGCACTAGTAAAGCTGTTTTTTATTTCCCAATAATATGAATAATAACTATCGGGTATGATTGATAATGAAAAATTCAAAATCTTTTAAAATACTACTTGTGTGCAGAACACCTCTACCCGTCACCAGCTACCAGCTACCCCCAAAATAATTTCTGGATCCGCCACTGGTGAGGGTATAGTTGTAGGTACAAAATTATGGTCAAAGATTACAGAATGATCATTACGAAGTTATCTCTGCTATATTATCGTTAAGCTGGTAGTTCGGATTCCACCTTAAATTCCCTAACACACGGCTCAGACGGCGAGGCGTGGACCAATCGTGAAGTTCTCTCCATCAATAAACGCTATATCAACTTTTTTTGTAAATTTAACGACTACTTGTCAGTTTTATATTGTGAATATATAATAAATGTACTCTCATTCGGCCAAACGTTTTCGAGGTATTCGTTAATATTAACAACGCAGATCGTTATGGAACAAGAATTCCAAGAACGCTATATTGACTTAGTTATTTAATGATTAGCCTAATTATTCTCACTTGACATGTTACTTCCACTAAGTTTGGTACTTCTCATCTTTATCCAGTAGATGGGATATATTACTTTCCTACTAAGTTAGAGTATTTTTATATTGAATATTAATTTGCCAAAAAAAGAATTTTACAAAACAATAAGAAACATTATATGTACATTTTAAATAAAACAACAAAACATATTTGTATCTGAAAGTTTGAATAAAATTTTAAATACATGCAGAAGCAGTATAACATATAGTTCGTAATTGAACCATCCTTGACAAAAAAATACTGAGTGCAAAAAATGTATAAAATTTTCGTCTGCGCTCAGGAGTATCAATAGAACACAATGACAAGATTAGTCAGAAAACAAAAACAAAAACACAATATTCAGAACAGTTACCAGTAGACTAAACGGTGGTATTTAGTAAAGTTGTTATATTTTCAGTGAAAATATTTTTTTCGTGAATTCATCGTATTTTTCTGATAGCAAAAATAATCAAATTTTGTTAATTTTCATAGATGTATGTAAAATTAATAGATGTGTATCATCCTTCATCACAAAGCTTTGCTTAAAGAGGAAAGCAACACATTTTCAAAAATATGTTTTACTTAAGTATATTCATTAATTATTAATGCATAATTCAACAAACATACATCTTATTAAGATGTACATTTTTGTTTAGATATAAGAATGATATGCATGCGTATTAGTTGATGACAAATGATGAATTGAGATTGGGTAATAAATTCAGGTACCTGGGACTAATGACGAATTTCATGAATTTATTCAAGGCTTTCTAGTATACAATCAGGCTTCACCTTAATCAATTAGACTTGGTTGAAAGATTATTTATTGCCCAATTGTCCCAAATTTAATTTGAATTTTGCCAACCACGGAGAACCAATCTGGTGATGATGATATACGGTATGCCAGAAGAGTACCGGTACACCAGTACCAAATAGGTAGCTAAATAGGGACAGTAGTGTAGGCTCAAGCGTTGGGCTCTTAGACATATCAGAGCCACTGCAGTCGCCGTCGCGGGCCACTCTTTCAGACTAAATCACACCAGCCAGGTAAATTTGAATAAAAAATCAGCCATTGGCTTTAAAGAAGTGTACTTTCGTGTACTTTTAAATTATTGTTGAGCTCCGTCACACACGGTCAGCTGATGTAATTTTGCCTTAAAGTGTGGCAAGCGACGGCGACTGCAGTGGCTCTGTCTAATATAAGGGCCTTAGGTTCAGAGATAAATGTAAGTAGGAAGGGAAAAATACATGAAACAGACATCATTTTTTATCAGTGACATCCAATGAGTAAATTTCCGACAGACTGACAGTCAAAATCATTGATGATTAAATTAATGTTAGCGTTTAGAGCAGAAATGATGACATTTCTGAATAAGCTATATAGAATGCCAATCTGTCTGAAATTTAATTTAAAAAAGATAAGCTCTAGAAAGTGAAAAAGCATGGTGGAAGACAGCAGTATAAGAATATCAAAGTCAAGCCTCACCTAATTAATATAGTAATTATGGTAACAAGAGTGTAGCCTATGATATAGTATAATTGTTAATTTGATTCTTATACTCCTTTACTGGAGTCCCCAAGACGTATGGTAATCTACAAAAAAAGAAAGAATATTGAATGAGTTTTAGTGGTTCTCTTATACACCTGAATGAATATAATATTCCTTATAATATATAATGAATCAGAGGTCCTTTGTATTGATAATTCCAGTAGACAGAAGTTTTATACTGTTTGAAGTTACAAGGCCTAGACATTTGTGTGTTTTCCCCAAGGCTTATAAAACTTCCAGTTTTTTTCATGTGCACTTTTCCACCCTGCTTATTTTCAATTCATCCCAAAACTTACAAAGGCACGTTGCAAAAATTCATTGAGTAAGCTTCACACTGTTTTCGGAAATATAGAAATTTTCCATTATGAGATCACTGTAGCAAAATTCTGTCAAATTCTATTCTGTAACAAACTGTTCAACAATCCGACTGAGAATGATGTAATCAGCTTGAAACTCAAGTATTGTTTGTAAATTTGAAATGTCAACAGAATTGAAATTTCTCTTGACTTCTTACGTTTCTCTTATTAATTACTTTAATTTTTTTACTGATTACTCGTTGCCAGCACCCAAACATTTGTTTTGCTGGCAACGCCAATATTAAGTTTAATTGTCTAGCTGTGAAAGCCTTTTCATTTTGTATAATTTTGTTTTTGATTGGCAATAAAATCTTTCTTTCTCTCTTTCTTTCGTTTCATACATCACATAACTTATCACAAGGTGAATTGGGACACATTATGACAATTACTTCTGTATTATAAAAGTTATAGAAAGGACGGCGAATGGCGGTTCGCCACAAACGAGACGGTTTACAAACAAATTAACCCAATAGACACAATGAAAAAACGTAGAATCTCTCACCTTTTCCACATACAGTACTCAGAATGCCCGTCAACAGAATTCTAAAACAATTAGTGACTAGAAATTTAAACAAGAAAAAACAAGGAATTTATGCAAGACAAGTTTCAAAGGGTCTCATAGAGCTCGAATTGACTACTAACGATGCACAAGATAAACAAAAAATTAAAGAAGTTTTAAATACCAAAAAATGTAACATATATTAGGCAACCAGAAATCACACAACACCGAGATTTTCAGACGAAGTCAGAAAACAACGATCTGACAGAATGAAGGACTATTGGAGTAAAAGGATTGAGGCGCGAAACAAATTAAAAAGAAATTGAAGTATAGACTTAAATGATCCTATGAGGTCGCAAGCAAGCAAAAAAATAATACAAAATTGACCAAAAAAAAGAAATTGATAACTATTATGAATCAGGTGGAAACTAAGTTTTATGATGGTGTGACCAATACATAACATGCGCCAAATTTAATATTTACAACCCCCGGAAATGAGTAACAAAAAGACTGGTCTATCCAGTAACGATGTTGATTTTTTTGGGAGGATGAAGCCCATATATATAGGTCTGAGACCTGTGCGTGTGTAATGAATTGGATGATGGTCATTGATGAGTTGGACCCAGTTTCAGGTGGGTTCCGGTTCCGAACCATCGGGGGAAGTGATTTTACAGCAGAGAACAGTCTTTTTTTGCTGGCCAATCCAATCTGTCATCCTTACAGAGTGCCCAGGAGTTTCGTAGCTTATTATATCTCTGATTGGACAGATCTCAGCTATCACTTCACAATGTTTGAATGTCTATTCAAACATATAATTATTGAAAGTCAACAATTGAATTTCAAGTATTAAATTAATTTCCCAACTCAACGAAAAGAGCTGAATGCATTACAAAACACTTTCCTAAAAATGCTATATGGATTTACATAATAATGAAATACCGTAGCGGTTTGATGAAGTTCAATTTTGTACGATTAACAACTATTAAGTTTGACTTCTATAAGTCGACTAAAAATGAAATCACATTTTTGTGATCCAAAATGTCTGCAGTTTTAACCCGCTGAGAATTTTTTCCTGCCCATTTGAAGAAAAATTCCAATAGCTTGATTCATTTTCCAACTGTTATAATAATACATTGAGTAATAGGTCTATGAACAGCTTATCTGATCCGCCAGCAAAATAAAAGGGATTATGTAATACGGTACGGTAGCTCACATTTGCTCTAGCTGCAATTTTCCCAAAAGCAATTATTAGTTTATGAAATTGAACAACTTTCATAAACATGTGTCATAAAATAAAAAAATATTGTCTATACTGATCTCTTTTCTAGATCACTAGAGAGAGAGTTAAGATTAGATTAGGGAAATTGCTAGTAAGATAAATGTTAGATCAACTATGAATAGTTTGAGAGATGTTAAATAGAAGGTTTGCAATTACATTATGGAATATGACGTTTAGAATGCCATATTGTTCCAACAGCAGATATTTTGAAAATAATTTCATAAAAATTAATAATAAACAGCAATTATTTTATGAGATTTTTACCAGCGTGATAAAAACGAAATGTATAGCAAGCACAATTTTTTTCAATCAATCTCTGAACAATGCAAAATACTTTCATAATGGCATTTATCAAATCGATCAAGCCATTGTTAACAAATTTAGAATGAAACTAGGTCAATTAAAAATTTTCTTCGTCAAAAACAATGCGCAATGATTATACAGGTATTATGAAGCACACAGTAAAAAGCGACAAAATATGACAATATTTTGTCTTCTACAAGATATGGAACATAATACAGATAATTAGGACAAATTACTTACTAGTTTTGTCCTAAAATGGATCATAATTTGTTATTAACTCTCATTTTGAAATTAATATACAAAAATAGTTTGATCTATTCAATTATATGTCTTGGGAAGTGATAGCCGTGAGCCATAGCAGGTATCTGTTCACTTGGTAAGGGTGACCGATTAGATTGGCCAGGAAAAAAGACAAGGTTCTCTGCTGTAAAATCACTTCCCGGTGGTTCGGTACCCACCTAAAGCTGTAGGTCCAACTCATCACCCACGCACAGGTCTCAGACCTATGAGGGCTTCATCCTCATATTCATGCGGGAAGTGATAATTTACTCTTTTTAACACATTTTCCAACCAAGAAATCTGAAGACATCGTCACCATTGATGTTACCATAATCTACAGAAGTTGACCAAAAGGATGACAGAAATCAGTGGGTGATGTGAATAAAATTAGTTTGTTGCGTAACTCATATTTTTGACTCAGCGCTTGTGTATTGTATCTTGTTATTGGATGTGAATAAAACTTTAATCAATCACAGCTGTTTCTCGTGCCTTCGAATCAGACTCCTGTCGACTCAATAGATCATTAGTCGACTTCAGTCACTCAACAGAGTCCACTCACAAGTATTTAGCTTTATTCACACCACCCACTGTAAGCTGAAATGAACAGTTCAGTCAACAAAGTTTGAGCAAAACTATTTTAACAATAACATGAACACTCTAGGCTTCGGCCAGCTTTGTTTTTCTTGCATTTAGAACAGGCAGTTGCATAGTGTGTTCAGGTTGGAATTATCGTAGTTTCCCCAAATTCTCTATGTGTGTGATTGAATCATACGGATTCATGCAGCCGGTAGCACAAACGTTGATCAAAGTTTGACCGCCGGTTAAAATTCACGACTGATCGGCGATCAAACTCAGCTCAACATGTGAGCAAGAAACCGATGGTCTTGTTTCCATTGTATTTTTTTTATTTTTTTTTTTATTTATTTATTTATAGTATTAAACTAGATAATGTTGACAATATCTTATTAAATTAAGTTGTACTGAACCAAGATCAAAAAATAGTTGAATTTTTCCAATGTTTTTCTACGCAGTAAATGGTAATCATATATAATGTTGACAATGGGAGCCATACAGTTAACCGGTAAATGGAATTTTACCGGAAACCAATGAGTTTGATTGGTTTATCACATTGGTTTCCGGTAAAATCACACTTACCGATAAACGGTAAGGCTCCCATGAACTCAAACAATCTGAGTTTTTCGCAACACAAAATCTGATGGACGTTAATTGCAAATATTGGGATACGTACGAAGTAGCACTAATTTATAGTATCGAAAGCGTATAGAACAATATTTCTAGCGTTGAAGTTTCATAACTAATAGCACACATATTTGAAATTCTAAAGAATGAAAATTATAATACCAAAATTATATAAGTTACTTTAGTAAGTTTTCGGCAATATAGGAAAAAAGATGAAAGTTATAAAACTTTGCCACTCTGAATATAAATATTCACTAAGGACACAGCTCAGTAATAATTTGACTGATGCTATAATGTGTAGCCTTCAATGATCATCATTATCATACTTCATAAAAACATTGTACGTACTCAAGTACCCAATAGTTCTTCGTTGCCCCAATACCCAATAATTGCTCGACACCCAAGTCTCCGAACAAAACAAAAAATCATGCAGTACACAGTACCAAACACTAATCTGTACTTTCAATAAATTTATTTTAAAAAATATTCCAATAATTCCATTACAATAATAATCAACTGTGAAAACTACCACATACACTGCTGTATGAAAAACATCAATTATAATTTTACATATACCACCATGAGTTGTTTTATCGGTACCCACCGATACATGAGAAAAATTTACCTAGAGAAGTTGCGGAATTACATTGAAATTTAGTGAGGATAATGTTTAAAGTAATGAACTATGGTGGAGAGCGAAGGGAAAACGTTTAATACATGAAAATTTAGAGGAAAAACGACAGCTACGATGGAGCAGAGTTTGATAAAATGAAAGTTTAAGCAGTAGTTTTAAATTACATATGTAGCAGTAGTGTACTAGAGCAACTATCACAATGACAAAACTATACTGATGACTTATTGGGAGTTAAAAAAGAGCCATGATTGTGCTCAACAAAAATACCTATCCTTTATCGTGACAAGATGAGCAGCAAGTTTTGATGGAAAATAGTAATATAGGAACCAATGTTGGAAAATAATTTTGTGACTTTTCAATTATTATAAGAAACAGTGACATTATGGTGAACTTCATACTTGAGATGTTGATAAATTTTTATCCTAAAATAAAGAATCACCGTACTAGAGTGGTTTTGTTCAACGAGTATTGTCAAGCGGCGTCGGCTTCTAACCTCAAAACAAGAAAATTATTCAGTATCTCAATGGCCGACCGCGTTAACAATACACTCGTTCGGAAAAAGGCACGGTTAATTCCACTAGCGCAATTCACGCTAATGCTGAGCAAGACAAAATCTTTCAACCATCGATCAAGTACTTATAGTAGTTCAACATGGCGTAGAACATAAAAAACAAAAAAGAATTCAAATACTATCAAAAATTTAATTCTCTAAAAATGTCGATCGCATCAAGATACATACTAACTCCAGTAAACAACAACTGTTTGCATTTTGCATCAATGTGAGAGCAAAGCACAACACAAAAATAAAATAAAAAAAGATAATTATCGGAAATGTAACGAGTTTATAATAATTCTGAGCTAGCTACAACTGGTGAGAAAAATAACGTGAAAATTCGAGCAAACCGTGGAACAGATAGATTTATGGGCTACTTTATTAATTTTTTGTTTAGTTTTATTGCTCTGGAGTTTTATTTACGATGAGTCATATAATATTATATTTTGCACAAAGTGTGTCAGTGTTGTAGTTGTTACGTTAAGGTTTTCTTGTCATTTTTGCGGATGTTGGGGGGTTTGGATGGGCTGCGGGTGTTGAGGGGGCTGCGCTTAGAAACCGTGAACCTTGAGCTGGTCAGGCTTGGCAAGCCCGGTCTTCGTGAGCCACTGGCAGATGTTCTCGCGTTGATCTCCCTGCAACTGCAGTACTTCCCCGTATTCCGGATGCTCGATTACTGTCCCATTGCATGCAAACTCCTAAAACAATAACAGAACAACAATAAATAAGCAGCTAAACAATTGCAATAACCATACTACAACAATAAATAAGAAGGTAGATGTCGTGTTAAACAATTATTTATCATTCTACAGTCTGTTCCTCAAGGGAATGGAAATAGGCAAAATAATCCAACTATTAACAGTATTTATGAAAGCTCATTCAATTACGAGGGACTATTTAATGCCTATGAACTTTCAAAATTCAAATTATTAGATAACTAAAGTACACATGGTCACAATCCTGAAAATGCAAGCCCATCCCAACAATATATACACCTATTTCTAGAAGAAACATTCATGAACACTTTTCCAACAACTGTCCAACCGGTTCAACAAAAACTATTTAACTCATTTCAATTACTGTATAACTAAAACAACTCTTGTTCTTTCGATAACTAAAAAGGTGACACGAATGATTACAAGGGGATAATGTTCTGGTTTTCAAATCATTGCATTATTTGTTGAAAGTATGCCTAAAACTGAATTCATAATTTTAACAAAATTTCAAAGACAGATGAAAATAATACCTGAACTTATCAAAACATAAATAAATTATGGTTGAAAATAGATTCACACAAAATACACGAATGTAATGAATAAATAAAGTAGAACTGAGAATTATTACAAATCCCGATTGGAAATTAATAATTAAGAGGTTGAAAATGTCTTTCGATAACCTATCATTGAGAGGTGATTCTTTTACAAAGAGTCTACAAACAGTGATTGCAATGGTAAATCTCATTAAAACACAACGTTGATAAAATAGAATTAAAAATTATTTGAATAATACATTTATATTTATAAGAAATAATATACGATATCTAGTACAGAATATTGAAAGGACAACTAGTATAGAAGTCACAAAATATGGTAACAGAAAATTAAAGAAATACAATGCAATGAAATATTGAAAAACTAAAAAAAAAAAAAAAATGGTTCTTTACATACAAAAAAGTAAGTAAAAGTACTTAAAAATTCAACTTGTAAGTATTAGTAGCCTACAGGCAGAGTTAAGCTGGGCATTCACGTTCCAACTTGCAGTACTGCTAGATGGATAATCGACTCCACTCACGCTCATACTTGCAATCAACTTTATTCCTGGTCAGCTGTGAGCATCGCTCTCGAGCCGAAAAATGTAACCGAAGTTGCCCGAAGGTCAAGCACTGACTGAGATAAGTTGGACGACTTTGATCCGACTCCCCCACACACGCTCCAACACAGTCGACATTCGGAAGTCGTCCCTCTACAATTCCAACTATCCAACAAGCCCTTTCACGTTCCAATATCGGATCCAAGCTTGGAGGTTGGACTAAAAGTCGTAGGACTGCAAATTGGAACGTGAATGCCCAGCTTTATGATACTTGTAGGTTTACTTGGATATAATACATAATAAATGATAAAAAAATATAAGAGAATTATAAAATATTGAAAATTTAATAATCTGAACAAAAGATATCTGTTTAAGAATGATATAGAAGAGAACAGACACAATAGCCTTAGTTTTAAACACATGTAAGTCAACAACAGACCTCTTCACTATAGACAAGGAATGCGCCATCTCAATTTTTTCAAAATATATCGCATTTCAAACAACAATTAGGACTTAGCCTCACAAACAAGTATAGAAGCATCGTTGTCCTAGCTGCGGAGCTAGGACTCGATTTCCGGCGGGGAGAAATGACCTTGTGAGCAAGTCCTGCGATGTGCGCATGCGCGAAACCATTTTATCAACTGCTACGTCACTACTTCGCAACCGACCACGGAAATGACTGCTTCTTGAGCAGTGGCTCGTTTCCGCAGTTCACGCTCTGCCGGAAGAGTGCGTTGTCCGTTGTTCAGGACAACACCCTTACGGAAAGCGAGTAACCAGTGGTCTGCGAATTACGCTCTCCATTCTCCGCATTTCACATTCCGCAGCTAGGGCAACGCGCCTTAAGAGAAAACAAGCACTCCGATTCCTCTTGAAACCATCAGTAAACAATCAAATTTGAAACAATCAGTTAATTCAGAACAAAACTCTTTTGTTATAATCTAGATGACTTATAGGAGAAATATCCACTAACGGTGCTGTTTCTGAGAATATCTACAGTGAGGCTTCTGCAATTGAAGGGAGCTGACCAAAGGTATGAGTGAGAAAGAAAGTAATATGTTTCTTAAGGGATCAAGACAACAAATCTCTTTTGCCGCTAATTAAGAGAATAGAAACACATCAAAAGATCATTTGGAAAACCTGAAAGAGCAAGATCTGCCATATTTCTTCATACTCGTTGATAATCACCATCACAAAATGAAACACTTGTTGTGGAATGGTGTGTGACAGATTAAAGCAGCGTGAATACCTCCATTCCAAACCATGTGTTTGATTTTGAGATGGTGATTATAATCGAGTATTGGATGACCCACTAACCATGCACTCTCTCTAGTTTTCCATATCTCTCTTATCTTTTTCCAATTAACAAAAAATAATCACACGAAAATCCAGTTAATAACATTCAGTAGTTAGTAATGCACTCGATTCTGGAGATGTAATTTACTTATTTCTAATGTAAGTTATTTTTTTATTAAAAATCCAATAAATATATATTTTTACTGGAAGTAGAATTGAAAGAAGTTTGTTTAATCTTACATCACAAAGTGAAATCTCGACTATAATTTTGAAGACAGTTCAAAGTTAAGAATTAAAATAGTCTGATGCTACAGTACAGTAGTAGTTAAAACAACACTATTACAAGAAATACCATAATAAAACATTGAATTAAAATATCGATTCAAAGAAAATCCAATAGAATAGATGAAGCAGAAAATCGAAAAAATGTTTGGACTTTTAAAAACTACATAATAACACATACCTTTTTACATGCTCGGACAATTTTTTTCAGGTCATACTCAGAAGAGAGGCCCTGGACTGTGGTTAAGGTCTTGCGACCATTCCGTTGTTGAATTCTTATGTGAACTAAACCGTCCTGGACATCATCTTCTGAACCCTTGATTGCATCTGCAAAGGGGTCTGCAGCAAAAAGTAAAAAAATATTAAGACGTCAATTAATCTCTGAAATTCTGCTGAATTTTGAACAAGAAACCGCATCAATTCTACAAGATAATTACAGTAAAGATTAATCTACAGATGAAAAATAAAATTAACTCATTTACACTCATGAAAAACAATGGGCTACTGCAGAATTTTACGCTTTGCTATCAGTCGTGCATGATGTTTCCAAAGTTAAAGGAATTGCAACATAACTTAGATAAAAAGAAAATTGATTCTGTTAAATTATGATTCTGTTTAAGCTAAATTCAATGAAAGTTTTAGACCTAATGATCTACATGAGAAAATACAACTTCTCAATTGTACATTCTATTATAAACTTAAATGCTCCAGCCATTTAGTTGTACGCTACAAAGACTTCCATCATTCTATCATCAACATGGCAGTCTATCACCGATTTAGAAAGCCTGCTTTCAAAGATCAAAACTGGTTCAATTGAAATGAAAATCTACAATAATGTTTTGTTAAATCTCAGTAAAAAGACAACAAAGGGATAATAAAGACGTTAAAACGAAGGTTTCTACTATATTCATGAGAATGATCTTGAACGCAATAATATCAATAATTTGTTCACAATAGAATGTAAAATTGAAGTTAGTGATGGAAAAGAATAATTCAAAACAAGGATCAAGAAAAAAGTATCAATGTATTGAGCATTGGTTCTCAGATTCTCAATTCGATCATCATACGTTCCGAAGAATTCAAATCTTTTAGTTTATCCAAATAAAGTAGGCTAGCATACTTTCCACTGATTTTATTCATCAATAAAACGGAAATGTATTATACATCCGTGAATAGAAATAAGTTACTCTACTTCCTACTTAAAATATCCGCATTTATGGGACGAGCCTTGACCCAAAAATGACCATGAAATATGCAAAAACCTCTAAACAATACATTGTTCTTGGAAATTTGCATTCCATAATTAATAAAAATAGTAGTGAAATCGATATTAGAAAGTGAGGGAACAATTCATTACTCAATTAGAACACATTTTCACTCCCAAATAAATCCGCCATTTTGATAGAAACGTCAGACGATTTCTTACTTTCAATTTACTCTTTAGTTGACTTACCAAATGTATTAAGATTCTGGATGGACATACGACAAACAAAATATGCACTTGCAATAAAACTTTGGGATTTAGTCCAAAAAGAGTTAACGTTGAACAACAATTTACAAACTAGAGAATCCAAACGAGATTACACCCAACGCAAACGCAATGATTGAAGAAGGCGAAGCTGCTTTCTTCCTTGCTGAATGCAGGAAGTATGGAGGGGGGATGACGATTGAATGCTGAATATTTTCAGGTGTGCAATTGAATGCGACAAAGAAGAAATATTTTTCAAAATAAATTTGATAATAATATATAAATCATTATTCAAACATGATTTTCAACTATTATGTCTACGTAAAAATAATTTAAGAGCAAATAAATCAATTTTTATCAAGTTATACAGGGAAGGAATTTCATGTGCACCAAGATAACTGAGATACAGTACGTATGATAGTTATATCACTATTTAAATTTAATCAAATATTTACTCAAAATGATAAAACCATTATTACTGATAATATTTTTTTCCATTCAGAAACTCATTAATGAAGTCGCATGCATGTTACGCTATCGATATTTTGGAGTCGAGATGTCGAGATAAGAAAGCTCATGTTTTGTACGACCATAACCTTATTTGTAGGTTATGGCTACGGAGTTACTCAAAAATATTATTAAAAAATATAATAATGTTCAATAATACGTAATTTCTGCAATCGCTCCATATTTGAAACAAATTCCACAATTAATTCAGTGATCAATTGAGGATCTCAACCTGAAAGGTTAGTTTGACAACGTTTAAAATAGCGTAATAAGGATAATCTCCACTTTTATGTTTACCAATAGATCTTTTTATAGTTTAATTTATTAAGTCCAAGGAATGTTGAACTTAGTCATGTAACCCTATATGTAGGAAGCTTGATATTACTTCAAGTAATCTATATAGTATGACTTGACAATTTCATAACATTTTTCGATTACCTAGGAGACACGATAGGCTAGTGTGACCTGATTCACCCAATAAATACATCAATTCCAGCTCTATTATTGTAATATAACTCTACTCCGATATTCTTATATACTCTAATATTCAATTTCAACATCTGTTATCATTGTTTGACAAGTATATTCAATGGATCATAAAGCTGGGCATTCACGTTCCAATTTGCTGTCCTACGACTTGTAGTCCAACCTCCAAGGTTGGATCCGATATTGGATAGTTGGAAGTGTAGGACGACTGGAAGGTCCGACTTCCGACTGTTGACGGAGTTGGAGTGTGATTGGGGGAGTCGGATCAAAGGCGTCCAACTTACCTCATTCAATGCTTGACGTTCGGGCAACTTCGGTTACATTTTTCGTCTCGAGATCTAAGTTCACAGCGGACTAGGAATAAAGTTGGATTGCAAGTAGGAGCGTGAGTGGAGTCGACTATCCCAACTAGCAGTCCTACTAAGTCGTACTACAAGTTGGAATGTGAATGCCCAGCTTAACGTCTTCACCAGTTTCAATTTTCCCTGTATCATCAAGTTATTTTTAAGTTTAGTGTTTTAATTTTCAAAACTCGAATTAAATTCTATGATGTCAATAAATGTCTCTTATATCACCAGATGGCTGGATTCAGCTCCAGAGGCGATGATGCAATTGAAAGGACACTAGATGTGTGCCCTGAGCCTTCTATTTCGTCAGAAAGTGAATTAATTGAAACATTTGATCTGCGAAGATGCGTTGAATGGATAAATGATAGAAATCTAAGCAAAGTAAGACAGTAATTGAATATTTTCATGCGATACAAAATTATAAATCATTGACTCTAACTTATTCATTTCTATGTTTTATGTCGCTTTATGTTCATTGTGTGGTCTTTGTAACAGAATGTTAGATTATACTTTTCCATTCCTTTGAAAATATTAGTTTTTAAAGTGATGTAATTTTTAACTTGTCTACACACTCATCAGATTGCTGTGCAGTATCAACGCTTCTCTTCTGTATTCAAATTCATTCAACCTTTTCCCCCATTATGAACAATATATCATTCGAAATATTTCTCCTTTGCTAATATTTACGGTAATTCAGAAGAAAATATGGGTCACCGATTTTCTTGAATTTGACATGTATTGACACTATTAAGTTAAGCGTAGAGCGCAGAAAAAATAAAAATAAGTGTCGCAAACTCCGGAAAGTGTGCAAAAAACGCATTCAACGAATTACCATATTTACTATCTTCTATGTTTCAGCTCTGTAATCTTACTTTTCAATGTTGCAGGTTTGTCTTCAATTCCCCGATAATTTGCTGCATAATTCTGTACATATAGCTTTATGGCTTGAGAAACAAACTGAAAACAAAATTTATATTCTTGGAGATACATCTTATGGGAGGTAAATTTGAGGCTATAAGCTAATTAATTATTAGTTACTTAAATAATGTGATTGTATTTTAATTTAAATAATTGAATCAGAATAATTGAGGAGGGAATCTCACCCTACGGTTTCACATTGTGATAATCCAGCACAATTTTGCATTGACTTACATACTTATCCCCTCAACATGATGTATCCCTAGTTGAATACAGTCACTATATTATGAATTCAGTTAATTCAAGTTAAAAATGATTAAAGTTTTCAGAAAATGATTTCTGAATGTAAAATATGTTTCAGCTGTTGTGTGGATGAAATCGCCTCAGAGCATGTCAACTCTGATGGCATAATACATTTTGGACATGCATGTCTAAGCCCAACCTCTCGACTACCAGTGCTCTATATTTTTCCAAAAGCTCATCTCGATGTCGAAAAGTGTGCTGATGCTTTGAAAACGCATCTAAACTCTTTAAAAGATCAGCGACCATTGATCCTATTCGACATTCAGTATCATCATTGGAAAGGTAGGATAACAAACTTTCCTTGAAAATATTGAATTTCATTGATCTATATATAAGGTTTTCACGTGCAAAGTTTTAGTAAAAGAAATTGCTGTTATTTGCCAATAGCTATGTTTGTATAGTTGACCAATAACTCAACTCAACCAACATGGTTTTCGTCTCCTGTAAATTGCAATCAATATACAAATGTAATAGTCATGACTAATAAGCTCAATCAAATAACTTGGATTTCTACTTCTTTATATTACAATAATTATTGAAATGAACTTCAAGTTATATTCATTTATCTTTGATTTTTTCATTTTGTATTTATTAAGATATTTTTAAGTAGTAGCTTTCATCGATTTCCATCAGCTATTCAAAAAGCTGTTGTCAATATCTGTCATTGCGGAAGTCTTCAGTATAATTAATAGCACTGAGGAATTCGAAATCAATAAATTACTTTTTGAATCGCGGCAGACGCTTTTCGAACTGTATAGTTCTTCCTCGGCGCTTGGTTGTAGACCAGTATATTCACAACAATTACGAATAGGTCGTACCAATTTATTTGAACATAATTATAAAATAATAAAAACATCGCTTTTTTCGCAGAATCAATCAAGGACCTGTTGACAGACTTCAAGAATCTTGTATTTGCTGAATTATTAGATGGATCAAATAGTAGCACTACCTGTTCTAGTGATTGTCAGCTGTCGACAGGCAAACACCATACTATAAAAAAGCTTGGACGAACTTATTGTTTAGACGGGGAACCTGACCAGATTATATTCATTGGGCCTTACGAGGCTCAAACTCTTTACAATCATTCCATATTATTCTCAGGTGTGTATTTTGTTCCATATTTCTAAAAAATCCTTTCTTCACAAAAATATAATTTCCCCCTTATTTTCTAGACCCCGTTCGAACGGTAACAGCTAGAGTGACAGTAGTTTCAATGAGCCTAGACTGAGTTTCTGAGACTTCTCTAGTCATTTCTTCCAGTTATCTTAAATTACGCTTAACTGATGGCTGTAACAGATTACTCGACTGAAGATCGTCAAACGTATCTCCAGCAATGTCTCAGTGACTCAGCATACTAATATAATTTCTCAGCTTAGTTAGAAAGTGATCAAAACTTACATCACACTTATCTTTACCATGCCGCTCATCGCAGCCAACTATTTAGTTATTTCTATAGAGTTACAATGAAGCGTTGTTCAGAATTTTCAGTTATAAGTTCAGATATTACCTCTAGATTCTTGTCACTTTCTCCATCAGAGTCATTATGGTCATTTCACCACCGCGGTCACACTGTCACGTGACAGATTTTTGAAAAACCGGTTATTACACAGAGTTTTGTACACCGAGAAAATTGATGATCTCCTTCAAAGCCGATCTTTTTTAAAACCTCTGCGAGCTTTTAGGATCGCGCATGCGCATTAGCTTTTTAATAGTGTGACATTACTGAAAAATGTGATTTGCGTTTGTGAACTTGCGTACTCACAGACGTCTGTTACCGTAGGTCTGTTGCACTAGGAAATCTGTCACATGACCGTGGTGTGAAATGATCATCGGGTCTGTATATAAAAGTCGTCCTTGTGGTTTCCGTATCTCAAGGGAGACTTGCAAAGCTCTTAAAGCCTTTCAAAGTTTTTTCAAGTTGCCTCAAAGTAAGTTCATGAATTCGGTTGTCACAATTCTTTATAATATGACCTTACTATCAGTATAATCTATTAAATATATTTAGTTTGATAAGGCGTGGAATAAAGTAAGCTGTATTGACATCACTTTTCAACTTCTTATATCTACTGTCCAATGCTTAACTTACTTGTACTTGGATAGAGCCCTGAAGACATCTCTTCCAATAATAGTACATAGGTGCCCATATAGTATATAAGGACCCCCATAGTTTCAACCTATTATATCTACTTTATAATGTGGCCATAGATAAAAATATATAATCAGATGAACATTCAGATTTTACCAGTTGACCGATCAAAACAAACTTTACGATTTAACCTAACCTAACGTAACCTAACCTAGCCTGATAATGTTACAAAATGTACGCTTTACTTCTTATGTTTTGGTAAAGTTTGTTTTTTGGTTGGTCAACTGGTAGGGTCGGGCAACTGGAAGAAAACAAAATTTTACAAAAGAAGTAAAGCATACATTTTATAACATTGTCAGGTTAGGTTATGTTAAATCGCAAAGTTTGTTTTGGTCGGGCAACTGGTAACCCACCGAACATTCACTGTTTTGAAGCAATCCCGAGTTCTGATTGGTCTTGACTCCTGCACTGATAAATAGTAGTGTTAAAATAACTTCATACTAGTTTGATAAGGCGTGGAATAAGTTGAGCTGTATTGACATTATTTTCAAACCTCTAATATCATTACAATAATGATCATATTAATTTTATATCAATTATATTTCTTATTCCAGGATCAACTTACTACTACTCGGATGGATCCCTAAAAGATGTCTCTTTCAATCGTAGCATACAAAGGCGCTATTATCTGATGGAGCGACTGAAGGACGCCCATTCGGTTGGAATTCTGGTCGCCACATTGGGAGTTGACGGTTATTTGAAAGCTGTCGATCGGATACGCTCATTGGCCAAACGAAGACAGAAAAAGTGCTACGTCATCTCTGTTGGAAAGCCCAACGCAGCTAAACTTGCTAATTTCCCTGAGGTGAGTTGCTCACAAAAAATGTGGATTGCTTGCTTAAGATTGAAGTACTTTTAGTACCTAATTTTCGTGTTCTATTCACGACTATGTAATCAAATATTTCAGTAAAATTGAAAATATTGTACTCACTATTTCGGATAGCGTGGTTTCGGTTCGGCGATGGACCAACGTGTATCAAAATGGAAAACTGTTCAATGAGTGCAATTTTGTCAAATTCTACTGAAATACTTGACTGCTTAGTCGTATAGTACTTGTAAATTACTATGAAACGCGCAATTTGACATGAACATTAAATTTCATAACATTTTCAAATTTCAATTTATTATTTGTTTTTAATTTTCATTCTATTCAAATATTTGTCTACAAAGTCATGAAAATTAGTAGTATGTCTTGGACATCAAATTCGAAAAAATACATTTTTAAATGTTCAATTTATTAATCACGGTGATGTTTTCCATGACGAAATGCTTGATGAACAATCTAATATTAAAACTGACACTGTATTTCTCTTTTATATTTTGTTTTACTCACTTATATTGGAGATGCTAGAGGGATACATTTCACTTTTGAAAGGAAGCTTCGTCAGCCTGCATCCAGGGGTCATGCTTTTTCATGTTGAGCGGTCATTGTGTAGTTAAAAATTGCGTTTGATTTGAATTGTGTTTGGTCGTTGAGTAAGTTGGTTCAAACACCATAAACAAGATAGAACCAATTTACTCAAAGACCAAACACAATTCAAATCAAACGCAATTTTTAACTACATAATGACCGCTCATCCTAACCTCAACAAAGCATGACTCCTGGCGGCAGGCTGACGAAGCTTCTTTTCAGTGAAATGCATCCCTCAAGCATCTCCAATATAAGTGAGTAAAACAAAATATAAAAGTGAAATACAGTGTCAGTTTTAATATTAGATTATTAATCACTTTTGGAAGTTGCACTGAAAATATTAATTATAAAATTAATACTAATTATTGTAACTACTGTTAACTTTTTATGGTAAATTCAACGACTTGCAGTAAAAAAAATTGACTGCAAGTCGTTGGATTTACCATTAAAAGTTAATATTAACAATGCAGATCGTTATGGAACAAGAAATACAGGAATGTAACTATTGTATTTGTGGTACTGGATTATATTCCTAGCTGTCATACAATTTAACAATTTACAATTTTGAAAATGGAAATGTTCCTTGGTTAACAGAAATAAGCGATACATCTTTGTATAGCTTTTCCATATTTTTTTTCAAATCTGTTGGGCTTGTTATTACAAGAAAATAATTACTTCCATATACGTGAGTCCAGTTGCTCAATGAATTTAGTTTGAATTTATAAAATAAGCTTTACTAAGTTTTTGCTGTTATAAATTTCGTTTTTCAACTGTAATTCTTTTCTCAGATCGATGTTTACGTGATGATTTCATGCCCTGAAGCCGTTTTAGAGAGCGAAAAAGACTTCCTTCAGCCTGTGTTGTCTGTAGCGGAAGCTGAATTGGCCTTAAACGAAACAAGACCGTTCTCAAATAAGCTCAGCAAAGATTTCAGAGATTTCATTCCAGGTGCAGTGAGATTTTGTCAACTAATATGATCTGTGTGTTTCAATTTTTTGTTTGTGTTAATATTAATAAATTATTCGTAATGAATTATGAGACGTAGTTGTCACAACTAATGATAATGATAATGGAGTAGCATCCGAAACTAGCATCTCACTTTCTTTAATAAATGTGGTTGTGACAACTTTGTCTTATTATTCATTATGGATATCTTCTACAATATCAACTTCAGTACAACAAAGATAATTGATAATTCATTATTTTTTCAATATTCATTATTGCAACTGTTTTTAATTTTTTTTGAGGATGAAGCCCACATAGGTCTGAGACCTGTGAGTTGGGTAATGAGTTGGATGATGGCGATTGATGAGTTGGACCTACAGTTTTAGGTGGGTTCCGAACCACCGGGAAGTGATTTTACAGCAGAGAACAGTGTCTTTTTTTCTAGCCAATCTAATCGGTCACCCTTACAAAGAGTGCCCAGGAGAACGCAACTTATCTCTATCTGATTGAACAGATACCTGCTACAGCTCACGGCTATTACTTCTCGTAATTGATTGTTCATTCTTGTTTTTTCGATAATTAATATTGCAACTGTTCTAAAAATTATTCTTCATTGATAATAATTTCTCATTTTACAGGAGGCGATTGTTTCGAGCCAATTCCAACCACCACTTTGGAAAACGAAGAACCCGATGTCTCGCTACTGAGTAATAAAATTCGATGTGTAACGACTAATTCAAACAGTGTTGAAACGTGTAATGATCAATCATTGCAGACTCGAGCGAACATGTCTGTCAATGTTGTCTCTTCTCATTTATCGAATCGGTACAGTAAACATTTTATCAAATCAATTAATTTTTTATTTGAAATCAATATTTTCATTTTTATTGAACAACTTCAAATGCGTTTACATAAATATTTACTGGTTTCGTTTTGGATAATATAATATTTTCATTAGATTTCATTTGAATCAGTGGCGTACCGATAATGGAGCGAGTGGAGCAGTCGCTCCAGGGCGCAAGGCTCTGTGGGGCGCACCGTTCTTGAGAGAAAATTGCCTTTTACTTACAAAAAATGTATCACTATAATGAGGGCCAAAAGGGTAAAATGCAACACAATTTGAAAAAACCGTATTTATACATCGCTGCGCATTACTAAAAGGAACATTCATGTCAAATTTAAAAGAAATCGGTTCACGCGTTCAGCCGTAAATGCATTACAAACTGACAGAATGCAAAACGGTCGAGTCAAAAATAGCAAATAGTTGAAAGCAAAGCAAAAACAATTTACATTGGGTGACAGAAGGTATAACAATTCCAAGTAATTAAATAAAGACTATGAATTTATTCTGGAAAAAAATTCCTCTAGAAGTTCATTGGTTTTTATATTAACAAGAACAGGACTGAAATTCTTCACTTTTGAATCCAATTTCCAAAATATAAGAAAATTTCTAGAGGAATAACTTGCATTCTAAAACAATAACTGTAAATAAATTTATAGAAAAGTGAAAAAATCCTCAACAAGCTGTTTCGAAATAGATAAAAGTAGAATCTGGCCTGGCGAAAAATCATTCACTGGAGTGCATCTCTGACAATTAATACGGCGTAGTTGGAGGCGGGAAAAAAAGCGGCTGATTCATTAAATGACCGCTGTAATAATATCAGCTCAATCGGGTGGTTGAGTGTGAGACTGACTTTTTTGTGGGGGGGGGGGCACCATAAGACACTTCCGCTCCAGGGCGCTTGAAACCTCGGTACGCCACTGATTTGAATTATGTATTATATGTTAAAAATGCCATCAACTATCATGCTCGTAAAAAGTTTTCTTAAACAACACTTTGCCCTTTGATTCATAAGCATAAGCCAATATATATAATCTATTTACTGGGTTTGTTTTGGATAACACAATCGTTTCATTAGATTTCATTTGAATTATGTATTTTATGTTGCAAAATGCCATCAACCATCATGCTCGTAAAATGGGGGTTTCAACAATAACTTGTCCTTTGATTCATCAGCATAAGCCAATATTTTTAAACAATACCTTGCCCATTTATTCATCAGCTTAAGCCAATATATTGTAACATCTCTTGTCATTGTGAGGCAATCACTTGTTAGCTAGAGTTTCACATTCGCTTAGCAGGTTTTTTTTACGATGAAGCCCACATAGGTCTGAGACCTGTGCGTGGGTAATGATGGTGATTGATGAGCTAGACCTACAGTTTTAGGTAGGTTCCGAACCACCGGGAAGTGATTCTGTTTGATCAATTTCCGTTCACGTCTAGCAATGACTTTTCTCGGCTGTTACTTAATAGCTTCTTTTCAATTTATGTGTTTTTAATAACAACCATGATCAAGTGTTGCCCTTAAAATTCCTTAATTTTCAGGATAAATTAAAAACGTATATTACTCCTTTCTAAACAGTATTTTCATAATTTCTCGATATTTTGAAAATTATTACTCAATCAACAAATTGTAACTCGTAATTACATTTGACTTGGTGAAGTGACGCACGTGTGTAACGTTTGTAGAACACATAAATAAATTGAACTTCATTGTCGCTTCTGTCTGCGTAGTCTAATTCATTTCTGTGTTTCACAAATAATCACCACCTGGACCACGCTCACCACATGACCATTCACTGCCCATTAAAGTTGAAACTCAAGTTTAAACATTAAATTAACATTTCACTACCTCTACTTTGTAGAAACCAATTTTGAATAAGACGAAATTGTCACAACCACATTTCTCAAAAATATTGAGAAACTAGTTTCGGTTTGTTTGAGATTGATACTGGTATAACACCGAAACTAGTTTCTTAATATTTTTAATAAATGTGGTTGTGACAATTTCGTCTTATTATGGATACCTTCCACAATATCACCTTCGCCATTACTAAGAAAGTTAGAAACCAATTTCATGATTCATTTTTTAGCAATTTGAATTTATTCTAATACTACCCTGTTTAATTATTTTTAAACTCTGATTTCAGAACTTGGCAAGGTCTTGATCCAGCTATCGGTCAAACCGAAGTGGTGAAAGCAGTGATGGGTAGGAGTGGTATTGCTAGCGGATATAGCAACGAACAAAGCGATACAAACACAACCAGCAACACTTCCGAAGGTTCTTCAAATGCATCATGATAACTAGTCAAGATATTCATGATGCCGAATAATATTTTATAGATCTGGAAGTTGTACTTTATGTTAATAAAAATATATGTCTTACGGGAAATCAGTTTAATCGTTCCTTCATATATCCACCTAAGTTCATAAGGGTTTTTGCACACAGAATTATAATTATTGGGGAAGTGATAGCCGAGTGCCGTAGCAGGTATCTGTTCAATCAGAGATAAGCTACGAAACTACTGGGCGCTATTTGTAAGGGTGAACGATTGGATTGACCAGCAAAAAAATCCTATTCTCTGTTGTAAAATCACTTCCCGATGATTCGGAACCTACCTAAAACTAAGTCCAACTCATCAATCACCATCATCCAATTCATTACCCACGCACGGTTCTCAGACCTATGTGGGCTTCATTCTCCGAAAAAAAATAACATCGTAAAATCAAACACATGCTGTTGAATGGTGTATAACAGATTAAATGTGCGTGAATACCACCATTCCACAGTATGTGTTTGATTTTGCGATGGTCATTATCATAGAGTATTGGATTGAGTATTGCAAGAGAGATTGCTTTTCACGAGTCTGATTTTTGGGAAGCTGAAGTGCCACTCACCGTGAATCGTATTCAATATTAGAAAACCATTACAATATATCTAAAGAGCATGGTGCTTATGCGATCGCGATGTTCAGTCATGAGCGCTCAAGACTGCACTCAAGACCATGCTTTAATGACTTGATTTTATAAACTTTATTATTACTTATCCTTGTAGATGTACCATGTTCTCCATAACACGGCTCAAACGGCGAGGTGGAACTACCCATAAGGGTCTCCCCCTCCCACCAATAAAAGCCATACGCTTATTAATGTTTATTTATCTAGGAATAAGAAGTAATTTTACTCAAGATTCAGTAGAAAGAACATAGAAAAATCGATGGGGTTCGGTGGTTCGGAACCCACCTAAAACTGTAGGTCCAGCTCATCAATCACAATCATCCAACTCATTACCCACACACATGTCTCAGACCTATGTGGGCTTCATCCTCTAAAAATAAAAAAACGCTATGAAATTAACGGTGTAGGCCTATGACATATTTTACTAGCGTGAATACCTTCATTTAACATCATGTGAGTAGTTACTATTGTTCGTTCAGGCAGGACCAATCAGAAGACAGGGGGGCGTGGCCACCCCCCTTCCCCCCTCCCCCTGTTCAGACATTTTGTAAACGCCCACCCCTTCCCCCTGTCGCAGTCAGCCATTTTGTTTTTAAGGTCCCCCTACCCCCCTTCCCTATGTGCCCCCACTTTATTCCCAATAGATTAAGGGGGGACCCCCCCGCAAGCACCAATGAGAGAGGACCTTTCCCCCCTGACCCCACCTCTCACAGAAGGTTCCCTACTCTCGCTTTACCCTCACTCTCCAAGTCCAAGTTATTTACAGAATAATCCCCCTAATTTGGCGATTGCCCAAGTTATTGGCTCTCTACTGTAAATATAGCGTTTACCACCTACATAGTTTTTGTATGGAAGGCCTCATACAAAATGAATATTCCTCTAAGTAAATATTTGCGAATTTTTGCACTCTCCTTCTTGTTCATCCTCACTGTACATTTTAGAGTGTATTTCCCCTGTGATTGAAGAAGCCAATCAATGCTCATTAAAATGAGAGTTATCAATAAAAAATTCGAAACAATTAATAGTGTCATCATTGTAATAGTCCAAGTCTGTAGTGTGGTTATTAGAGTTTTCATAATTGATTTCTCTTGCTTTGTTTCCACGTTTTCGTTTGGCAAGCACCAAATGGCGACAGCAAGAAGAAGAAGAAAAAATAACATGGGCCATCCATAAATGCAAACAATCAAAGACATTATCGTCAAAGTAATGAATAAATCTTTCATCGTGCAACTCAACGAGTTTATTGCTTCCCTGCCAACGGCTTACTGAACATGCGTAGTCAGTCAGTCAGTGTGGGATAGGGTGAGTGTGCCCTGTCTGGCAACTTCGGAGCAATGAGCTCCATGGTTGCTCATCGCAATACTGTGCTGAAATTTTTGGGGTTCCTACTATTTTTAAGACCTTAAGTAGAACTTGGCATTTTTTTTTTTTTTTTTTTTTTTTTTTCATGTCTGTTTTTCTTAAAAATAATTTTTTTTTTCCTATTTTCCTAATTAGCTGGATACAATAATATAATATAAGTAATATAGTCTGTTATACAACGAATATTTAAAATATTTATACAATGAACATGCGTAGGGGGGAGGAGGCTTATTTATAGAATATTCTGTTCTTTTACTCACTCTCTCTCTCCCCCTCACTATATCTCTTTCTATAAAACAGTTTAAAAATTAGCTCTATGCATGTAGCACGTGCGCGGCTGGAACTCTTTCCTCCAACACTGTCAAAAAACCTCCTACTGTGTGTCTACACCATTAGAAGCCTAAATTCCTTTTACATTGGGGGAGTAGAGTTATTTCTAGAACATGCTCGCTCTCTTCTCACACTATCTCTCACTCTAACAACCGTTAAAATTATCAAACGTTCAAAACTTTCCTCTCCAGCAAAATTATTAACGACTTAGTAAAAATCTTCCCGCACAGTTTTTGCGAGACAGATCATTACACCGTTGGAAAATCTTTTTTACATTTTCTCTCAGCCAAATCGAATAATGCGTCCCACAGTTCATTTGTGTCTGTTATTATTTGAACAATAGAATCATTACAGCAACCATAATGCAAATGAGCCGACCCACCGTTAATTATATCTAACATATCATAAATTTCGGATAAAATAGGATAATAATGAGAGTTTTCTGTTTTTGTTATTGCTGAATTGGAATCCACAATTCCATATTCACCGCCATCATCATCATCACCTCTGCCACCACAATAAGTTGCGCACTTGATATTCTTTGCAATCATATCAAACTCGTTTATTGTTATTGCCAACAGAAGACGGCTAATTTTTTTGAACTTTGAAAAACTATAACACTGCGTCATTATAGTGATTTGTGCATGCACAACCTTCCTCAACGCTAGTTAAACGTATACTAATTAAATTTTCACTCGCTTTCCACCCCGACAGTAAGCCAATGTGAATTCGTAATTGGCAATAAATTATTGTCAAATGCAAATTCACATAGACTTTTGCTGTACGAGTGGCGGGCGTTATTTTTAAAGTGTTTCCCCAAAATCTCAACTAAATATAATTAGATTTAACGAGTATATACTTTAGTCAAATCTAACTATAAATTAGTCATGATTAGGCCTATATCACTATGCTGTTGGTGTTTACATCTCCTTTAAATATGCTTGTCCATCAGTATATTTAAATTTCATATACATCTTTTTGGTATTAAAATCTTCTAAATTTTGATTGTTCAACACAATTTGAAATTTTTCTGGTAGCAATATGACGTAATATCCATCTCCCGAACTGTCACGATCATACAACTTTATCCAAATTCTCTTTTCACTGTCAATTGATGCGTGAATGACAGCTAACCATTCCTCTCTCCAGGTCGGTGGTACTGCTCGCAGCGGCAATATTTCGGCAGACAAATTGTTGAACGCCTCCACACAAAATTCTTTAGAGTCCATATTTGAAATGTTTTCGCTTTGACGATCCGTCTCAGACTGAGGATTGAGACAAGTTCTCTCTCACCACCACCACCACCACCACCGCCGCCAACACACAGCGATATTATATTGTTGATGATGCCGTCCACTTAGTTGCCTCTTCTTCTAACTGAATTAATTTGTTTACACAAACTCTATGCGGTCTATAATAAGATAAATATTCGTTTATATCGTTAACATTTACAGTGCTTAGAAAAATACACATCAATTGTTTTGCAATTTCACTGTTTTCACATGTAGATTTTTTAATCGCCTCTTGACACAATTCAAACCACTCCAAACATTCACGCAATCTGTTCTCTAATTCTGTATCAGAACACAACCACCTTTGAGGATCCATATTTGTGACTGAACATTGTAGTTGTCATACCTCACTATTTATATAGTGGAATTAACACCGAAAAATCAATTGTTCTCGGATCATTTTTGTGCATGTTTATAGTACAGATTCGCACTTTATGTAAATCCAACGTAAAGCCACAATAAATGCAAACTATATTTTTCCCGTCAAAGTAGAACCCTTGTCTCGCATAATTTCTTTTTACAGCTCTACTATAATATGTGCAATTTTTCATACTTTTCATTCGGTTACTTTCACAGGTATAATCAATCTGTGCTCGTTTCAATGCCAGTTCACTAACAATTCCCGATAACAATAAGGAATAATGTTGTGCGCTCATTAGTGCACACCTCCCATTCGGAACATTTTTGTGCATTTTACATGCGTCAAAACACCACGTATTATGAAACTGACTGAAATCTGGTTTTGGGAAATTTTCAGGTATGCAATATACATTGCCATGCAGTTTTCTCAAAAAATCTGCCTTCTCTTTTCCCTTTGTAAAAATTCGTTCATATGGAGCGAGATATTCGCTTATCAGCGAATCTGAATATTCCAAATCACCCGATTCCCATGATAATTTATGAAAATTCCGTTCCAACCAAATCGCCTCTCGAAACATTTTCCAGTTCAAAGTAGATTTCGGGAAAGGTGGTTTGAAGTGAAAAAGTGCGTAATAATTAGTATCGTGATCAACTATTGCAAATTCCTTCACAATAATTTGGTTATTATTATCTTTAAACCAGTGGAGATCAACAGTAGCAAATCTCTTCTTTTCCACCACCTTCTCCTCCTCCTCCTCCTCCTCTGCTCCCTCCTTCTCCTCCTCCTTCTTCTCCTCCTTCTCCCCCTCCTCGTCCATGTTACACTGTATTCCCACCGACCGAGTTTTACCGTTCATACTAACCTCAAAGTCACTATCAAAATATTCCTCCTCACTTGATACTGCGTCAAACACGTTTTCCATCTCTTGAAGCATACTCCCCCATGAAGAAGTCATCTCGATGTTGTATCAGTGCAAACTGCAACACTACTGACGATAAATCGCCTCAGCACACCTTTTTGTATTATAAAAAAAAAGCATGCTCTAGCGATAATTTATTGTACTTCTCGAACTAAAGAAGTTAAGGGGGTATACTGCATTATACTATCGCTTATAAGAATACAATATGCCGAAGTTGAATCAGGTACATCCGCACTAAATTCCATTTCCAACCTAATATCTGTGGACGATTTCAAATGCTCTGATTGGTGTGAACAATCGATCACAATTATAGGGCTTTTTTCACAAAAATTACTAAAATCGACATCATTTCCGTGTTCTGCATTTACAGCTCTATTGTAGTAGCTTGGTGCAAAGTCTAAAAACATACGATACATTATTTCCTTTCTTCCCAGTAAATTATCGTAAGGATAATATTGACTGTTGAGATATAGTTTAACATTATGCAAGTTGCACAAATCGAAATTAGCCATCGATTTTTTAATAACATTTTTTCTAGCTGTTTGAAATGCTAAAACCACATAGCGTGGTACATCTAAGTGTGCTGATGTTTTAATTGCCCACGAATGAATTCTAGATTTTGTCATGTTTGGTAGTTCGTGAATCTCCCACCTTCTAAAAGAAAGTTTTAAAGGTCTATCAGAATCGAGCAACTTTAGAAATTTTAATCTCACATGATCCTCTAGCTGAACATACGGAATTTTCCAATTAATTTTTTCAATCGATAATGATACGCTCGTTCCTGTTGCGGATTCCACGCAGTTAACGTCCGAGGCTGATCTCAATAATACGAGTTCTTGTTTCAGATTCAAAATTATTCGTTGAAAGTCTTCAAAAAAGGGGATGAGGAGTTTGAGGGGGACGCAAAAAACGAATTTGTTGTCTGTTAGGCTATACCCATCTCTGTCAAACCCTGCCAAATGGTAAGTATTCTTATCAAATATGCTTTTCAAAAGTAATGCTTTAATTGTAGATGTAATGCCTACAAGTCTAGACTTGGCTACTTGTTGTCCTGCCAATTCATAACGAATCTCATCAAAAAGATGTCCAACAGCGTTGCTGATTAATTTATAATCGGCTGCTACGGGTGCGTCGGCATTAGTTGCTCCGGGCTTTGTGCATGTTACACTCCCTTCAATATATAGATAGGATTTGCAGGGCAGGCTATAAATATCTTGCTGGTTTACTGCGATCCTGACCTCGTCTGAATTACCCAATTTCTGTCCAGAATATGTTGTGTGTGTATGAAATTCATATTTAGTAATATCCGAGTAAAACTGAATTTGACTATCAACGTCTAGAATTTCGCTTATTGCCGCTCCTGACATTTTTCCAATTTACTATAAAACCCAATTTTTCTAGTATTCTCGCGTTTTTATGTGTTAGCACGTTTTTAGGTGTTAACGCTGTTGAGCTTAAACTGCTACTGAGAGCATTTTTCTTTGCACCGCTACTTACATCATCATCACCATCTCGGTGACGAACATATTTGTCCGCTCTCGGTCGAGCGTTGAATACAATAAAACCCATCTTAACCTCTCCTTTTTTCACGAATATGTAGCCGCACTGTTATAGAGTCTCCTCGAAAATCGATAAGCGATCCGTCCTGGTCGGTTACCTTTACATCAATAAACTGTATTCTGCGTGTATTTAGAGGTAGATATATAATTTGTGCAGGTGTTTCGTTAATCAGATATCCTGCTGCTACTCGAGGGAGGAATTCGTAAATAATATGTTTTTCCTCGCCGTTGGCGATGCTCCCACACGCTAAATTACACGATACTACAATTGTATTAATAGAGCTTATTGACACTAAATGTTGCGAAGTGTGCCATGTGTTTGCAGCAAGCACAACTTTATCAAAACCCAGTGTTTTACCAACTGAATCGTTACGGGTTAAATCAATTGGTTCGTTAGAATAAATTTCAACTTTCATAGTGTTACTATTTGGGCGTATAATGAACCTATCACCAGTTATATTCAATTTCGTCTTTAATGCACTTATTATCTCATCAATTTCGTAAGAGCCTGTGTCAAGTTGTACCAGATTATTACCATATTTAAAACTAGAATTTCTCCCCATAATTATATTGGGGATGCTGTTAAAAGCCCACAGATTTATGAGTCCGATTTCAAACTCACGATTTCTATCCAGTTCTAAAACACGATTTAAATTTACATATAGATTACTCGTTTTTGAGGTTAGTGTAATAACAGCCATTTTACTATTTGACCTATGCGATGCTTCCAACACCAGTGTAAAATTACAACTGGTTAGCAAGAAACAGAATTGTTAGGTGACCGCAAATGTCGCTGTTTAGCGGTTGTACACGATTAGTATTGTAATAAATTTGCACATTTTTTTCTTTTTTCCAATACCGCATCAATTCCATGGGAGGTTGGAGATCACCAATGGGATCAAAATAGTAAATCTTTTTACCGTTTTTGATGTAAGCAATCCAGTGTGTTCCGTCACTTGCAAACATGCCTAAATTAACGATAGCCATCTCGTTGCATAGCAAATAATTGGGTAGTGTATCAAGCATATATATGCCCCGCAGAGGAATATCTAACAATTTCACCCATTTTAGTAAATCATGATTTGACAATGCTCCGTGAATATTAATTCTATTCATCTTTACTTTTAACTTTTCTTCTTATTCTTCTTCTTCTTCTTCTTCTGTCCTTTACCTCCGCGCCTCTTTTTAACATTAGTAGTAGTAGTCTTTGGAAATAATGATAGCCCATAACGATGAGGAATGATGGGAGGGGGTGTCAGTATTCTCCCACCCCTAATTGATGGGTATGGTTTTAGATAAAATCCACCTCCACTAATATGATTTTTCAACCGATTAATAGCTTTTTGTCTAATATAATCACTATGCCTTTTTCTAATACCTCCCACCTTACACTTTTTCTTCTTTCTCCTATTCCCCAAACCTCCCCCAAAGGCGGCTTTGGCGTTCATTATGTTAGTAACAAGGTAAGAATAAGCTTTTTCAGACAAACCTGTATTAGAATCTTTGAATAATTCCCAAGCTTTACTCGCGAGTGCCCTGTCAGCTGCCGCGCGAGTTCTGTTATCACTGGATTGCGCATACGCAATATCGTGGGAGCGACAAGCTTCGTCAAGCTTATTTATACCTCTATCACCTCTTGCTAACCTTTTTGCTAATTTTGTGCCTGCTCCGCAGAAATTATACCCGGCTAGATGCGCTTCTACAGGTAACAGGTCAATACCTTTATTGATTATAGATGAAGCAACACTGCCAATTTTTGATAAAATTCCTTTACCTCTCCTTTGCCTTCCAACAGCACGTTTCTTCTTCTTACTCTTTAAAACAGCACCCATCCTTTCATGTCAAAGGTTGAATGCAAACTGAAGTTTATATGTTACTACACAGTTGATGTGTTTTAATCAAAAGAAAATTTGATCTCTCATCACCAACTGTTGAATTAACACAATTTGCAAGTATGCTATAATAATTGTAGAAATTGCACATTACTTCTCTTTCATCAACTAAATATTTATACCAGTGTATCAACCCAATTCCAAAAGAACTCGACGTTTTGGAATTGAGAGATGAATCAACACATGCCTTGATATGAAATAATGTACGATTTCTTGCTGCAGATGTTTTTGCTAAAAGGTTAAAAAACCATTCAAAATTTTCTATGCTCCTATTATTATTATTTTGCACCAACTGTTTCACCTGTGGATCATTGCATTTATTCGATCCAATTTTCAAAAGTAATAGATTATTAAAGCAGCATAATATAAACACAAGAAGTAATATTGTTTTCCAAACCGTATTAGTTTGGCATAAAATGCTTTTTTTAAAAGAGCACTCCATCTTCTTCCTACAAGTGTTGTAAACAAACTGATAAAAATAGAACGAAGCATGACCCTCACACATTCTTGTTTAGGGGGGAAGCGATGTGTTGAGGCATGCGCCATCATCACGTTCTATTTTCAAGCAAGTATGCAGGGGGGTGCGGAGGTGCCCAACCTTCGCAGAAGCGTGCGTGCATAAATAGGTCAATTTGAATTATTTACTCTCACAGCTGCTGCATCAGTTCCCTCAACAACAAGAACGAGAGAGAGATAGCTTCGAAATTTTATTATCAGTTTGAAACTCTACTACACTACTCTACTACATACTACTTCATCAACACCGAGGTAAGCAATATTTTTTTTTCAATGAATAAAACATTTAAAATTTAAACATTTAATTTTTTTTTTTTTAAAACACAAACACAATAAATAATAAATATGTAAAACACACAAACACAATAAAACACAAACACAATAAAACACAAACACACAATTAAAACATCAATCACAAAACAAAACAATTGTGAGTTTAACTCATCTTGTGACTAATTAGCACACCTCTTTACAAGTTTAACATCACTCCATTTGGGAGTGATGTGTTTGATTGTGACAGCCATTTTGTCACAAGATGAGTTAAACTCACCTATGTTTTCTTCAGTTATTGAGTTGTTAAATCTGGATGGGAGGAATATTTCAATTTCTGATTGTTCTCCTTGGCTCCATCCAAATCTATTGAAAAGTTTTAGAATAATTTTTTTGCCGTATCTCGTCGTCGCAAACCGTGCCCGCACCACTGGGTATGGTATACCCTCGACCAAGTTTGATATTGGCACACACTTTTTGATAGCTCCTGTGTTGTTGAATTTTTCTATCAACATTTCCGTATCTTCTGCACCATCCTGATGCGGTTCCTTCGCCGCCTCCTCCTCCTCCTCCCCCAGCAACGAGCGCAGATCTCTGTTACAGTAATTCGCCTCCTCCAACAGGGGCGCAACAGATGAATCAAAAAATGTGGAGCTCTCACACCCTTCTCCAAACAATGTCCTCGGCTCCTGCACACCCATTCTCCGCACCCCCTGTGAATTAAAAAAAAAACTGTTTAGCAACAATAAAAAAAGTTGATATAATACACATATTTTAGAATATTTCAACAACAACATCAACAAAAAAGAAACTGTAGAACATTAATGGATCAATACTGTCTAATAATTCCAAAAGAAAGTGTTTAGCAACAATAACAAAAATTGATATAACAGACGACAATTCGCACATTTTTCAGAATACTTCTGCATCAACAATAACAACAACAACAATAATAGAAACTATAGAACATTGATACAGTAATAATTGCATGCTTATTAAATGTTTTCCTCACATAGATATGCTCTCATACATTGATAGTGTAATAATTCTCTGCTTATTGAAATGTTTTCCCCCAAAATCACAACTAAATTAGATTTAGCTCTCATACATTAATAGCGTAGTAATAATAATAATTCTTCGATTATTGAAATGTGTTCCCCCAAAATCGCAACTAAATTAGATTTAGCTCTCATACATTAATAATAATAATTGCATGCATATTAAATGTTTCCAATTCAAACTCATTTTTCTTGCATAGATATGTTCACATTACATCTCACTTCAAAGAGGAAGTGTTTATTCCTGCATAGAGATGTCATACAACACAAACAAGAATGGATACTAAATGTGTGTTTATTAAATTGAAACAACTATATATTTTTTGGAATGCATATAAAAAGCAATAAAGTGTAGAAATTCTTTTGCATAAAGGATTAGCATAATCTTTTAGTCGGAGTATGCTAATCAAAAGGAGAAAATTTCTGATTAGCATAATCTTTTAGTCAGAGTATGCTAATCAAAGGAGAAAATTTTTGAAAAACTAACCTCATTTAACACGGTGAACGGATCCCTCATCCTCGCCGACTTTTTCGGTGTTGGTGGAAGCGTGGTTGTTGACTCGAAGAGGGCTGACCTCTTGCCTCCGCGGATGCCTGTGTTGTTGAGCAGCCCGTGCCACTGGGGAGGTGTGTGATTTTCTTCGTTTTCTACGAAGTAGTTGATCGGCGGGTGAGGTGACGTCATGGAGGCGGCAGCAGCAGGTGCAGTGTATGATGCGGATGGTCGGGCGTCCATAGTGAAACTGTGTGGAACCGCTCGAAATCTCCCTTTTTTATAGCTTACGATTTTTAAAATAACTATATCTATTATGTGCTATGTTTCAGAATGGCACGTGCGAGGCGACCAACGGATTGGCAAGCAACATTTTAGCACACACACACACACAAGATTACTATTTGCAATGTGAGTATATATTTTTACTAGAGATTATTATTACTATTATTGCTCAATGTTTTGAGGACAATGTTTCAAATGATAAAGTTTCTTGAGATAAACTATTACTCTACAAAATACACATTTATAATAATATCCATGCTTATGTTGAAAAATCCGCATTTACCCAACTCCCTGGGGAGATTTTTGATGTTTTACAAATCACTAGAAAATGTGTGTGTTTATTCCGAATTTGGATACATTGGGTTTTCTATTATCAATTCTCTTGATAAGCAATCTTTACACAATAATTAATTTTATCTAAGAAAATATCTTTGAGTGTGTTGTCATCTAGTGAACGATTCTTTTCCATATTTTTACGTTTAATTTCTGACCAAATTAGCATGTGCAATTCATTCAAATAATAGCAGAAGCACGAATATCTTCCACACTCATCCCAAATTTCACCGCGTTTTCCAGCTTCCTCCTTCGCTGTTTTCAATTTTTTGCATCTTTCCAGATGTGCAAATTCATGTTTGTTTAGAAAATTGTGAACCAATACTGACAGATATTCTTCTACGTTGCCAAATGGCACAATCAAAGTTTTAAGTAATTCTATTCCTTCTTTCATTAATGTACAAATACACCGTTCGTTCATGTCAGGGTAACCTGTTTCCCTACAATCCTTCTCTGATGATGTTTGCATAATGTGAAATTAATTTAAAATTATTACTTTTGCAGAACTGTGGAAGTGAGGAGGTAACACTAACTAAGGTGTTGAATGCTCGAACGATGACAGACTACTAACAATTAAAAATGTAAGTATATTGTACTTATACTTCTACTTCTTCTCCTCCTCCTCCTTCTCCTCTGCTCCCTCCTTCTTCTCCTCCTCATACTTATTCTCCTTCTCTTCTTTATTATTATTATTCACCAATGTTTATAATATTCAGTTGTACCCAGACTGTCGGAAAGAGAACATTGAGTTGCATGTTGAATGTTAACATACTATCGGTTAAAATGTGAGTATATTGTGCTTGTACTTTTACTTCTCCTCCTTCTCCTTCTACTTCTACTTCTACTTCTACTTCTTCTTCTTCTTCTTCTTCTTCTTCTTCTTCTTCTTCTTCTTCTTCTTCTTCTTCTTCTTATTCTTTATTATTATTCATCAATATTTTTTGTTTCTCTTCTTCTTCAGAAAATATCATCAGTCGCATCTAGTGTGTTGAAAAGGGAGGAACGATGAGATATACAACAGAGAAGCTGCGCGCATTAAACGCCAGTGCAGTTCGATATCGCATGACCTACCTGGACGAGGAGGTGGACATCGAGTCAACGTTGAATTCATGCAAACCGCACATATTAGATCTGGTGGTCAACGAGGCGGATCGATTCAACGGAAACGTCAAATGGTTTATTGTTCTAAATGTAATTTTACAAAAACTAGTTGTATTGCCTGGAGATGAAGAAGAGCAAGTGTCAAGTACAGTTAACTTTCATAGTTATTCCGCCATAAGCGTGAATGTGCGTGAGAATCTGGATGAGTTGGACAATTTCTTTGTGTTAGCTGTTAGGAAAATTTTGACATCTTTTGAGAATTTTGTGAGATTTGGAAGCGGTTGGGTAATTAGAAAAATTGATTCACTAGATCTTAACATAATTAGGTACAACCCCATTTATTCTGCTTCATCTACTTATGTTGAGACACCTGAATTCATTAAGGCAAAAAAAGCTATCATTAATATAAAGAATGAGTCTGACAGCAAATGTTTGTTATGGTGCATATTGGGATTCATAAATTATAGGTCTAAACACATGGATGTAGAATATTTGAGTAGGTTTGTTCACACAATTAATACGCAAGGTGTTAACTTCCCTGCTACTTTGCGTGACATAAAAAAAATTGAAGCGTTGAATAGCGACATAGCCATAACTGTAATAGCCTATGATAAAAAGAAGTTTTTCCCATACAGGTGCAGCATATACAGAGAACGCACCCATCAAATTAATCTTTTATTGATAACAAGTGAAACCCAACCTCAAAAATCACATTTTTGTCTCATTAACACCACAAAGGGGAAAAACGGGCTGTCTCGGCTCTTGGGTTATCTATCAAAAAATCATGCACAATCACATATTTGTAACTTTTGTTTCCACCGATTCACAACAGACAAATCGGCGCACGTAGATGGGAAGGTGAACTTAGAAAAACACAAAGAGCTTTGTTCAAAATTTGTTGCACAAAGAACGTCAATTGCGAAAGAGGGGGAAGTGCTTAAATTCACAAATTATACATGTACATTGAAACCAAAATACGTTATTTATGCTGATTTCGAGTCATTTATTGTGCCGATGCAAAATAATGAGGGTGGAGAAGAAGAAGAAGGAAAAGAAGAAGAAGAAGAAGAAGAAGAAGGAAAAGAAACGCCAACCACATCTAGCTTCACTAAAAAGACAAGTCAACACATCCCGTGCGGCTACTGTTTCATAGTATTGAATATTGAGGGTGAAATTTGTTATGGACCAAGCATCTATCGTTCGCAAGATATTGGTGATAACATTGTAGAAAAATTTTTAGACGAAATAACGAACATAGGTGAGCAGCTTTATGAGGAAATGAAAAATGCTATACCGATGATACCTCTGAGCAAACAACAACAACTTGAATTTAATAATGCAACAAAATGCGGTTTGTGTGGAAAAGTTTTTAAGAAGGATGGGGTGAAAGTTATGCATCATTCACACGAAACCGGTTTTTATATTTGCCCCGCCCACCCTTCATGCAACTTGAACGGAAAAGCACCCTTTTTTATCCCCTGTTTCTTCCACAATTTCACCAATTATGACAGTCACCACATAGTGAGGGCATTAGGGGGGTGCACGAAACGGATAGAGTGCATAGCCAATTCTTCGGAAAAGTTTGTATCAATCACTGTAGGAAAAATTAAGTTTTTAGATAGCCTTAAATTTATGAATGCGTCATTGGACAGCCTTGTTAAAAACCTATCAGACAGTGATCAATTGGAAACCAAATTCGGGAGAATGTTTTCTGTGTTTGAAAAGCAGGAACATAGAGAACTTTTAATCAGAAAAGGTGTTTATCCATATACATATTTTGATTCTCCTGAAAAATTCCAAGAAACAAGCCTTCCCCCAATCGAATGTTTTTATAATGATTTGACCGAAACTGCATTAGATGAGAAGGAGTATGTACATGCCCAAAATGTTTGGAGTGCGTGTAACATTCAAACTTTGGGAGAATTTCATAATTTATATTTACTTTGTGACACCCTGCTCCTTTGCGACGTTTTTGAAGAATTTAGAGCATCATTATTTGATAAATATGGGTTAGATGTAACCCACTTTCTCTCACTTGCTCACTTTTCGTGGAATTGCATGCTGTATCATACAAAGGTGGAACTAGGATTAATTAGTGATATAGACATGCATTTAATGCTAGAACAAAATATTAGAGGAGGTTTATCAGTCATCCCACATAGGTATGCTGAAGCAAATAATCCCTATATGGCCTCAATGTATGACCCCAGTAAACCCACAAGCTACCTTCTTTATTTGGACGCTTGTAATTTGTACGGCTGGGCTATGGGACAATCGCTGCCGTCAGGCAATTTTAAATTCCTATCACAGGAGGAAATTGACCAAGTTGACTTTTTAAACACAGCTGATGATTCCGAATATGGGTACATTCTTGAGTGTGATCTTGAATATCCCAAATCTCTTCACGATTTTCACAACCATTTCCCATTAGCACCCACCAAACAAGAAGCTCCATTACACCTACTGTCTGAATACCAAAAAAGTAAGAGTCATAAATCATCGACAAAACTGTTGGCCACGCTCTATGATAGGGAAAAATATGTTTTGCATTACAGAAATTTAAAATTATATGTCCAATTAGGAATGAAGTTAAAATGCATTCATAGAGTCATTAGATTTACTCAGTCTCGTTGGCTAAAACCCTATATTGATTTTAACACAGAGTGTAGGAGAAATGCAAAAAACAAATTTGAAATACAGAATTTTAAGGCCCTATCGAATATAATTTATGGAAAAACTTTACAAAATAACAGGAATCATTATCAAGTAAAGCTTGTTACTGACGAGAGTAAATTAGATAAATTAATTTCAAAACCCCTATGCAAACGGTGGCATATCTACAATGAAAATGTCATGGCAGTATTTCTAAAAAAGTCAGAAGTCTGCTTGAAACATCCCATCTTTGCAGGATTCACAATTTTAGATTTAAGCAAACACCTCATGTTTGACTTTCACTATAATAAAATTTTAAAAATGTACCCTGCCCATTGTGTGAATCTTTTGATGCATGATACGGATTCTGTGATGTATGAAATAAAATGCCCTGATGTTTATTCAGACATTAGGAATAACATTGAGTGGTTTGATACCTCTGACTATCCCCCCTCCCATAAATGCTATTCCACACAAAACAAGAAAAGGGTTGGAAAATTCAAAGATGAAGCCAATTCAAGAATAATTACGCATTTTGCCGGCCTTAGACCAAAATTGTACTCGTTCAAGTATTTGGATGATGGGGGTGACATGATTACGAAAAATACTGCAAAAGGAGTGAAGAGAAATGTAAAAGATAGGTGTCTAACATTTGATTTATACAAAAAATGTCTGTTTGAAAGAGTTGTGCATTATGAATGTTTTAACATGATTAGAAGTTATTCACATAAAGTTTACCAGCTGCGTTGTGCGAAAACGGCGCTATCTTGTCGCGACGACAAGAGATTTATTTTTAGCAGTCGGTGTGCGGAGACGCTAGCTTGGGGACATTACAGAATTGGCGAAAATAGTGTAGAGAATGATGTGGTGGTGGTGGAGGATGAGGAGGAGGAGGAGGAGGTGAATGTACCCTCATGCTCAAGATTACTGCCTCTCGCTGAAGCGCCTAATACCAACTGAAAAGGGGTGACGATTTAAAATTAGATAGTAGACTCACAGCGCGTGCTAGCAAACAGGAGTGTGAGATGGTAGAGTCACAGCACGCGCGCATGCTAACTTAGTTGAGAAACAATATTAGAATGAGAAAGAGCGAGATGAAGAGAGAGGAGAAGGATTCATTAGCAGATGAGTTGAATGGAAGACTCACAGCGGGCGGTGCTAGCACAGTGTTGAGAAAGAAGAACGGAATGAGAAAGAGCGAGGAGATGGTGAGAAAGAAGAAGAAGTCGTCGGATTTGCGCGCTCGATTAGCAGAAGAGCTACATTCTGTGCCCAGAGTCAATTTTAATAGAAGGAAATATGAGTTAAAAAGTGAACAAGATCTTATTCAGGCAGATTTGATTGACATGTCATCATTAGCAAAACATAATTCAAATTTTAAATTTATTTTAGCTGCAATTAACTGTTTTTCAAAATTTGCATATTGTACACCAATACATACAAAAACTGCGACCTCTGTGTATGCTGCACTTGAGCCTATTATTCAACAAAATAAAAATGTTAAACTTTTTCAGACAGACCAAGGTACCGAATTTTTTAACACAAAAGTAAAAGCATTATTAGACAGGTATAATATTAAACATTACCATGTTTTTACTGAAAAGAAGGCTGCAATAGTCGAACGTTTTATTAGAACAATCAAATCAAAAATATATAAATATTTAACGCAGCATGGAACAAAACGATGGGTAGGAGCATTACCAACAATGGTTAAAGAGTATAATAATGCTTTCCACAGAACAATTCAAATGCGGCCATCTGATGTGCGCAAAAAGCATAGGAAACAAATAATAGGTGCACTTAATAAAGCTGCAAACCAACGTTTCAAATCGAAACGAATAAAGCCGAAATTTAAATTAAATGATGTTGTGAGAATTAGTAAGTACAAACAGGTATTTGACAAATCTTTTAATTTTAATTGGAGTGCCGAACTTTTTGTAGTTCACTCAATTTTCCCAACCAAACCCGTAACGTACATTTTGCGCGATTTGAATGGAGAAATAATTTCAGGTCGATTTTACGAGCAAGAGATGAAAAGGACGAAACTTGATGCGTCTGAACAAAGTGTTTATTTGGTGGAGAAAATTTTGAGAAGAACTAAATCTAGATTTCTTGTTAAATGGGTAGGATTCTCTGAACCGAGCTGGGTTGATAGAAAGGATTTGCTCGGTTGAATAATGTAAATATTTTACTTTAAACAATGCGAAATAGGTTGAACAAATTATGTACATACTGTAATTATTATTAGAATACTGTATAATTGTAAATATTGTGGAATAGTGCGCACAAATCGCATGCGCAAATCAATTACTGGAATAAAAATAGGAGTCAGTGTTGAACCGTATTTTCATTTTAGTTTCCCATTAGCTAGCATAGTGACACAATATGGGTGAGGAGGAGGAGAAGGGGGGTAAAACCTCGATACCTATCATCAATTTTGATGAGATTATTACAGGTAAACCGCACACCGAGAGTAAAAATGGTAGTTTATTACCGCATAATGCACGCATTATCCTGATTGGAAGATCCAACAGTGGTAAGACAAATACGTTATTGAATTTGATTTTCAATAAAAACGGATTGAAATTTAAACATTTATATGTTTACAGTAAGTCATTATATCAAGATAAATATGAATTTTTGAAAAAGGTGTTTTCAAAGATAAAATGTGTTACTTTTCATTTATCAGACAATACTGATATGATAAAGCATCCCAACAAAGTTGAGAGAAACTCTCTTGTCATTTTTGATGATTTACAATTAAGCAATGTACCTCAAATTCGTAATTACTTTACAATGGCGAGACATCGCGATGTGGACAGTGCTTATCTGATTCAAAGTTACGGATCTATTAAAAAACATCACATCCGAGATAATTGTAACGTATTGATTATTTTCAAAATAGATCTGTTGAATTTGAAATTAATTTATAGAGACTTTGTGGGGGAAGATATGAGTTTCAGTGAGTTTAGAAAACTATGTTGGGAGGTGTGGTCAAAAGGTGCTCACAAATTTGTTTCTATTTTTACTGAGTGCAAACCAGAGAAGGGTAAGTATCGAGAACAGTTGGATAAATTCTTAAAACCACCCACACACTGAGGTGGGTACAGTGTTTGCACGTTTTTTGTTCATTCAACGTTTGATCATACTTGGGATATTACACAAAGAGTAAGCTAATGAAGAAAATTAATATGCGTAAGAAACGCGGTCGTGCTGCTCCTACCGCTGCATCATCTGTTGGGGAGAGAAGCAGTTTAATAGATAGAATAAAAAAATTGAGAAAAACTATTATTGAAAAACACAGAAATTTATTAGGTTTTCAATCTCAGACTGAAGAATTTAATCGTAAAAGATTGGAGCCAGTTATTCGCCCCCTATTGGAACTGAACAGAAGCACCATCTCTGCAGGAGATAAATTAGACGGTTTGAAACGAGAAAAAAAGTTTGAACAGAAAGCGAAAAAGGAAGAGATGACGACAGATGAGGAAGATGTGGAGGAAGAGGAAGAGTTGGAGGAGGAGGAGGAGGAGGAGGAGGAGGAGGAGGAGGAGGAGGAGGAGGATGGCAGCAATAAGTTGCTCGATTCGAGCAACACATTGCCGGATTTGAATTCAACTTTGAATAGGAGTAGCAGAACCGCTCGTCTCACACGAATAGAACAATTAATCGATAATTATTTAAATGTGTTTCATACTGTGAAATTGAACAATGATATTCCTTATGGTATTCGATACAATAACGAAAATGATGTTTATTATATGGGTGATAAAAAAGTCAGTTTTGACAGCACATTTGTGAATGTTGGAGTGGGGGTGGGAGGGGAAGAACGGTTTAGAATAACTCATGGGTTATTGGAATTATTGTTCACACCCCGCCCGAACATAAATCTTTACAATGAAAGGGATTTAGCGAAATATAAGAAAATATTACAACTGACTGGTTCACATTTGAACAAACAGGGTTATGTTAAACGCAATTCTGGTGCTAAATCACAAATTATTCAAAAGTTATTTCCACCAAACAAACGTTCAAAGTATGGGAAAGGATTATTGAATTTTGTTAGAAATAAATCACGTGATAGAAACTACATATTCTGGGATGATGTTAACGAACTAGTCGAACGGTTATTTATTTTAATGGGTTCAAAAAATGCAGGAAATTCAGCTCACGATATTGAAATCGATTCGATATTACAAGAACTGCGAGAAGGTAACTTTATACAGTAAGAAATGCGAGGACAGCCGGCGTTGCCAGGAAGCTGTTCAGTAGAGCGAAAGAGGAGAGAAAGAAATATGAGAGAGAGATGAGGCTGGGTGAAACCGGCTGTTGCGAAAGAGTATGTTAGAAGAAATGCGGAGTGGGCGCCCCCTCACCCCTCTGCGAAACATCGTGTAAAGTGAGAATAGCCGACTAAAGACATGAGCTGGGGTGGTGACGTCAGTGCTGCCAGCGCGAGTCATCTTGACAAGCAACACAAATCGGAGCCTCTCCGCTGGAGCGGGTGTACCGAGGTGTTGATAATTAATTTCGACATTCGAACAATGAACACCGATCGATTCGGTAGGCTGCATACAGTGCATGCGAAGCAATTAGAGGAGTTAAAAAAATTAGTATCAAATTTTGACAAGTTGAAATTTGAATTGAGTGAGTTGAAGAAAGCTGTTTTAACTAGAACAGAATTTAACAATGAAAGAAGCCAACTTGTCTCGTTTGAAAATCTCAATAGTGGATTAAGTATAATTAATAATGTGTTGGAAAAACGCATGCATGATTTAGAACAGGTTGTTTTAACTAGGAGAGAATTTGAGCAGGAGAAGGCTAGTGTGCTGGTGAGTAGACATACCCTCAATAATGAGATGAAAATTATTAGCAAAGAGGCAAAGGCAGAAAGAGATAAACTACTCACTCGAGATGAATTCAATAGGGAAAATTTACTCACTAAAAAAGAGTTTATAATTGAAAAAGCAGGATTCATCTCATATGAACAACTTAACACAGCTGTAAAAATATCACAGGACCTATTAATGGATTATGTGCATAATAATCGAGATTTCAAGAGGCATTTAAATGATCTGATGTATAGATATGCCTATTATTTGATAGAAAAATGTGTAATGGCTGCCAGAACGTTTGATTATAAAGAGTTGGAGGGACGAGGACTATTGCCAGAACATACTGTCAGCGAATTTCTTCGGCTTATTGGGATGGATGAGCCAACGATAAAATATGATAGTAGTTTGTTTTTACCTCCGCAACAAGAACGTCTATTACAACGGTATCAATCTAGGAATCGGGGAGTGTAGAAATATTCTATTTCTGTGTACAGCCCCCCACCTGCTAGGCACGCGTTGCGACCGTTAAATTCTAAGGTTAATGACCTGAGAGAGAAAGTGGGGGTCGGATTATTTGAGCAAACAGCAAACTATATTAACACTGCACGTGCGAAAGAGAGAGAGGGCTTTGAGAATCACGGAAGGAGGTAAAGCGTGAGTAGGGGGGCGGGGGGTTACGGGAGCCAATAACTTGGGCAATCGCCAAATTAGGGGGATTATTCTGTAAATAACTTGGACTTGGAGAGTGAGGGTAAAGCAAGAGTAGGGAACCTTCTGTGAGAGGTGGGGTCAGGGGGGAAAGGTCCTCTCTCATTGGTGCTTGCGGGGGGTCCCCCCTTAATCTATTGGGAATAAAGTGGGGGCACATAGGGAAGGGGGGTAGGGGGACCTTAAAAACAAAATGGCTGACTGCGACAGGGGGAAGGGGTGGGCGTTTACAAAATGTCTGAACAGGGGGAGGGGGGAAGGGGGGTGGCCACGCCCCCCTGTCTTCTGATTGGTCCTGCCTGAACGAACAATAGTAACTACTCATGTGTTTGATTTTGCGTTGATGACTTCCATTGAGTACTGGATGTTTCACTGTGCAATCGTCTTGAGGGCCGATTTTCATACTTTTAAATTTTTTATAATAATTGATGGCAGTTCAGAATAGCCTACTAGAAACTTATTTGTGTTCTATTAGCGCTTCTGCCTGTTTATTTTCGGTATGATTCCCGGATAGGTCTGGCATTTTTCTACCAACACCAAAAACATTAAGACGAAAAAAGAGAAGACGATGAAAAAGAGATTGATTGATTGCCTTTATCAAGGGCGAAGTTAGGACTCCTGGTCCTCTCTTACACTCAACCCTTCAAATAAACATCGTATACAATTTTGACGACATTATTAATAAAAGTAAGACACAATAACAAACGGCAAAAAATGGAGATGGAGAGAAATAAGGATAAAAGAAGAAAAAAGAGCAGAATAGAGAAAGAGTAGAAGAAAGAAAGATGAATAATGAATTTACCACGTGTCTAGTTACGAAATGTTTAAAGTGCAAACTTCCAACATTCATAGAATGATAATGGCTTCGAAACCAAATCCTGAAGGCCAATCTGGATCACCATTTACAAAAATGAAAGGAGTAGACGTACAATGAAATAGTTAAGATTAGTACGGTGTTCTACTTTCAGACCCATATGTATGAACTCAAGCTTCCTTATCTCAAAGGTAGGTTCATAAATACGGCTTTCTTTTCAGTATATATCAAGCTTCTCTATACTTTAGTTTTAGTTTGATTGAGATTGTTAATGGTATAACAACCAAAACTAGTTTCTCAAATTTTTAATAAAAAATGTGGTTGTGACAATTTCGTCTTATTATTCATCATAAATACGGCCTCAGGCCTGGTGCTAATAGACCCAAGTAATCACTACTGAGCCATCGCATTCATTTTTTGAGTCACAGAACTAATTAATCCACAAACTCAAGCAAAAAAGTGTGCAGTTTGTTGAATTTTTTTTTTTTTGAGGATGAAGTCCACATGGGTCTGAGACCTGTGCGTGGGTAATGAGTTGGATGATGGTGATTGATGAGTTGGACCTACAGTTTTAGGTGGGTTCCGAACCACCGGGAAGTGATTTTCAGCAGAGAACATTGTCTTTTTTGCTGGCCAATCTAATCGGTCACCGTTACAAACAGGACTTACGAGAACGCAGCTTATCTATCTGATTGAACAGATACCTGCAGTAACCAACAGTAACGAATTGCACCACACCTCGCTTCTGTATGCGGACTCTCATTTATTTCTTTGTTTCACAAAAAACCGCGTTGGCTGCAAGTTTAGCTGAGGTTTATATATATATGTAGTTTTATAAAATATTGAAAAACTCGAGATATGATTATTTGTTTTCGACAATTTCAACTTTATTTTTACAAAAAGCTCATTCCTCAATCTTGTACATTTATATTCGAAATGTACGGTATGGCGGTAAATTTTACAATATTTTTTTAATAATCCTTCAAGTACAGTAGGTACAATAAAGGTATAATAATAAACTTTAAATTACAGAATGGTTTAATTTGTTTTCTAAATGAAGAGTCAATCGGTAGAATAGGTACATGAACAACGTAGCACAGTTTAGTGATGTATACATTCTCACTGAGATATTTTCAAAATAATTTGTGATAAATTCATTTTCCAACATATAAATATCAGGGAAATTTAAATTTCTTAAAACAATATTATTGTTTAATTCAATTGTCTTCATTACTTTATAACATGTGTTAGGTATAGCGAATAGCAAATTTATGAACTTAACAGTTTATAATTTCAATTTGTACCACTAATTTGTTCAATTTCATTACCAATATTGCTGAATATTTCCAAGTTAGTTTTGAAAAACTGACAAAAATACAGATACAAAGTTTATTAATTTCGAATTCCTATTATTATTAATTGCTTCATTGCGGAAGTATTCAGTATAAATTAATAGCAATTTGAGGAATTCGAAATTAATAAATTCTGTTTTTTAATATTTCCAATTATTCTTCATTCAGGTCCTACCAACAGCCGAATGAAGCAACTTTGTCTCAAATAAACTATTTAGTATAGTTTAATTTTATTTTGAAGTAGTTTCAGAAAATAGTTTACATAATTATGTTCGTTCATCAGTCATTTAACAAAATAAATCACAATCAATTTTGAAAAAATCTAAATTTATGCCTTATTTCAATTTAATAATCTATTTGATTTGAACTCAGTATGAGCTGCTTAATGTGTTCCGTTCCTTACAAACAGAAACCTAGATAAATTTACATATCTTTTAAAAATAGATGCCTACATTTTGTAAAAAAAAAAACAAAAATAACAATACAAATAAGTGAGATAGCTCACGTTATTGCGTTTACGAAAAACTACAAAATAATTATACACTCATCAACATGCACTCAGTGAACATATAATCAATTCTTCTCATCTCTTATCAATACTCAAAATACTATGATATCTCTTTTATGAACCGTTTAAAAACTTCAACCAGTAGAGCAGTTCAATAGGTATCCAAATATAGTTCCTGATTAATAAATCACTTGTGATCAACATTTCAAACTGAACATATCAATTAAATAACAGTTTACAGAAGTTTGTTGAACAGATTTTCATGGAATTTTAACGTAGATTTCAATATATATTGAGTACTAAGTTATTATATTCATACAGTCATTACTGAGTTAGTTATTCAAAACATTATTTTTTATCGGATGCATTTATTTATAATAAAAACTGTGTTTTAATAAAAAGGGGTTTCAAGTATTTATTACATATTGATGGAAACAAGATGGATCTTCAACATCATATTTATTTATTGTGACAAAATTACTACGAATGTGAAGGCGCAACAGACTCAAGTCCAAAACTGCTCCCTTCACAAATTTCGAATATGGTGAACTGTCCAAAACATTGACGTAAACACGGACTAAATATTTAGATTTGCTAAAAAAAACTTCACTATTTTTTGTTTTGACAATCCCAACTATCTTAATATGTGATAGCATAGCAGTGATGAGATTTATAAATTTCAAGTAGTGTAAAACAAGTTCTCTATCAATGCAATACAATGTAGTTACTTAGAAATATTGGTCAATTAATAATTTAATTGTATAAATATGGAACTAATATTGCTTTCGATACCCTGAGTACGATTAAGTAGGAAAATATACGAATATTTTGCACTAATTTGTTAATCTTTAATTTTTGGTATAATTTCGGTAGTTTTGAAGGAGAAAATCAATTAAATACTTGAAATCAAGTTCTGCAAAATTAAAAGTTCCTAATGTAATGGTTACTAAACCGTGCAATCGGTTAAAATTTTTAGAAACAATGTATTGTATAACAACATTTGAAGTAGAATGGGAGCAATCAGCTAGATGATATTGAAAACACACACTATCTTAGCTATCCAACAAGCTTATTCATCGATGATTACAATTAAAATTAGATTTATGACCAACAATTGGTTATAACTTGAGAGCTGAGAACCTTAGACACCAGACTTGTGCCAGACAGGTCACACTACAATTCTAATTAGTTAATTAAGTTTAGCATCTGTTAAGTTACATTAGGATTTAAAGAAGGTAAATAAGAAAGAAATGTAATAAAAGGATGTAATGTAATAAAAAATGTAAATCAAGGGAACGATATGAAAGTGCTAGACAGTTAAGAATAATTTAGGGAAAATGAAAGTATAGAGAGAAAAAAAATGATAATTGTAAGATAAATTAGTGTAATAATGTAATAGAATAATAATATTTAGCTTTAGGAATAATTTAGTTATAGGAATAATTTAGTTATAGGAATAATTTAGTTATAAAAAGATAGCTGAAGGAAGTTTAATATATTTTGTCGAATTTATAAGTTTAGTGGGTGAGACAATAATTGATTGGTGTGAATTTAATTATAAAATTGAATGATACGTATAGGAATTTTGGGGAAAATATTAGCTTATATTTTATCAAATTATTTGTGAAGTATGGAACCTCTTCAAAGACACGCGTGTGGATGAATTCAACTCGATAAATAACCTATTATTTATTATTAATTGAAAATGAATATTGAATTGGTCATTTTCATTAAGTTTCAAATTATTTCTCAATTTTAACACTGGTTACAAGTTTTAAAACCTATGCATTACTTCGCAAGTACAACTTGTTCAATAGCTAGTTGTGAGGATTCAATATTTTAGAAAAACATTTTATGAACAAGATTCACAAATGGACAAGTTTATTGCTAATTGATAGGAATATTTCATAGATACCTATTGATTTACTCTACTGTGTAGTATGCCAACAGTAATAAAGTTGATCAGCATAATCATACTATCGGACTATTACAAGCATACAGCACGGTGACTGTGGTTCGTCACTGCAGTATCTACCAGTAATAACTAAAGTTTTGTATCTCAACTTGAATTAGTTTTTGTAAGTAATCTTCAATCTAAGTCCAATTTTCTACCTTCCACAAATTTCTCTCAACTTATACTAATAGTAAAATTAATGTCATGGTTACGTTCATTCAGTTAACAGCCTAATTAAAAATACTAACAATAAACATAATGGCTCGAATTCGAACTTACATACAACAAACATCCCTTCAACATACATTGTTCCAGGAATTAATTTTGGACGAATATACTGTAGTTGTTGGCTCTTCCTCTCACTCCTATTTTTCTCACACTCTCCCTCTTTCCTCTCTCTCTCACACTCTCATGAACATCCCACTCGTGAACAAGTTGAGAGCTGACTACGCAATAGTTTCGGAGTCACTTATTTTTCGCTGTGTATAAAGCTGAGATGCCACAGTGGCTTCACTGATGTCTTCAGATTCGGAAGTAGACTCTGTAGTGATAAAGCTGGCTGGCCTCTACAAAAACATTAGATTGTTAAAAAAACTGACAATACACTGAAAGAATGCCAAATTATCGTACTAGCATCTGAACTAAAATTGTCGTGCCTGGAACGCAATCCAACTTCATTAAGTGCCTTGAGAATAAAGCGGCAACCAGTCAAATATTAATTATTTAGTTTTTGAACAATATTCCATTTTTTTGTATTGCATGAGTTAGCATATTGAAAAAAATGATTCATCACTCGCATCAATCCATTTCAGATCCACCACTTCCCGGTGGTTCGGAACCCACCTAAAACTGTAGGTCCAACTCATCAATCACCATCATCCAATTCATTACCCACGCACAAGTCTCAGATCTATGTGGGCTTCATCCTTCGGGGAAAAAAATATCAATCCATTTTTATCATCTATCTTAAATTACTGAGACACTACAGCCTGATACAATGAAAATACAGCAGAGCTTCGATATTCCGCATTAATTGGGACCAAATCTCATCCGGATTATTAAAAAATCCGGATTTTTGAAAATAGGCTGTTCTCTTAATTTAAATTAATAGAAACCTATCTGAAACCTTGAGAATTCACTTAAATATTTATGCAAACAAGTACAGTAGGTAAATACAGTCAAAGCTGTTATGTATTACTTAGTACGGCACTTTAATGAAACTGAAACAGCACAGAATACAATACAGCACAAAACGTGAAGTACAGTACCATACAGTAAAAAAACTGTAATGTACGAAGTTGAAGAGTATTACACACTCTATACATTGTCAGGGCTCTTTAAATGATTTTTGTACTGCAGTAGTTGTTGCTTTTTTTCAGATGTCTTTAATACGTTTTAACAAAATGAGCTGGGAAGGTGAACGTGAATCCTGATTATCGACGGTCCGGATTATTGACGTTCTACTTGATAAAATCATGGAGTAGAGAATAAAAACACAAAATTATGTTCCAATAAAATACAGGGTGACTAGCAAAGTAAGCTACAAAAATTCCCTGACTTTCCCCTGATCTTTAATAAAATTTTCCCTGACCAATATGAGGTAAAAGCCGGCAGGCTCGCGTCGCTCGCCGAAACCGTCTAGCTAGGGGGCAGAGTCCCCCCCTGGACCACAGGGGGTGGTTTAAAATGCGTACAAAATCGTGAATCGATCCAGTACTTTTGTTTGTTGATCATCTGCAGTCATGGATACGGGCACAGTTATTCAATTCACTACTCCATATTTCCATTTTCAAATTTTCACTCTTGGAATTTTTCAAAATTCTTTCTCAGCATGAATCTAGAACCCCAATGGGACATGAGTACCAAATTTCAACTTAATTAGCCATGTGGTTTTCGAGAAACGCTGATGAATGAGTCAGTGAATCAGGTGTATTTAGCTTTTATATAGATGAAAAACTAAAAGACCTTGGCGAATAATCAAAACAATTTTATGTTTGTTATCCTACCTAGCTTATTTTTCTGGTTGTCCATCTAAAAACGCATTTCAAGTTCGATATTGGAGCATTTCATGTGAGGATTTCTATAATAAGTATAATTATTATTAAATATATAATTACTACGAAGTTTTCCCAATATTTTTTAAAAATTCTATGACTCCAAAATTTAAAAATTCCCTGACTTTTCCCGGGTTTTCCGGTTGCTATTCACCCTGAAAATACTTGATAAAAATATGAACTAGTATATGAAGACACTGCAGTCTATCTTGATAGAATTCTAGCAGTTCCTCAATGTTATTGTTTTATAGTTGACTGTACCTTGACAGCTGGAAGGCTCTCCAACGTCGACGACCGACTGGAAGCTGGATGACTTCTCTCAGATGTGTTGTCTTCGTCTGACATCTGAATTGGCATCAACAGCCTTGCCCTTCGTGCCCTACACCCTGGGCCGATTGGTCTACGTCCGATGCTGCAAATCGAAGAAAAAACATTCAAATTTGTTTTTATAATTTATCAATTCAAAATACAGTGAAACGTGTGCATAACGAACTTCCTAATAGCGAAATTCTCTACGAGGAGAACATTGTAATCCTGGCAAGACGACCAGGAAAGAAATTCTTTGAGAAATTCTTTGAGAAATTCTTTAAAAAATTCTTTAAGAAATTCTTTAAGAAATTCTCAGAGTTGACGGAACTCATTTAGGTTTTGAATAATATTCCATCTGTATTGCATGAGTTAGCATATTGAAAAAAATGATAAAACATAAACATCACACTCGCGAACAAGTTGAGAGCAGCTGACTAAGCAAAAAAGTTTCGGAGTCACTTAAATTTCGCTGTGAGTAAAGCTTACCGTAAAGCGTTACCGTATTAGTTTCGACTTCAAAATACATTTTTAATGTCAACTTTATTTCTCATTCTTATAACTAGGGGGAAAATCTAATTGTCTCAATACTTCCCATATACCCATTACACAGACTGACTCTACTTGGAAAGGGGCCATATTTTTCAGAAATACGTTCAATTGCCATCCTAAAAAATCAAGTTCAGTTGTAGTTATACCTGTAAGCTACTTTTATCATTATTACTAAAGCTCTATAGTGCACAGGTGTTCCTAGATTATAGATGAATAATAAAATGTTTCAAACGAACCAATTGTATCTAATGACAAGTTACATACCACCTGAGCTGTGGTAAAACAATAATAACAACTTAATACCTCTCCAGAACAATTTTCTGTCTCTGTAATCGATATCGTTGTAGAGGTTCGATATCGTTATAGAGGTTCAACTGCAATTAATTTATTATCAACAAAATACTTTATAGCAATCATATTATTTTGTCAAACATATTTAAAAATAGTGATTATCAAATCGAAATTCTGGTTCTTTCAAACTTGGGTAAAACAAACCATATCAATAGTTCTGTAGACCAGATTCAGTGATAGTGGATAAGAATTGAAATTGTCTTATCCACATTTTTTATGAATAAACCAGATGGTATAGTTCAGTCACGTCATACTCATCAGCACTAAAATTATAATACAGAACAGCTACATATACCATCTACTAATAAAATGGGAGCCTCTGACTGAACCATGACTGACCTATGCTATGTTGGAGCTCTATAATAATTGAGATATGAGACTTAATACACCTTCCAGCAACAGGTGGAGCACAATAAACATCGAATACGAAGCTACATACTGTTGCTTACTAGTTAATCATTGTTGAATCATACTTAAAAGTTAATTGTTTGCTCTACTAGAAGGTGTATCAAATCTTTTAAACCTCAGCCAATTACAGCTCTAATGTGCTGTTAGAAATTGGATCTACCTATTGTAGAAAACAAAATTAGGCCAATCAATCAAATTTATTTTCAAAATTTACAAAATATTGTAAATACAAAACTGAGAAAGAAAGAAAAAACTACAATCCTATTAAAGAAAATAATTAGAAAAGAAAGAAATAGGATAAGAAATGAAGAGGAAAGAGGAAAGTAATGTTGTAACTTATAAATAAATATTTATTGTCGTTTGGGCTGGCAGCAGTGATATAAGGAAGATTTAAGATTTTCTGTCCAAGAGAGTATTCTAATTGTTTTCGGAGGATGAAGCCCACGTAGGTCTGAGACCTATGATGGTGGTTGATGAGTTGGACCTACAGTTTAGATCCGAACCACTGGGAAGTGAATTTACAGCAGAGAACAGAGTCTCTTTTGCTGGCCAATCCAATCGGTCACCCTTACAAAGAGGGCCCAGGAGTTTCGTAGCTAATCTCTGATTGAACAGATAACTGCTACGACACTCGGCTATCTCTATATTTTATGTAGTACAGGATGTATTTAAAAACAATTTTCACTAACCTCTTGCGTCTCAGAGCATAGGTGTAGCCCAGCCGATGCAAATCATCGTCTTCTCGATCAGAGCTGTCTTCTGTCAGCCGAATGTTTCCATTGTTCAATATCTCGCTCACCTTCCGACCAAGGCTTTCCAGCGTGTCGTCGTCACTTAGCCTTTCATTTACATTCCTTTCCACCGTGTAGCAGCAGTCCTGATAAACAAATACCATTTCACAAACATCAAACAAATGAAAACCATAAAAACCTTCCACAAACATTCAAACCGACCTTGAAGCATTAAGTCTAAGCTTGAGAAAGGACTTTTTAAGTCTCCCTTGAGATAAGGATGCCTCAAGCACGGTTCCAAGTTTTTCCCTAGTCTTTTCTGGGTACACATTTCTGCAGTATCAGACAGTAGGAGATTGACACTACGCATACTTGTTGAGGAAATTAAGGGTGCAGGAAAAGAGGTTTCAACCCATTTTTTTATCAATAAAATTGACGCATTTTTAATAAGCAAACGTCATTCTACTAACATCAAACAATTAAAAAACATTTCACAAACAAAACATAAAAGACAATACATATTTTTGTGTGTAGAAGCATCACATGATTGCAAGTGTTTAACCTCATCTACAGCTCATTCACAATGTATCCGACCATCAAAGACAATTAAGGTCAATTCCCACACATCAGTCACGGCGCGTCTGTTCCGAGCTAACCGTCTTGTGACAGTCATAAAATATATTCTTATCTGAGTTTCCGGTTACGCTGTCTATACTGTCCGGCGCCGACCCGTCAGATGACTGTTACCGGATGTACCGGTGACGGAACTGTGACTGTGACGCACTGTAACTGATGTGTGTGAATCGACCTTTATAGAAAAAATATTGTGCCCAATGTGCACCAAAAATATCTCCCCACTAACATGCTGCGAAAAAATATGCAAAATAATGAAGAAAAATATTAACTTTTTATTGTAAATTCAACAACTTGCAGTCAATTTTAATTGTGCATAAATAATATTTCTACTCACGTAGGCAAACGTTCGAACGTTTTCGAATCATGGAGATTCATTTTCAAAGGCGTCCTTCTTGATCGTCAATGTCATATTTGCATCAAGAAGGACGCCTTTTTAAATGAATCTCCACGATTCGAAAACGTTTGGCCTACGTGAGTAGAAATATTATTTATTCTCAATTAAAATTGACTGCAAGTCATTGAATTTACAATAAAAAGTTAATATAAACAACGCAGATCGTTATGGAACAAGAAATCCAAGAAAAAAAATAGCTAAAATGCCCACTCATTCCTTGAAATAAAATAATTTTTCCAACCCTCTTCAAACAATCAGCATTCAAATTCAAACTGAGTATCAAATCTTATTAAACAAGACGATAATTTACCACCATATTTGTCTGTTCACAATGAACTCATTGGGCATATGAGTCTTTGTATTTTAAGTTTAAAAAATGACTTTTCATTTTACAATTTATTTTTTCTCAATAAGCGCGATAGTTTCTATTTTTTTTTTTTTTGTGTAAGTTGAGCACGAGGTCTACTTTCTACAGACCTACTCAAGTAGAGTTCGACAGCTTTGCCTGAATGACTGTAAATTTGAAAATACATTGACAAGTCAAACACTGTTAAGAGCAATGCTTATCGCAAATACGATTTCATATGGCAAAATGAAATATTCTAGATCAAATGATAAATGATATATTTCAGGATGAGCAAATACAGGCATCAAAATGGTAGAATCTCTTTGGAAATTATCACACTTCAACCAAAATAAACTGCTTATGACTGTAGATTTGAAAATACATTGATAAGTAAAACACTGTTGAGAGCAATGCTTATCACAAATACGATTTCATATGGCAAAATGAAATATTATTGAGCAATGAATAGTAATATTCCAGGATGAGTAAAAACAATCATCAACATAGTAGAATCTCTTTGGAACGTATCACACTTCAACAAAAATAAACTGAAAAATATCTTGCGAATAAAACAATCATACGAACAAAACAATATTTGGATGATAGTTTGGAGAAATTGTCTGCTTTTGGATTGCCTCAAGGAACGGTACTATCACCTCTCCTCTATATTATATATGTCAACGATATTTTTAATATGGAGCACCAAAATAGTTCTACTATCTCTTTTGCCGATGATACAGCTGTTACAGTCTCTAGTGATACTTGGGAGTCTACTTTTCAAAACGCTGAAGTCCTTCTCCATAAAACTGGGCTATGGTTCAGACATAACCTTTTAACTGTTAATGCTAAGAAAACAAAGTACCTAGCTTTTTTCTCCAGATAGTAAAGGTCAACCACCTATAAACAAATTACTAAAAATCCATTTTGAAACCTGTAACTTCAACAGTAACTCTAATAGTCTTGCATTTCACACATGTAATTGTGCACCTTTGGATAGGCCAACTGCTTTGAAATACCTGGGAATTGTTGTTGATCAACATCTCAAGTGGGGGAGTCATATTGATTATCTGATTTCTAGATTGAGATATTTAATTTTCCAATTCTATAGAATAAATAAGTTGAATAATTTAGATATAATTAGATTAATATATAAGGCTTATGCCGAATCCATTCTGCAATACTGTATTGAGGTATGGGGGGGTGCAATGAACACACACTTTAACAAGTTGTTCATTATTCAAAAATATATAATACGAGCAGCACTGGGTAGACCTAGACTTTATACAAGTAGACTGATCTTTGATGAATTCCAAGTATTAACTGTAAGACAATTATTTATGAAGAAACTTATTGTATACATAAATTGCAATAGAGAACTATTCAAATTCAGACAGATTGATTACAATATAAGACCGTTAAGAAATCTAGTTTTGATTCCAAATCTCAATAAACGCATTTGCAGACATCAAACTCTCTATATTTGCTGTAAACTTCTTAACGTGATACCCATGCAGCTAATACCATTCACGAATAAAACTAAAACTCTTGGAATAGATACGTGGGTGAAGGCAAATGTATATTTTAAAATAGGCTCTGTATTCTTATAATGTTGGATATAAGTTATATTTAAGGTTATTTATAAGTGTTATTTTTTTGATTTTCATCCGGCGCACAAGCTTGGCTTTGCTGATGGAAATCTTGAAGAATATATTTTTCTTGTAATATATGTAACTTACTGTGCAAACACATAGTTCAATTTTTGTGTATCTGATTGTGATGTACAATTACATACCTCAATTTCAGTCGATGGAATGACGTTTCCGTTCATGCTATCTGTGGGACTGATAACCAGGGGACTCGGCTGCGGACTCGGACTGATGTCCATGGGCTCAGTTTGCGTTTCTATGCTGATTCGGCAAGGTTCGTCATCCTCCCAATACCTTCCTTCCATCTGCAATAGAAATCAAATATAAAAAACTAATGAGTTTTCCTTGATACACTACTTTACAGGTTCAAAAATTACATAATCCAGCTCAATTACGATCGGGAATTCTTTATTATTTCAATGTTATCAAACCAGAAATTGAGTTATCAATTATGTATAAAATAGTATTCATAAGATAAGATGATAACTTTTTTTGTAGGATGAAGCCCACATAGGTCTGAGACCTATGCTTGGGTAATGAGTTTAATATTATTATCATCATCTAACATTTTTTTTTAGGATGAAGCCCACATAGGTCTGAGACCTGTGCGTGGGTAATGAGTTGTATGATGGTGATTGATGAGTTGGACCTACAGTTTTAGGTGGGTTCCGAACCACTGGAAAGTGATATTACAGCAGAGGTGTGTTTTTTGCTGGCCAATCTAATCGGTCACCGTTACGAACAGGACCAACGAGAACGCAGCATATCTCTATCTGATTGAACAGATACCTGCTACGGCTCGCGGCTATCAATTCCCTATATTGGTCACCAAATTCTAGCAAGCTTGAACGTGTACAAACAGGAAGCTTGTTCCAGCAATCATTCTAATCATCATCTTCTAGCCCTAAAATCATGTTAGATATAATTGCAGTAATAACAGAACAATGATGTTTAAAACTCTAGGATGATTGTTAGACTTCACTTTCTCTACTGTAATGTTGTTTCTACAACGAATGATGTTCATTTTTTTTTAGAAATTAATTGAGTCACGAAAGAACGGTAACGCTTTATATTCTCAATTTCTACACATGATATTCATTTATATAAATTATTCAAGAGACTCTGTTTCCTCCTTAGCTGCAACTTTTTAATGGAACCTCAACAATTTTCTTATATTTTCAGTTTTCTCAAAAAATTGTTTATATTTATTTATTTATTTATTTATTACATTTGTCACAAAACATCATTTTTTGGGAATTTCCCATCTGACAGGTGACTTGTCAACTTAACCTAACATTACATTTCGTCAATAAGTATCACAGTATTACATCTTGCCAACTACATTTCATCTTAATATAATACAATTACATTTTGTGAACTACATGTCATTCTAATATAATACAATTAGTCAATTCATAAACATTCAGTCAATTTCATAACGTCTCACTATAATACAATATAAATATAACAATAAAATTATACCAGAAGTCTACTAAAAAATGATACAGTAGACCACTGTGTTTAATTATAAAAATCCGTGTCTTTACTGTTCAAAGAAAATTGAACTCTGCAACCGAGTAGCAGGCTTTGTCAATCAAAATTCGTTTCAGTGACTTCTTGAACAATTCCAGAGAATCAATTTTACGAATAGCATCTGGTAATCTATTAAATAATCTTATTCCTGCATATGAAGGGTTTTTCTCATATTTAGCTCGTCTGTGTATTGGGTAAGACAGCAAGTGCTGGTTACGTGTTGTGTAATTATGCCCTTCTGTACAAAATTGAAATTTATTGATATTACACTTCATAAAAACTAGCAGTTGATAAATGTAGATTGCTGGTAGTGTGAGTATCTGCGATCTTTGAAAAACAGACTTGCAAGAATCCCTTTGTCTCAGCCCAAATATTACTCTTACTATCTTTTTTTGAATTAAGAATACCTTGAATATTCTTATTATGTTTAATTTGTCATTTATATTCTTATGTTTAATTCAGTATATTCTTATGTTTCAACTACCACTTTATGTTTACTTCACTTTAAAGAGTTCGAATCTGTTGTCAAAGCATGACTTCTTCTCAATCCTTTTTACTCTTTTGCTGAATTCGATGCTGTGAATATCAGCTCTATTCTCGACCACATTTGAACCTGATTTATTTTACTTGTATTTTATTAATTTACTTTTCAATCTATAAATATAATGTGCTTATTACTTGGAATGATAAGGCTTTATTTAGTCGTTTATCTTAGAATATTTCTGTAGTTCTTAAGTGGTTCATATAACTTTGTTAGTATTTCTACTATACACTGTTTGTTTTGTAATGTGTTGACTGTTATTCAAAATTTATCTGATCTGTTTAATCGACTTGGTCTATGATACATTGATTATATTTTGGCTCAATAAAATCAAACCAATCACCAACCTTCTCTCTTGTTGGACTGCAAAGTTGGGCTGACGAAGACGAACAGCACTGTTGTGAAAGCGTAACGCGTTTCGGCTTCACCCGGCGCTGTCTGAGTGAAGAAGTAGGAACTGGCTTGGCAATGGCTACCGATTCTGGCCGGTCGCCTTTCAGTTGTGTGTACAGAGAGGCCTTCGCAGGACTCTGAAAGTAGAATTCAGTTCTCAGTTCATACATTAAAGATATAAATACATCTCGTATAAAGATATACGAGAAATCACTCAATTTGTTTAAGAATAGAATAAAGGAATTGCTGATAGAAAACTGCTTTTATAGTTGGCAAAGCCTTTTTGAAGATTGAAGTGTGTTGCTATTGATACCGGAATCCTATAAAAATTGTATTGTTTGCTTTAGTGCCTTGTAGTTATATAGGTATTGACTGTGAACCTTTAATGTAGTTGTACCTTTAATTAATGCATTGATTATTTTAATATTGCATGACAATTGTCGATGTTAAATTTATTATAACCCATGACAAATAAATAAATATATTACAAAATAGATATATATATTACAAAAAGATAACAGAGCATAGGCTGCTAAATTCAAACTGAGAGGTAGAATAATAATAAATAGGAGAGCTAATAGTAAGGATGAGAATCGAAGGAAGAAGCACAAGAATCTAGAATTGGGAGAGCTAATAAAGCTTATCTTGAAAAGACGCACGATACTCTTAAATTGATAATCTATGGAGCTGAAAAGACACCAGAGCGAGTAAATTTGAAAATAGGCGTTTTTTTCGGACGATGAAGCCCACTTAGGTCTGAGACCTGTGCGTGGGTAATGGATTGGATGCTGGTGATTGATGAGTTGGACATACAGTTTTAGGTGGGTTCCGAGCCACCGCAATACTTGAATTCTGATGTTTCTCGGAACAATCTTCTTCTTTTAGAGACTTTGAATCTAGAAGTTTTTTAAAAATATCTTTTGAACAAGTTTATTAAACTCACGAACTCCCGATTTAAAAAAGAAGAAGGAAACTAGCAGCTCATATAGAATTGAATTGAATAATGTGCCCAGTATTAATCTTATAATTATCTAAAACCGTATTTTAGGTGGGTTCCGAACCATCGAGTTTGCAACGAATGCAAACGACTTTGGAACAAAAGCAAGCATAAAAAACAAGCATGAAGAAGCGAAGTAAAACTAGATTGGATATTATTTATTCAGTTTTGTGAAAGAAATAATAGTGACTCCTCATGACACCTGGGACTTTGTTTAATGTTCAATGCTCGCCTCGTGGCCTTTGTTGGAGAGAGCTGGGTCAGCTTAAACAACTGATGGCTTGTTAGCTACTCAATTTCGCCCAGTGTAATCGAGGCTTTATATTAGATTCTATCCATTGATAAGAATAAGTGAATTAATAAGATAAAAATAGATTAAATAAGAAAATTAAAAAGATTAATAAGATTAAATTAATTAAAGTAAATTAATTAATTGGATTAATAATATTTAAAAAAGTGACAGACGTAACGAGGGGGAGGGGGTTATTTGGGACGTAACTTCCACCCATTGCATAGAACAAATTTAAGAAAATTTTGAAAAAATAAATTTTGAAATATTATTTATTTAATTTGAAGCTACAAACTGGTATCCGTAGGCTAAAGAATCCAATATAAAAATTAATTATAGCCTTATTTTTCAATAAAAAGTAAAGGCTTTTATTGGTGGGAAGACCCTTACGGGTAGTTCCACCCCGCCGCTTAAGGCATGTTATTGGAAACATGGTGGAGCTACAATTTTAGGTGGGTTCCGGACCATCAGGAATTGATTTTACAGCAGAGCAGAGTCTTTTTTGCTGGCCAATCCAATCGGCCACTCCTACAGAGAGGACCTAGGAGAGCGCTGCTTATCTAATCTGATTGAACAGATACCTGCTACGGCTCACGGTTACCACTTTTCCCATCTATTTTTCAATAACATTAACCAACTATAAATTCAATAGTGTGAAAACTTCATGTCGGCTTTACATTGAAATTGAAATCTTAGTGTAAAAACGACATTGCTCACACTGTTTTTACACTGTGGTTGATAAATACTCGCAGTTCGCACTCGAGACCAAAGTTCAAGAATTGATCATTTTTCTGTACACTTCAACTCAGAGTTTAATTTTTCAATCACATTGAAAATGTCAATTACCTGTGGTGATTCAGGACTGGAAGTTATAGTATGGTGCTCGGGAGAGGTCGGTGTAGTTGAGTCTGACTTTCTCCTGTTGAGTTTCTCCTTGGCTTTCATTAACGGCCTCACAAAACGCTTTTTCTGTTTCTCACGCCTGTACAAAAAATGAGAAATTTAGAAAAAAATATGAAAAAAAAACTCAATTTATCGAATACAGGATATCATTTGAATAGCTTTAAAAATTACGTTTGAAAAAATGCATCATAAAACGTATAAAAAGCTAAAATTGTTCATATAATTTGTAAAAAGATGCCTAGTCAGCTTAATTAATGAACAGTTTTTGAAAAAATATGCTCCAGTTTTTCATTTATTTTTATTGCATTCTGAATAGTTCGTGCCATTGTAGCCTACAGAGTGTTTCAGGAGGAATCAGCAAGACTTTCAAGCTTATTACTGATATCAAAATAATAGAGAAAAAAGTAATTTATATAACATGAAAACAGATGCCTGAACAAAGATGGGGGAAGATTGAAGCGAACTCTATGAATTTACTCATTTGAAAATCTCTGGGAATTAATTTAAAGGTGGTAATTTGCCTTCATATCAGGCAGAGATAAGCTTTCTTATATTTAATGTAAAATCAGGTTCAAAATCGAATCAACATCTTAAAAGTCTGTAACTACAATGATTATACAAAGTGATAAGAAAATTTCAACTAAAACACGTTTTTGTAAGTTTGAAATAAGTTAACGTAGTCGATTGTCAATAGACTAAATTTGTCAGAATTTGCAGAAACGTATTTGACTTATGCAGTTTAGCTTATTCCCACTGAAAACCACTTTACTAAAGTCTTGGGATCAAAATCTATAATTAAAATTATCTTTATTATTATTATTATTATTATTAAATGGGATCAACATTTTATTATTAATATTAGATAGAAACAAACAAAACAATTTAAGTGAACTATTATGTTTCTCTAATATGATAGAAATAAGGTGGATGTAGACATTATGAGTTGTAGAATTGAACTGAACTGTTTATTTATAAGTAGTAAACAAGATAGTATAAAGGCAATCATATGATAATATCAATATGAAGAAGAAGATATATAACAGTCTCCCCTCCTAGTATGAGAGCACATAAATTAGTGCGTAACAGCATGTCCGTATCTAGCCGGAGGTCGACGATTCCTTTGAGGTCTCTGAGGTCGTGCACCACCTTGAACAGGTGAGTTGTCAACAACTGTTGTAGTATCTGGCTGTCCAACCACTGATGGTGTGATCTGCGGTGATGGAATGCAAGGAACATCAAATAGCGGTGGCGGTTGCAAGGTGACAGTTTCCTTTTTCTTTTCGACCAGAGTTGAACGTAACTGGTTGATGTGTCGTTTGATGGTCCTTCCTGTGTCTAACAACACCAAGTAGTGACGTGTTCCTAAACGTTTTGTCACTGTACCAAAATTCCATATATACTCATTTTGAATGAAAAGTCTCACTTGTACTCTCTCTCCCTCTTTAAATGAACGGATAGGGATTGAGTAATCACTAGATTGTTGTGGTCGGTATGGGAATATAGCGTCAAGGCGAATTCGCATTTTCCTTTTCAGATACAATTCTGCTGGGGTATTTCCACATGCCAACGGTGTTGCTCGATACCGAAGTAAAATGTCTTGAAGTTTTGTATTTAATGGTCTTGAGTCTTGGGTGTCTTGAGTCATTTCCTTGAGTCGATTTTTTAAAGTTTGAATAGTCCTTTCAGCTAGACCATTTGTAGCTGGGTGTCCTGGGGCAATAAATTTTTGAAATATTCCTCGTTCCTTACAGTAGGTATGGAATTCTTCACTCTGAAAAATTGAATGGTTGTCACTTACAAGAACGTATGGGTATCCATGACTTGAGAAAATGTTTTCCAGTAAATTTATTGTGCTTGAGCTGGAAGGTGCATTCTTTATCATTTTCGTTTCAATCCATTTTGATTTTGCATCCACACAGACTAGGAAATATACATTTTGGAAAGGTCCTGCATAATCAACATGAATTCTCTCCCAATTTTCTTGTGGGCATTCCCAAGGATGTATTGTCACTTTTTGAGGATTCTTTTTGACAAGTGAACATGCTTCGCATTTCCTGACCATGCATTCAATATCATTGTCAATTTTTGGCCAATAAACATAACGACGAGCAAGTTGCTTCATTTTTGTTATGCCAAGGTGTGTTTCATGAAGTTCATGTAGTATTTTAGAACGAAGTTTCATGGGAATGTACACAGTTACAATCATGATGTTGTTGAAAAACTTTACTTTCTATTTTTGATGCTTCAAGTGCAATTGCTTTTTTCAGTATGTTGTCAAAATTGGTGGAAGTTGTTTGTAAAATTTGTTCTCGTATCCAATCATCTTTCAGTCCTCTAACAAATTGTATACGTAGTAAAACATCGGCAGTTGATACTGTTTGTTTGCATGTTTCTGCCTTACATTCAACCAAGAATTCACAATCAGTTATATCACGTTTTAGGTTAGTTACAAAATCTGAAATTGACTCGTTCTCTTTTTGAAAAATATTCAGAAAATAATGTTGAGAAATAATCGGGCTCTTTTTTGGAATTAGTATCTTTTTTAATTGATCCACGAGTGTATTGTAATCGAGTAGTTTTATAGGTTGCTCAGGACCCAACAATGCAGAAAGCTTATTATAATGTTCGCTACCAATGGATACGCAAAGGAGTTGAGCGATTTGTTTTTCATTTCCTAAGCCTTTCATCTTATAGTAATTTTCGAATCGTTCCAGGTAGTTTGAAAATTTTTCCCGTTGCGTATCAAAATTCTCAAATGGAGCTACGTTCGAAAGTGCCGCATCCGCAGGCCTAGTTTGAGAACTTACCTCAAGTAATGAAGTGATTTGTTCCTGTTGCCTCTGGAACATAGTTATGAAGGTAGCAAATTGATCTGGATCCATATTTTAACTTATTTTCCTTCGTCGCCAATTATTATGTTTCTCTAATATGATAGAAATAAGGTGGATGTAGACATTATGAGTTGTAGAATTGAACTGAACTGTTTATTTATAAGTAGTAAACAAGATAGTATAAAGGCAATCATATGATAATATCAATATGAAGAAGAAGATATATAACATGAACACAGTAATTTTATGTTCTACTAAGCTTCAAAGTTTCAGTATAGAGATATCAAAAACTTGTAACTAGGCAAGAGATAGGGGTTACCGTATTTTTTAGCATGTTACAATTAATAAGGCTGTTCATAGATTTTTAGTTTTATGGTATGTAAACTTTGTATTGACTTTTCATGTATTCTTCTGAGAACTCGTTCCACTTTCACATGCTTTTTCCCATAAGAGGAACTTTTCATCATATTTTATGATGTGTTTTGTTATTGTAACGGTTTTATGAAGAAAATGAATGAATTTCAATTTCAATAGAAGAATTCCATGGAGATGTACAAAATGAGTAGAGCATTTCACAAAAGTGTTCAAAACTCAACTTACTTGATCAGTTCTTTTTCCCTCTGCTCAAGCTGCAGTAGAACGGCGTTGAGTTCCATGTAGAGATCATTGGCTCGCTCCAATTTGCGCTCGTAGTGCTCGCGAATGTCCTGCGCATGTCTCAGCTCATTGTCGCGTTGTTTGATAAGATCCTGCTCGTTGAATTTGGGCATAGTGTACATTTGCTGCATGTGCGCACGCACCTCTTCTCGCCACGTGGCCTGCAACAAAAAAGCATGACGTCAGCAAATTTGACAATACTAGTGCATATCCAATATTCTATTTAATAATCATCTAAAAACTAACGAAATAACTAACGGAATAAAAAATAACGACTGGAGCACGGTCTTCTCTGGCTTCAGAAGCTGGAGAAGGCCAAGGATAAAGATTATTTAATATTGAAGAAAACAAAAAAAATTAGGAAGGAAATTAAAATAATAAAATTTAAAAGAAATTAAAGTTATACAGTCATGAGAGAAGAACATACTTAGTGGTAGAAAGCACAAATAGTTCTGACTTGGTATTTTATGGTACATAAAATCCAAAGCTTGGGAGCTATTGAAGGATTTGCAACTAAACAGCTAATAGAAGACTAATAAACGTTAGTCTGAAGACGAACTAATTGAGAAATGTTTAAGAAAAGGAAGGTGTAAAGATGATATTAAATATAAAAAAATAAAATAAAACAAAAAAGTAAAAAATTAAAATAGAAAAAATACGAAAGTAACCAAAGTATTAGGGAACCAATTTCTTTTATATTATCCTTGAACAGTACCGTAGTGACAGTGTGATTACTATTTGAATTTAATCAAGAGGAAAATTGAACATGAAATCAGAAACAAGCCCGTTGAATTTATAAAATCTGTTGAGCTTGTTCATCAGGGGAAATTTACTAACTACAATTATTTAAGTACTAGGCACTAGTTTCCTGCTTATCTGTCAGTCTAGTCTAGTTTAGTTTAAAGTAATATTTTTTGTTAGTTTGAAATGACAGAATTTAAAAAACTGACAAATATACAGGAACAGAATTTATTAATTTCAAATTTCGAAGTGCTATTGATTTATACTGAAGACTTCCGCAATGGCGGATATTGACAACAGTATTAAATAGCTGATGAAAATCGATGAATGCTACTGTACAAAAATATCAGTCACCACCGGGAAACAAACCACGGACCTCCCTATTGCCGGTCGGGCGCCTTAACCACTACACTATGATGACCTTTCTACACAGCAGCATCAATTTTTAACTTGGCCATATCGGTTCGTATCTCACAAGTTAGTTTGAAATAACTGACAATTTAACAAACTGAAAAATATATAGAATTTATTAATTTCCAATTCCTTCAAGTGCTACATTTTGTACAGTAGCATTCATCGATTTCCATCAGCCATTCAGTGCTGTTTTCAATGCCCGCCATTGCGGAAGTCTTCAGGAAAATTAATAATAATAATAAGACTATAGCAGGTATCTATATGCCTATATCAGATGTCTGTTCAATAAGATTAGATAAGCAACGCTCTCTTAGGCCCTCTCTGTAGTGGTGGCCGATTGGATTAGTCAGCGAAAAAGACTGTTATCTACTGTAAAATCACTTCCCGGTGGTTCGGAACCCACCTAAAATTTTAGGCACACCATGTTCCAATAACATGGCTCAGGCGGCGAGATGGAACTACCCGTAAGGGTCTCCCCACCAATAAAAGCCATACGCATTTACTTACTATAAGATACCTAACACAGGCAATTGACCGATTAGATTGGTCAGCAAAAAAGACTGCTCTCTGCTGTGAAATCACTTCCTGGTGGTTCGCAACCCAACTAAAATATTAGATCTACTATGTCATCAATAACGTGGCTCAAAAGGTGAAGTGGAACTACCCGTAAGGGTCCCCCCCCCCCCCCACCAATAAAAGCCATCCGCTATTTATAGTAATGCTATTACTATATCTATATTATATCATCCTATTACTATCCTATTACATCCTATAACACACAATTTGAGTCACATAAATCCTCATGTTTTTTTTTCAGTTATTTGGCTCTCACTCACCTGCGATTTGAAATACGATTCAGGTGAGCTGCGTAGTACGTCTTGCGAGGCGATATCCAGGTGAATAAGAATGTGTTTGAACGAAGGCCTGTTTCGGGGTTTGGCACTCCAGCACTGTTTGACTAGAAGTCGGAAGCCATCCGGACATGACTTCGGGATGGGCAGGTGCAGCGAGTTACTGCCCACACCCCAAATAATCGCTGAGGAGTCCACGTTCTTGTAGGGAACCTCGCCGGTTAGCAGTTCCCATAGGACGACGCCGTAAGACCTACATGGAAAAGCAGATTCAAAAATATTAACATTTTATTCGGGAATCCAGTTTGGAGCTTCACGTTTCTGGTAGATGACTTATGGTAGCCGTCACAAAATTACGAAGGGTGAGTAAAATTGCAGTGTTGCTAGCCATACAGTTCAGCCGTTTGCAAAGAGAATTGCACAAATCAGTCGAAACGCATCAGGAATGTAAGTTCAAGAGTAAATGTAAGTTTAGACATTGTACATTATATTATCAACAATCGCTCACGTAAAAATGACAACTACAGTAAAAATTAATATAAAAATTTCACATAAAACAAGGGTTTGGAAACTCTTTGTTACTGAAACAAGATTTCAAATTTTTCTTTGTATTTTCTATAACAAGTTTCACATTTCTTAATTCTAATCTACATGAATCCACCATTTTCTAGGTTTAAAGCGTATTAAATTTGTTAACTGTTCGATAAACAGCTAAAATTAAAAAAATAATTAAGAATTAAATTTTCGTTATAAAACGTGAAATAGCATAGCCTACTAATCAATTATACATGGAAATCGAAACTCCGTGAATTGGGATAACAATAAAAGTGGTTGCGGCGACATCAGCCTTATTCAATATTGATATCTATCACAATATCATCATCATTTATACAATAAATTGAGATTTTATAAATAAGAATACACTGGCTCTGCATGGTTGCTACAATCAATCTTGCGTCAGCCTCTCGACCCAAGCGTCTAATCTAACATCATCGTTTAATCACTTGTGATTGTTCAACTACCTTATATGCTTGGAAATATATTAGAATATTATTTATTACAGTTTTTTGACAAGAAAAGCTAACAATAATTTTTTTCTTGGGTAATTTTCTTAGATTCTTTCTAAAGATTGTCCAAAGTTGAAAACTAACAATAATTTTTTCTAGCGTAATTTTCTTAGATTCTTTTTAAATATTGTCCAAAATTGAATCCACCTATGATATTGTTTCGATATCATATTTTATTAAGATTATTTCCATGAAACATGTTATGTGAACTCACCAAATGTCGACTTTTTCCGAGCAGGGTTCATTTCTGATGATTTCTGGCGCCATCCAGGCTACAGTGCCGGCAAAACTCATTTTTTCGCTGATCTGATTCCATTCTCTGCTGGTGCCGAAATCACTTATTTTCACTATTTCTTTCCTACCAATGAGCACGCTGGAAAATTAATTTAAAAAAATTAATGGTGAAGTCATGATGGAAAGTTAAACTGGTCAAAGACCATTTTTCAATAATGAATTCCTAAAATCCAATAATACATAATATAATAATAATAATAATAATCCAAGTTTGTTTGTTGTTTTCCAAAGAAACAAGATACCGTAGTATTTTTCGGCTCAAAAGTTTTCATCAAAATTTAATATTATAAACTTTTTCAACAGTTTTTAGTGTTTCATTTAGAGTGAACTCTTAAATTGAGTCGTTGAGTGAAAAAGAATCATTTTGTAATTTTTGGAGTGAAGTTTTTTTAGCAAATTAAATTTTTAAGTCTGTGTTAACCTCAATGTTTTGGAGAATGTAACATTTATTCAAAATTTGTGAAGAGAGCAGTCTTGGACATGAGTCTGTTGCGCCTGCACATTCATTGTAATTTTGTCATAATAAATAAATCATTTCTTATTTCAGGATGAAGAATATCAAATTCATGAGAAAGATTTGTGAGAAAATAGAAAGAAAGCAAGCATAAGTTGAACAAGAATTTTTCCAAACAGCATTGCTTGTTACAAGATAAAAATGATGGGATTGTAGCCCTAATTGAGAATATCTTTGACCAGTACGTAGGCCTACTGTACATTGTATACACTTAATAAATTAGAAAAAATACGATTTTAAAGCTAATGATTATTTAAAAGCTTTTGCATTAGATGATTCTGATTATAAAGTGTATTAGTATTGTTACAAACACACATTGCCATTCATGGTTGTCTTAGTCATGTATGTCATCACGAGGAAAACAATATACGCTTATTGGTGTTACAAGTGGAAAATAATCAGTAGGCCTAATTTTCAGGAATTCATGAAAATTATTTATTATTATAGATAATAAAAATTATTATTTAGTAATTATACTAAAACTCTTTGAATAGTTAATTCAAGAGAGTATAATATCATAATTAATATATAATATCATTGTGTGCTGGAATGTATGTTCTCGAAAATTCTTTCAGTAAATAATATAATTCTGTATTCTTTATTCAGTTTCTATACAGCTTATATTTAATTTGTTTTTTCCGACTGCTAATACCTGTAAGACATTGAAATGTTCGTTTGTTGTAATTTATTTATTTGAGAATAAACTATCTATTTATCTATAACTGTAATAAACGTTCATCTAAGACATCGCAAATTTCAAAGTTATAGCTTTTTTTATATTTAAATAAGTCATTATTTTCATGTAAGTAATAAATTGATGATGAGCTGTCTACCGGCTCCAAGCTCTTATAATACGTTTTTTTTTTTTAGGATGAAGCCCACATAGGTCTGAGAGACCTGTGCATGGGTAATGAGTTGGACCTACAGTTTTAGGTGGGTTCGGAACCACCAGGAAGTGATTTATCAACAGAAAACAGCGAGCCATTTTTGCTGGCCAATCCAATTTGACACCCTACAAAGAGGGCCCAGGAGATCGTAGCTTATCTTATCTGACTAAACAGATATCGGCTCGCGGCTACCACTTCCTTAAGGCATTCGTGTCATATGAACAATCATTTATTTCACGAAAAAGATTTGCGAAAAGCAAGTGAAGCTTCTCTCTAATACCTTTGTTTAGGTTGCAAAGAATTGCACCCAATTTGTAAATTATTAAAAATAATAATCTAATACCGTACTACTCACTTTGGACTTTTGAGATCTCTGTGAATGATTTTATTGTAATGTAAGTACTGCATGCCGGATGCAATTTGTTTGGCCCATGAGACTAGACGGTTAGGCGGAATCTCCTCGCCATCTTTGAGCAAATTGTAGAGTGGTCCGTATGGACAATACTCCATCACTATGGCATAACATGGCGCTTGAGTGCATACTCCTCTGAAAAAGACACAAAAATTAGTTAGTTGATGTGTAACTTACATAAGAAAACCATAAAATATTTCAAGATAACAAACAAATCTTACATTAGATACACCGATTGGATTGGCCAGCAAAAATACTGTTATCTGCTGTAAAATTACTTCCCAATCGTGTACCCATAAAATATAATAAGAATTCATTTTCATATTGATGTAAAAATTACATAAGAAAGCCATAAAATATTGCAAGAAATCAAACAACTCTTACATTAAATACCCTTAAAATAATAAGAAATAATTTACAAACTGAGCAATAAAATACTGAGAGTAAACAGGAAATTAAATAAATTTGTAGTAGCATAACTGAACTTTGGGATTTTTTTAGTATTTTGTAAGTGATTCTATGTCTAGTAATTCTACGTCAATAGTTGACCGAACGAAGCGAGGTCTCTGTTTCAAATCGACCGTTTTGCATTCTGTGTGTTTGTTTGTTAGTAACGCATTTTCGGCTGAACGCGTGAACCGATTTCTATGAAATTTGGCATGAATGTTCATTTTAGTAATGCGCAGCGATTTATGTATAAGGCCTTTAAAATTTTGTTGCATTAAAAGTATAATAAGGAAAAGGAAAGGCACTCAGGCCTTTTTCTATAAGAACATATGACTTTTAAATGAGTTTCTTCATCATATGCAATTGGAAACACATTCATAGATATTCGTAAAAATATTAATAAATATTCATAAATAATATTAAAAGACTCATATACGCCAACACATAGTTTTTCATAGTGGGGTTTCTAAAGGTGAATTACTGATATAAAATATTCTGTATTTTGAAGTTTAACTAAAAGGATTTTGTAATTATTATGTTATTGATTGAATAAATTTTGATTTGATTTGATTCATCTGGTTGAGCCTTATTTATATGAATAAAGTAATCATTCATAAGAATTACAAATCTGTTTGTTTCATTTATAATATTTCAATTAAGTATAATAACAAGTGATTACTAAGTAAATGATTTATACAGTTTTTATTAATATTGCTTTATAAACTCATTCATCAAACATCTGAAATCTAATTTCAGCCATAAGCTGTCCATAAATAGAAAACAGCCTTGTTGGTGTGATACAGTGTGACGTTTTGTGGAAAACACACATGAAATAGACTAGGCGAATTGAATCAAGGGTTACGTGTAATGACTGTGTTCAATTTTGCGATGGTGATTATTATTGATTATGAATAATGAATTTTATTTCCAACCTTGAAAAACATATAATACAAATTTTGCAAAAAAAAAAACAGGATATTTTGTTATTATGGAGTTATATGAACAGAATATCATGGAGTATGTTGCTCTGCGCAAGCTCCCTTATTTTTGGGCGTGAGGTCTACTGTTCACAGAACTGCTAGTATGATAATTAAAATTATGTAGTTTTGAAATTGGATAATTCTTCATGAAAAACCGTGCTCCCCATAACATAGCTCAAACGGCGATGTGAAACCACCCGTGAGTTAGTTCATTATTATTACTATTATAATTATTATTTTACCGTGAAGCTCTACTCTTTTCCAGGAAATTTCTCAAGTTTATTATACATTTTTATTTTATCAGACTATAAAAGAGAAATAGTGTTTTGGTAAAAGAGTTGTAGAATAACAATTTATAAACTAAATATATCAGCAGTATCGTTATCAGTATTTATTTAAATTTATTTTTGTATAAATTATGTTGTTGCCGCAGAATCTTATGGAAATGTTTACTTGTAGATTGTTATTGTTATTATTTTGTAAATTGCTACGCAATAGACACTAGACTTCTAAAGTTTGCAATGAAAGTAGATTGCTATGCTTCTTGAAATTACTTTTATTTTCATCTAGATACACTGATTAGTAATTATTACTAGAAATTACAAATTATTGACTTCTTCTAGAACATGATTCAAACTTACTCTATGACTTTATATATAATGGAGATTGACTAGTTGTTAAACAGTCGCCTATAAACTGTACCTATAAACAGAAATATTATTTTCTTCTTATTCCTATTTTATAATTGCCATATGATAATAGTCATTCATGGCTGGTGCGCCCTATAAGGTAAACTGTAATATTTTTCCTAAAACTGCTCGTAAAGTAGTTCTTTACGTACTGAAAACTAATTTATTGTAAAATACCTCTTTACTGCTCGGCGAGCGGTAAAACGTTTACGCTCGCCAGCTGTTCACTTTCTGTTTGTTTTGATTTTCATGCTTGCCAGCTGATTATACAACGGAATTTTTTATGGAATGGGTCCGTTTACACTGCGTTGACTGCGCGCATGCTAAAATCTATGAACATCAGAAGCTTTTATTGTGTTGGAATCAAGAGCTGCAGATGTAGGAAAAATATTGTATGTAATTCGCAAGTGAAGCTTCTTTATCGCTGTCAGAAAATTACTTCGCTCCGCTATGCGTCGCGCAGTAACTTTTTGGCTCGAGTAATAAAGTTCCGCTTTACGCTCTTAATTCATAAATAAGTACTGTATTTCAATTTGTTTATCAGGTGATCAGCCAAAACGGGACATTACGAGAGTGAAATTGAGCTTAGAATAAAATCAACAAATTTAACAACAATAAGACAATGTTTGTGGTTGTAGGCCTATAAGAAAAGAGACAAAAATTGTTCTTAATTTACCAAATTTAATTTACGTATAATTTTTTGTAAAAGCACGTAATGATTCACTTGACCATTAATTCGATAAATTTATTACAGTAATTGAGCTGCCAAATATAAAATCAACTTTTTCAATTTAATAAACGTATAATTTTAGTAAATAGCTCAGTACTTGACAAAAATTTCAATAACGTTAAAATAACAATTGCGCTGTCAAAAGTAATATCAATTTATTTTATTATGCAATTTTTTTTCTTTCCAAATACGGTTCATATAATAATTAGGATGATAACCTCCATTAGAGTGTGTTACACTTCGAGGGGTACCTAATTTCTCAAGACAGTGAGATAACAAGAAGAATTTTGTTTACCTATTAGTCTGTAATTTTTGTACATTTAATGGAAAAGCTTTTATTATTGTAAAAGAATGAAATTAATTTTTGTAAATATACTGCATCATATTTTGTGGTATAAATGAATTTGAATAAGTTTATCACATGCTTACTCACTTGAACTGAACAATATTGGGGTGGTTGAGCTTGCGTAGATGCCTGATGTCAGTCTCTTTGGGATCTTCCACTTTTTTAACGGCTACCATTTCATTTTTCAACTTGCCACTGAACACAGCGCCCTGGGCTCCAGATCCCAGCCATTTTAGGTCGCTTATTGCCTCAAATAGTATTTCCCAATCATCTGCTAATGAAAAACACACAATATCAATAAGGTCAGTAAATTACTATACGATTAAATACATAGCTATATTTAATACACAGAGATCTAGATTCATAATAATCAGATATAACTTTCTTAGTAATGGCGAAGGTGATATTGTGGAAGGTATCCATAATGAAAAATAAGACGAAATTGTCACAACCACATTTATGCGGTATAATAAATGTGGTTGTGACAATTTCGTCTTATTTTTCATAATCAGATATAAGTTTGAGAATCTAAAAGATTCTCTTTTAGGGACTTTGTAAAAGGAGTAGTATTTCTCAGAAAAGCCTCTTGTTTTCTTTTCAATCAACTGTATGTGGCCAAGATGAATAATAATTCATAAGATAGTTGGTATGGATAAATATTGAAGATTTATCAATACAAAGTTGTGTATTTATTTTGAATATCAACAAAATCAGAGAGATAAGCTGCGTTCTCGTAGGTCCTGTTTGTAACGGTGACCGATTAGATCGGCCAGCAAAAAAGACACTGTTCTCTGCTGAAAATTTCTTCCTGGTGGTTCGGAACCCACCTAAAACTGTAGGTCCAACTCATCAATCACCATCATCCAACTCATTACCCACGCACAGGTCTCAGACCCATGTGGGCTTCATCCTCAAAAAAAAAGAAAAAAAAGACGACAGTAAATATTGACATGTTAGTTATCTTATTATGTATGTAGGTGTTTTTCATAATATTTTGAACTACTTCAGAAGTTATTACAGTGTATCTGTATTGGACTAAAAACAATGATTTTGATAAAAGAGGGCTGTTAAACCGTCAATGGGTGTAATTAGTAAGTATTAAGTTGATAACATAAATATTTGGAAGCAAACAAGACATATTGTGGAATATATGCAAAAATATTTTTATGGCGAACTGCGTTGTTAATATTAACTTTCCAAGTGAAATCAACGACATGCAGTCAAATTGTTATTAAAATAAGTAGTATTTCACTTACTTCTGTAGGCCAAACGTTTTCGAGTTGATAAAACCTTGAAGATGGGTTTTCATCAATAAAAAATTTGACTGCAAGTCGTTGAATTCACTTGAAAAGTAAATATTTTGTGCCGAGAAATTGATTGAATTTTTTTGTCATGTGCAGAACATTGAGTGAAGTATTTAAGACGATTTAGTATACAAGCTCAAACAGGAGCCCCATTTCAATTCACCCTATTCAGGTGGGAGGGGGGGGGGGGGTCAAGCGGCAAAAACCGGTCAGATTTGTTGAAAAATCCATCTAAATTGCTCTAATTTTGGCTCATTTATGTTCCTTATTACTATGTTATTAAGTTAATATTGTATAGCATATGATGATATTGGCATACATATTGTTATATATGCCCTCTGCCCTCTCAAAATGGCACCCCAGAATTTCATATAAGTACAAAACAATTTATACAACAGCGTAACAAGTAAATCATCGATCACATTGGGCTAGTTTACTAGCTAACAAGCCAAGACCACGGACTAAAAATCTCCAATCTTATCTACTACCTCAAGTTTAGTATTTTTTGGGCTCGAAAGTTTCAATCAAAATGTTATATTTTGAATTCTTTTCAATTGTTTTAGTGTTTTTTCGAGTGAACTTTTGAAATCAGTAAGTCTTCAAGTCGAAGAAACAAGTCATTTTTTCGAATGTTTTTTTTAGTGAATCTAAATTTTTCGTGGGGACTAACCTAAAAGTTTTGGATGAAATAGCTTAATCAAAATTTGTGAAGAGAGCAGTTTTGGACTCTGGTCTGTTGCATCTTTGCATTTATTGTTACTTTGTCTTTATAAATAAATAAATTCTTCTAATCCTCTGCCAAGACACTACAAGCCGACTCAACTGCCCCACCAAAGGTCTGTCTCCTGAGACTTATCAAACTATCCTAAAATGCTGTGGTCTTCCTACTCGCTGGCTTGTCAGCTAGTAAACTCGCCCAATGAAATCGACACTCTAGACGACCAACATGTAGTGACTAACCTTGATGATGGGCTTTGATCTCATTGGCAGTGGCCTTTCCAATAATCGTCCAGACGGGCTTGAGACAGCCGAGCAGGCCGTCCATCCAACCGCCTTCCTTGATACCGACGGCCGGTGTTTGGGGGCAGTGAAGGCCGCTGACACCGCCTCCGACACCGCCTCCGTCTCCCAGTGACGAGTCCGAGCTGCCTCCACCGTAGTGGTGGCAACCGGTCACCGTGGCCGGGCATGGTGACTGATGGTGGTAAGGATTGTGGTAGACATTGGCCGATAGTGGAGCTGCCTTCAAGCTTAGCTGGCCCAGCTCTTCTTGGATGCACAGCATGCTGCAACAGAGGAAAAACATTAGATATTAGACATAAGAAATGTGTCAAATTGTCATTCTTTTTCAAATCAAATCGTTTATTTCCTCAAAAATATTACTAGAGTATAAAATGAACAAAATTGTTTTTGTAGTACATAGTAGCAATAAATTAAAAATACACTTTTTGGAGGATGAAGCCCAAATAGGTCTGAGACCTGTGCGTGGGTAATGAATTGGATGATGGTGATTGATGAGTTGGACCTAGTTTTAGGTAGGTTCAACCCCCGGGTAGTGGTTTTACATCAGAGAACAGTCTTTTTTGCTGGCCAATCCAAACTATTTACACAACATTTAGATAAGAAATAATACGAGCTCAAATTAAGTGAAAGAGGATTAAAAACAGTAGTTATTTAGTCAATTGTCACTCTTATTCAAATTAAATTGTTTATTTTCTCAAAAAAAATAAATTAAAAGAATTTTTTTTGTAGCACACAGAAGCAATAGATAAAAAATACTTTTCACTCAAAATTTGAATAAGAAATAATACAAGCTTCTTGTAATTGAAAGAAGAGTAAGAACAGTAGGTATTCAGTCATATGTCATTCTTATTCAAATTAAATTGTTCATTTTCTCAAAAATATTACAAGAATATAAAATAAAAACAATTTTTTTGTAGTACACTGAACCAATAGAAATAAAACAATTCACACAAAATTTTAAAAAGAAATAATACGAGCTCAAAGTGAAAAAGGAGTAAGACCAGTAGGTATTCAGCCAATTGTCACTCTTAAGGTCATTCACACACATCAGTCACGGCGCGTCTCAGTTCCGAGCTATCCGTCTCGTCACAGTCATAAAATATATTCTTATCTGAGTTTCCAGTTACGCTGTCTAGCGTAAAAAAGCTTAATTTAATAAAGCTTATTCTAATAATCATTTCATTTTATGAAAAGATTCATAAAATTATTTTTATTTCATAAAATTATTTCATTTTCACACTCTTTTTTCTTTTCTTGAAAATATATATGTATGTATATGTGTATTATATTATATACTTTTTAGTTTTTTAGTTTTCACGTGTATATATATGTATATGTAAATTGTTTCTTTCTTTTTGGCAATAAATGAATTGAAATTGAATTTTACGGTAGGTTTGACGCCCTCCCAAACATTGCGCTCTGAACACATGCCCTGCTCGCTCCTCCCTGGCTACTACGTCCCTGAAATTAGTTACATATAAATTATATAACTACAGTTTTCCGATCTGCTATATCTTTCCACCTTAACATCGAACATTTTCGTATAAACTCCAAATAAAATAAATTGACTCGTCGGCCTTGGTGGCAATTATTACCCACGTGATAGAATGTTTTCAATACAGACAAAACAGGTCAAAAACGATGATCGTTGCTTGGCAATTGGCAGACAGTGTACTTTACTATATTGTAGCAATATATAGGAGTATATTGGTAGGTACTATACAGAAACGGCAGCCAGCTTGGCAGTATTAGAATGAGAGGGCAAAATAGAAGAGAAGACGTTTAGCGTTTATGACGTTTATCACATTGTTCGCGGTAAGATTTGCGTCACAAATTTGCTAATCACGTGAGTGGAACAAGCGTCAAGATAGATAGAGAGAGAGTGAGAGAGAAAACGAGCGAGAGAGACTCCAATAGTACACACTTGCCTGCTGGTGTAACTTGAAAATTGTTTAAATTGCACCTTGCACCAGAGCGATGCAGTACTGCATGCATTGAAATGCATTAATGGATACTGGCAGGTATCTCAATAGGACTAGTCCGGTAAGTATGTAAATCATGAAAAAAAGCCTCATCAGGGACATGCTGCATGACAATCTACGAAGAAATTCTATTAATATTTGCATTTGTAGTTACTACTGAATCTTATGGAGGTTTACACTCGTGGATTGTGATTGTAATTTGTAAATTGTTATATAATAATAATTATGTAATTGTTGTAATTATGCAACAGGCCCCAGAAGTCGGTTCCTATGAAACCTACGAATATTTTGTGAGAATGAAATTTATTGTATTTATGCATGTATGTTTTTATTAGCAATTAAAAAAAAATGGTATGTATTGATAATGTGAAGGAGCCAATGATTTTATTAATGACATCGATGATTATTACATACTTTACTTACTACTGGTTGATAGCTGATACTCAAGTCAAATGTAGTAATTTTAAATTTATTGACCTGTGCTATTCAAACAGTTCAATATAGGGTTGAATACAGTTGAATTGAGGGTTGCATATATTGCCCCTTCTTTCAAAATATCCGCAAAGCGTGCATAATAATTGACACAGAGAAATGTAATACATTTAAATGATGAAAAAGGTTTTTTATAAACAGAAGTACAGCTCAGTGTCATAAATTGGTTGTAGATAAAGGTCCGAGTAGTCATTTTTTTTAAACACAGCTCAATTTCATATTCAATTGTAATATTAGAATTAAATTGTACAACAGCTCTCTTGCCAAGAATGTTAATCTTACTTTTGAAGACCTTAGGGATTTCAAAGAAGTCACTCAATGCGAAAGATAGAGCTTTTGAGTGGAATCTAAATCTTTGAATTTTTGAGTGGAATCTAAATCTTTGAATTTTTTAGTGGAATCTAAATCATTGAATTTTTGATAAGCTAATGCAAGGCTTGGGAGCCTACAGAATTCAATAATTTGAATATTGTACAAGCATATATTGTCATTTCTTTCAAAATACCCGCAGTGAGCATGACGTCATAATAAATACCCTAATTAATTGATACAGAAAAATGTGATACATTTCAATGATTAAAAATTTTTCCTTAAAAAAAAATAGTTAGGTCAGATAGGTTTCACAGCCATTTTATCACTTTTTAGGCCATCAAAAAAGGTAGTTCCACTCTGGAAACTATCTCTATATTATACATATATGTACTATATATACACTAATAATTATTGTGGAATTAAATGAAGTCTAATCAGTAATTCCTCCAAAAAATAAGATTCTAACAAACATTTATTTGAAAGAGTGACAGAAATGTATAAGATTTCAAAATATAAACCAATCCTAATATCATGTTTTATATAATATAACATAAGTCAATATTTGGCATAGTTCAAAAACTCCTACAGAAACATAAACAGACATTTTTCAAGGCTACTTCCAAACAATCTTTGAAATCTGAAGTTATAATATTTCTTGGATGTCTTGTTCCATAACGATCTGCATTGTTAATATTGACTTTCGATTGTAATTTTAACGACTTGCAGTCAATTTTAATTTTGAATAAATAGTATGTCTACTCACTCAGCCCAAACGTTTTCGAGTCATGGAGACTCATATTCAAAAGTCTCCTTCAAAGAAGTGATTAAAAATATGATTTATTCACAATTAAAATTGATTGCAAGTCGTTAAATTTACAATAAAAAGTCAACTATAGTATTTATGGACTATAATTTGTCTATTTGGAAAATTACATGGTAAATTTTCATAGAGCAAAATACCATAAAACACTAAAACTTAGTTGGCTAATTGTAATGTAAGTTACAAACAATGTTCAATTTAATATGCCAGTGAATTAATATATTTTTATTCGTTTTTATAAGTTTTCTGACTTAATTTACACTTCCTCTCTCTCCCTCCCACTAAAAACAAATGTTCTAAGATTTTTATTTTTGCTCCACTTCTTTAATATTCAATATCTTGTATTATAATTTATGCAAAATGTAATTAATATTTCAAGTCTTTCAAGACCTGGCAAAGTGAGATTATAACAATCAATCAATCTCCATTCCACTACAACGTTAATTTTATCTTCGCTCTTACAAAAACTTCTCAGTCGCAAGATGGAATAAACATTAGGGATAATTTTGAGAAAATATTACTTCAATTATTATGAAAGATTAAAAAAGAAACTAATTATTTTGTCCCCTATTGTAACTGCAAATAGATTATCTACAATATTGCCATCCCAGCCTTGCAAATGTTTACTCACTCAAAAAAACACAGTTCAACGGACTTTGTGAATGCTATAAAGCAATAAACGCACCTGTGTGCGTGAATGTGGGTGCGTAATGAGATGAAAAAGTGAGAGAGAGGCAGTGAAAGAATGAGAAAGAAATAATGAGAAAAACTACTGTATTTAAAAAGGAAATTCGCGAATCTGTGTGTGCTGCAGTACAACGTACTGTGTCTACTTCATTGTATCTAGTCTAAATACGCAGTTTTCACGTGAAATAATCAAGGTTGTTCATGCACACAGTAGGCTAATAAAGTTGTACTCTGTGATATATGTGAGATTGTATACGTATCACAGATACGAACTAATTAGATGTAAACAAATACTCAGAAAATAAAGTAAGTTCTGATCGACAAATGAAATAAACGCATAATTAATTGACTACTCAAATCAAATAATTCTCTTCGTTGTCAAAAAAAGTCAACAATTGAAATATGAGTTACAATGTGTTTACCCCAACACAATCTTAGTTTTTAAAGAAGGGTTTCTAAAGGTGAATTATTGATATAACATATTCTGTATTTATTAAGTTTAACTATGGAGATTTTGTAATTATGTTTTTGATGAATAAATTTTGATTTGATTTACAAAGAAAAAGTCAAAACTATTAAAAATGGATTCTCTGAAAACGATACCTGGGGTCGCTCCCATAGAAAAGTATAAATTACAAGTTAAGGACCAAAGTTTTTGCAGTGAACAGGATTACCTACAAGTACTAATATTATTAGTTTGTAAACAATATTTTGTTTGGCTGAGTATTATGTTTCCAAGCATTCGAAGCTCCTCAACAGTCAACAAATTCTACATTATCAAAAAAAGTGAAGATCAATAGAAAGGTTTGGCTTCAGACTCGTCCAAACTGAGACACTAGTTGTCGTAGAGCAGATCGACCAATGTAAACAACTGCGAGAGAGAAATTAGCTTTCAGATTAAAGAATATACACAGAATCTGTAATGATCTAATACATTAATGTTCTATAAGTTGGAGAGCTTAGATTGCAACTAGTATCTCCCGTTGGGAAAGTGACAGCCGTGAACCGTAGAAGGTATCTGTTCAATCAGATTAGATAAGCAACGTTCACCTCTGCTAGGGTGACCGATTAGATTTGCCAGTATAAAAGACTTTCTCTGCTGTAAAATCACTTCCCAGTGGTTCGGAACCAAACTAGAATTGTAGGTCCAACATGCTTTCAATACCATGACTCAAGCGGCGAGGTGGAACTACCCGTAAGGTTCTCCCCACCAATAAAAGTCATACGCATTTACTTCATCTCCTGTTAGGACTTTATGCTCGAATATCAATGTGGTCCTTTGTCAACTCATCCAAAATTTATCTAAAACTTAAACTTCAACCCAAACACATCTACCCTTTCCATTTTGTATCGGAAACCCCATGCCCCCTTCTACTGATATTTGTCAAACTTTACGTTTACAATCTTTGTAGATGGAAATTGAATTAGTCTACTAGATTTACAACATTTTCTGTGTTTATTTTCCAGCTTCAGTTTCTTCCTTGTTACAAATTGTATATTTTTTCTTTCTTTTTGTCTCTACCTTTTTAGCAATTTTTGTGGTGTTTTATTATTTTTTCAATATTATGTTTGTTTCAATTGACTCAAGTCTCGAGGCAACAAATCAATCAATACTACCTGTGTGAGTAACTATCTGAGTAGCTACTTATATGCATATTTTGAAAATGAATGACCAAAAAGAATGCATAATTATTTCAGGGAACCAACATAAAGGAGACATGCTTTACACAACTTTAGTTCACAGTTTCCAGGGTTTTAGATCTAGATTTGGACAATAAACAATAGTTATAGAACTGAAATACTCGTACACTGAAGACTATGTTAAAACCAAACTCTGCTCCAAGTGTTTCTATGCATTTTCATGAGAACATTGAACATTTTGATATACTAATAGATGAAAATCCAGTCTACGACATGTGAGTATACGGAAGTGTAGGCTAGTAGGAGTAGGTTAACCGAGAAAATTATGTATTTCGAGCTTTTTGATATTCTAGTAGACGAAAATTCAGTTTACAACATGTGAGTATACGGAAATGTAGGATAGTAGGAGTAGGTTAACCGAGAAAATGATGTATTTCGAGCTTTTTGATAACCTAGTAGATGAAAATTCAGTCTACAACATGTGAATATACGGAAATGTAGGCTAGTAGGAGTAGGTTAACCGAGAAAATGATGTATTTCGAGCTTTTTGATAACCTAGTAGATGAAAATTCAGTCTACAACATGTCAATATACGGAAATGTAGGCCAGTAGGAGTAGGTTAACCGAGAAAATTATGTATTTCGAGGTTTTTGATATTCTAGTAGATGAAAATTTAGTCTACAACATGTGAGTAAATGTAGTAGGTGAACTGAGTAAATTATGTTCGACGGCCTTGGTGTGACAGCCGGGCGTACTCCGTGGTTATTAGACGGCTCTTATTTGCCTTCAATTTACGTCACATGCATACCAAACTGTTTGAAGAGATATTTCAAATCTACGCTTGATAAATACAGACACGGAATGCGTTTCTTCCCGTACTGCCGAAGCCATACTACTGTACGAGCCAAGCCGACATAGGAAGCAGAGGGTTACTAGTTTATAGATCAAGGACGGTAGAGTTAAACATAACTTTAAAGATGCATAAAAACAATTTTTGAACTGAAAATTTCTGTTCGCAAATCTGAACATTGAAACTAATCAGCCTATCTATCTGTATTATAAGAGTGAGGAAGGGTGTATTTTTTTGTCTTTCCGATTTCACAAAAAAAAAACAGTCACGATTTGGAACACTAAATTTGGCGCCAATCTTCCTCTCAACTCGATTCAGTGCACCTCAAAGCCCGATTTTTTATTTTCCTCTTAGAATTTTCAAAATTGTATTCAAATTTCACTTATGGGCACTATTACTATTTCAAAAGAAGATGTAGAACTGATCTACTATTTTTTTAGATGCAGGAAGCTCATAGAAAAGTTGTTAATATGATACGTCACTATGGTGATAATATAGATAGTACGCCGATGTTTCTTAAGCCAAAGAAACAGATGAGCTATTTATCAATTAGCTGCTAATTACCATGCAAGCTTATTTATTGTGTATAGTGCTTTTCCTGTAATAAGTTAATCAAAAGAGCTAATCTGTTCAGGTGGGTGGAGCTGCAAAGTTGCTAAAAAGTCAGTTTACTTACGACCACTACCATAAGTTCTACCAGAAAAGGAAAAAACTCCAAACTGGATACCCGGGCAAGACCGGTTTAAATGCTACTTGGAAATAATTGAAATATGAAAGTAAAATTGGATAGATACTTTGGAAACTTTCCAAAAATTCACACAGATTATTCAAGTAGGCCCTCCTCTATTTCTTCAAAAAGAACCGAGTGAGCTTGATCACTGTGGAGTAGTGAGATTCAATCAAAATATTGAACAAATATACTGAAATAAGATAGAAAACTTCATTTTTTTTCGGAGGATCAAGCCCACATAGGTCTGAGACCTGTGCGTAGGTAATGAATTGGATGATGGTGATTGATGAGTTGGACGTACAGTTTTAGGTGGGTTCCGAACCACCGGGAAGTGATTTTACAGCAGAGAACAGAGTCTTTTTTGGTGGCCAATCCAATCGTTCACCGTTACAAAGATGACTAGGAGTTTCGTAGCTTATCTCTGATTAAACAGATACCTGCTACGGCACTCTGCTAAGTATCTTTGAAAAGTATTGATTTTTACAGAATCACCTATGGTCATGACGACCCCCTCGCAAATTGAAAAATTTAGAGTAGATTTGGTAGGAAGCAGGGTCAATCTTGCAAAAATGGCCAGCTCAGCAAAATCCCATTTATGACATCCAGCTGGGATCGCTTTTGTTACGTAAATTTAATGTTAGGCTACGTTTCAACAAGGTACCTAATAAATTTGAAAAGAATTGATTACAGTAATTATTATACATTTGTATAATTGACAGGAATCTGTATACATTTGACAGGAATCGTGTGAATTGTTCGAAAGTTTCTAAAGGATCTACCCAATTCTACATATTCCAGTTCATATTTCATTCATTTCGAACTAGCATGCTACACGGTCTTGCCCGGGAATCCACTTTGGAGTTTTTATTTTCTGGTCGATAACTTATGGCAGTGGTCACAATTTTATTATTATACTTATTTTATTATATTATTAATATATACTTTTTTTAATTGAATTTGAATTTACATTATTCATTTTTATTTACATTATTATGCAAGTTCATTCTGTTTGTTTTTCCTAAAGTTGCATAATTTTTCAAGCTTGAAGTAACAAAATCAGGTATATTTTTTCTTAACGAATTAAATACAATATAAAAACATTAGATTACAGAAAAAATATTCGCGTAAATTGCACTTTAACCTCTACATTTCAAGAAAAGAAGAAACGGTTCATTGTTGGGTTAGGTTACAATTCTGTCTTATCTAGGAATTTCACTAAGTAAGTTTTCACATTTTCAATTCAATTCAATTTTTCAATTCAAAATTAATTTATTTCACACACAAGAACATTTTACTAACAGCATGGTCGTAATTTAATAGTAAACCTAATGTAGTTAAAAACCAAACAAAAAAAAGCAACCAACATTTTTCAAATGCAAAATAAAATTGAACATCCCTAGGCCGAAGCCCGAGTGGGATGTACTTTCCATAGTAAAATTTTATAAAACACTCAGAGAAGTAGGACCAGGAAAATTTACCAGAATTTCTAAGACAAAAAATAAAGAATAAATATATATTGTGCTACGGACTAACAAATTAACTTAAATGAGAAAACCTATAATAAAAATTAAATTAATGAACTAAACATAAACTATATCAAATACAAACTAAATTAATTATAAATTAAATTTAATAAGTTAATTATTCTTGATACTAAATCACCTCACAATTTTCAAAAATTTTCATTGAGTAATGTAGTGCTCAATCAAAGCGATGGAGGAACTATTTAAGCTACAAGTAACAAATAGTCAGCTTTTAAAATAAATGAATTCCAACTTTATAAAAACATTTGATTTCAAGCGATTACAAATCGCTGAGGTTGCACTTAGAACTTCACACTTAAAAAAAAAGAAATTGTTTGCTGTTAACAGGTTTCTATAACAAGTCCGGCTTATCTATAAGTAAGTTTTACTACGTCTTTCACTACGTAAGTTTTCAGATTTTCATTGAATTCTGTAGTGCATTATCATTAGCGCTAATCGAAAGCTACGGATAGAGAGAGAGAGAGAAGTAGAAAGAAGTTTACTAATGAAATAGTGTAACATTTGTAACGGTTCTTTCCAACGTTGACAAACTGACGTGAATACCTGGTTCATTCCAACAATAATTTTCCTCTTTTTGAATGATTTTCAACATATATCTGTATAATTTTTAATAAATTTCTACTGATAACCTAATCCAAGATATACAAGACTGCTGCTCATGAGCTCAACATTTTTTTTTGTAGTGGCGAAGGTGATATTGTGGAATAGGCTACATCCATTATGAATAATAAGACATGAAGCTGTCACAACGACATTTTATTAAAAATCAATCATAAACAATATAAAACTAAAGTACAGAGTAGCTCAATATATATACTAAGCAGGAAACGATACTATTGGCTGAGGGAGAAAGTGCCACCAATACGCTAACCTTCATTGGAAAATCTGTGATTGGCTGGAGGCCAAAACAAGACCCGCCCACTGGTGGGAGGAGTAACAAGCAAAAATAAGAGTCAAAATCAAGAACCAAAAAACTGTGAACACAAAGAAAGCAACAAAAAATAACAAAACACAAGTAGGCTAGAATTGAATAAATTTAAAATTAACAAATTGAAGCTCATCGAAATGCATTCAAGGTCAACCAAGAAAGTATCGCTATTAAAATGAAGGCCAGAATTATTATGATGAAACCAAGTTAGTTGTATTGAATTGGTTAAAATAAATTTGATCATGAAAACCAATTCAATACAACTTTCTTAGTTTCATCATAAATCTGGTCTACATTTAAATAGCAGTACTTTCCTGTTTTTCTTGTTGATCTTGACTGCATTTCAGTGAGCTTCAATTTGTTAATTTCAAATTTATGAAGTCTAGCCTACTTGTGCATTGTTTTTCTTTGTGTTCACGGGTTTTTGGTTCTTAATTTTGACTCTTATTTTTGCTAGTTGCTCCTACCAGCGGGTGGGTCTTGTTTTGGCCATCAGCCAATCACAGACCTTCAATGAAGGACAGCGTACAGCGTATTAGAGGCCAATAGAATCATTCCCTGATTAGGATATTAATGTTACAGCTACTCTGTACTTCAGTTTTAGTTTCTTCGAGATTGATAATGGTGTAACAACAGAAACTAGTATCTACTATTTTTAATAAATGTTGTTGTGTCAAATTCATGTCTTATTACTCATTAGCCTAGCATTCTCAAATAATAATTGAAAAATCAGCGATATGTATCTTTCCCTCAAACATTTTGCTCTATTTTAATTCAACCTTAAGAATCTTATTGGCGGGCCACTTAGCGCAGTTGGTTGGGGCGTCGCAACTTCAGCTTGCTGTCGTTTAAGCGGTCGTGGGTTCGAATCATTCTCCACCGTCAGGCATTTATGTGTAATCATTCACCTCATTACCCACGCACAAGTCTCGGACTCATGTGGGCATCATCAGCAATAAAAAAAAATAATCAATAAGACTTCGATGAGCGGCTATTTGCTATTTAACAAGTGTAAGTGGAATCTGGTAGGCCTAATACGTATATCTGATATATCTAATATAAGTATATCTGTTTGCTTATTCCTGTCAATGAACAGGCATCTATATATGAATAGCTTCAATCCTTACAAACACAACCAACCTCCCAAAATAGATGCATCCCACTGCAATAAAGGGCATGACTGTGGGAAACTCCCATACCACCAAAATATTCAACAGCTATAGGAAAACCCTAATGCACACAAATAGATTAGGAAATTAACTACCGGAATACAGTACTTTGGGAATGGAACTGGAAATTATAAATTTATGGTTGCGTTCATGGGAATCTTCTCATTTTAATGTCTATCAATTTAAACAGACCAATCAGACGCCACCGTTAACATTATTTACCGTTTACTGTAAAGCTGCCCGGAACTCAACCAGTGACTGCGATAATTTAAATCTTCAAGTAACATACTCAATCCAAATCGTTTCAAAACATAAATAGTTATCAAAATAAAATTCACTAACGAAATTTAGCACTTACTTATTCGTGTGATAGCCGTTTAATATAATTTTGCATTATTTTGACTGACCAACCCCTCGAGTCAGTCGCCCCTGTTCAGCAGAATCAATTGTGTTGCCCAGATTACCACTAGTTCAATAAAACTGTAAAAGTACTTTATATATGAATAAGGATCGTAGGCTTAGAATTTTCAAATTGCTGAACAGGCTGGCACGAGCAACAGGTTCCTCTTGTAAAAAGCGATCGTTGTAAACTCATTAATGGTTTCAAGTGAGTTATGTAAGTACATCCCCAACATGAAATACCGTATGAAATTCTGGAATGTGCAAGGGAGAAATATATGTTTTTCAGAACGGAGATTGGACATAAATTTCTTATGTGATAAAAACGATGGGCATCAATCACCATTCATTACCCACGCAAAGGTCTCAGACCTTTCATCCTCCGAAAAAAATTCGGTCTACCTGTATTACACTTTTGAACGTAACCAACTACATTTTGTTACAGCTGATTCGTTTTAATAGGAAATATGACCTTGAACTTCAGCTACCAACTACAAAAATGTAACCTAGCGATAATTAATTTTTATGTTTGTATTCCAAACGATATTCCTAGATGACGTTAGAAGCAGACGCAATAATTCCATGATAACTATTACAATATAATAAATAAATATAATTTTTGAACACATGGAAAACTCAATCAAGAAGTCAACGACCTTTACCTAAATTATCTACGACAATCTATTAGAGAAGTAGTGACCGTTGGGAAAATAGCAGTCCCAAGAATAGAATTTCTACTATGTGTGATTGTGTGAAACATTAGAGGCCCTATTTATGAACCTTCCTTCAGTTTATCTTGACTCGAGGGATTCTTGAAACATAATGTATTTATATAGGCATTTCAAAAGTCCCTTGAGACAAGAGACACTGAAGGAACGTTCATAAATACGGCCAATATGGGGGAAAATATTAGGATTGAGATAATAAAAGATAGGCCATTTCAGTTACCATTTTCTTGGCTTTACAAATTAAAAATAAGGTACCACACTATTCTATTAGAAATCTCCATACTTATTTTAAAAACATAAGGTAAATCAATGTTTACCTTTTAGGTTATCAATTATTAGTGGTGTAAATCACCTTACTAAAGAGTTTCAAGAATTGCTATAAATTAATAAATAATATTCTATTTTAATCATGAACCGGAATTTGCGAAAAAGTATTTTCAATATGAAGAAAATGCTCACTCAAAATTTAACATATTCAATATTTTTTTTTTTTTTTTTTTTTTTTTTTTGAGGGCGAAGCCCACATAGGTCTGAGACCTGTGCGTGGGTAATGAGTTGGATGATGGTGATTGATGAGTTGGACCTACAGTTTAAGGTGGGTTCCGAACCACCGGGAAGTGATTTTACAGCAGAGAACAGTGTCTTTTTTGCTGGCCAATCTAATCGGTCACCGTTACGAACAGGACTTACGAGAACGCATAAAAGGAGATAATTTTTCACCAGATGCATGAGAAGATTTTAAGTTCGTACTTATAAATTTAAATCAACAGAAGTTATTTACACATCACAGAAATAAATTAAAGAAACACCCGTAGTCTAGTGACATATTTTGATATCATGACAGTTATAAAATTTAAAAAAATATTACGTCAACGTATTAAAAAATTATGTATCATAGTGTATATTTTATACGAATCATAAAATTATTGATAATTTTAAATATTTATGCTAAGGGATCGCTGACAGTTCATACAGGAAGATGTTTCAATTAACACATTAAGTCTTTTTTTGAAAACCAAATACAATCGTTTACGTTAAAAGTTCACAGTACCGTATTTGTATAATGTAATCAGGATAATAACTCAGATCCTAGATTTAATAATTTTCAAAGTGTAAAAGACAGGTCAGAAATTTATTCAAAGTACCGTAATATACAGTAAAAACATTATATTTTCCTTTGATTTTAGTAGGTGAACAATAGCAATAAAAATAGGACAGTAAAAGTAAATGCGTATGGCTTTTATTGGAGGGCAGACCCTTACGGGTAATTCTACCTCACCACTTGAACCATGTTATTGGATACATGGTGGACATTTTTCTGAAACATTTTAGGTGTGTTCCGTGATTTACAGCAGAGAACAGAGTCTTTTATGCTGGCCAATCCAGTCACCCTTACAGAGAGGGCTCAGGAGAGCGTTGCTCAACTAATCTGATTGAACAGATACCTGCTACGGCTCACGGCTATCACTTCTCTAAATACGACAGTAATATTTCAAGCGAAATTGAATTTGAATATAAATAAAAACATATATATATATATGTATATACAGAATAATCAAAATTAATTTGTAAATATAAATATTTATAAGTATAAAATACATTTGAGTAGCTTGGAATAAACATTTCAAAGGTTAATCGATTACGGTAACAACGTTGACATCTACCTATAATAATAAATTGTAGTGGATAACCAATATCAATAAGAATACAAAATACGAGAGCAGTATTTTGAGCTGAATAAATAATATTTTAGACTAAATATTTCAATGGTTAGTCAATGTTGCCATCTTTTATATCTTCCTACGATTTTATTGGCTAGCCAACACCAACAACAAGAATAAAAGACTACCCCATCGAGCCAAGTAAACAGTTGAGACAGAATAACTGAATGATGCAATTTCAGTAACAATTAGTATTTAATATTGTACATTAATTTACGACCGGTACGCCCGAAAATAAAGTTCATGATAACTGACTTGAACCTAGTGTTGAAAGAAATTTCTCGAATAATATGTAAATGTTTGAAGGTTACAAAAACAGAGAAAAAATATCAAAAGAACTACACTTCCAATCAAAATTTGTAATCTATATCGAACATTAACCGGCGAACCCAAAAAGTATTGCTCAGCAAATCTGGTTTGAACCCAGTGTTCATAGGTTAAATTTTGTTTTCGAAAATCTACAAGTGTTTGAAGGTAATAAAACCAGAGGAAAATATTTAAAAACCTGCACGTTCAGTCCAAATTTGTAATTTAACCGGCGAACTCAAAAATATTGTTCAGCAAATCTTATTAGAACCAAGTGTTGGAAATGGAATACAAGTGTTCGAATGTGACATTAATTATTAAATTATCTGTGTGTTTCAGAGTAGGATTTTTACAGAATTACTGTAGTTGTACTAATAGGAATGATGCTACCATTTGGTTGTAGAATCTAGAATGTTATATTCAACATTTATTTGTAGAATGTATGTTTAATCTGTAAATTTTGTGTCAAATAAAAAAAAGATTGACATTACTAAAAAACAGAAAATATAAATTGCAAAACAATTATTGTGAAGTTGAATGATTTTAAAGTTGTGATTACATAATTTTGCACTGTCACATACCTTTTAGAGGCGCTGATAGCAGAGCTTACAGCACTGCTAGTGCTACAAGTAGGCCTACACGTATCTTCATCAGTTGACGATTTTTTACGCCGGAATATCCGACGAAACAGCATTTTGATCTTATTGACAGCCAGCACTGCACTTGAACGAAACCTTGATCCACAACACACAAGGGCTCAAGCCCTTAACACGAGAAACAGTCACGACTCCAACACGACAACAACTCAACTGCGACCTGCCTGCATTGGAATTGACTGCGGACTGTCAACTAGTTGACGACGTTGCGCCTGATCAACTGAACAGCTAAACAGTGGTTGAAGCCTCACTAGCGCTCAACGCGCCTAGCGGCAATACTCTGAACTAACCAAGAAAATCCCAACAATTTATAACAAGTAGTACTATAGAAAATTGATTTAACTCTATATCTTTTCTGTGTTAGTAACTTTGTACCTACGTGAACGTAAATACTGTTTTGTTGGACTGTAGGCATGAATGGAGGAAAATTGGAGGCGTTCCTGCATTGGAAGTGTAAAGGAGAATGTTTGGAAAGTTTGATTTTAATGTGATAATGTCAACCTTTCCACAAATTTTTCTTTACATCTTCAACGCATGAAAGCCTTAAATTTTCTTCTATTCATAATTCATATCTACAGATCTACTATATTATGTGATAATATAGTACCTTTACTTTACCAGCTCAGGAGTTTTGTGAGGGGGGTCACAAATGGGGGTTTGTTGACCTTTTTTGCGAGATTGACCATCCATCCAACTCCTCTTCCAGTGAATTTCCAATTTTGGGAGGGTTATGACCCCTATGGCCCTACGGAACTACCCCTGTCATTTACACTAACGTGATAATGTCAAAATTTTGTGGCAGACAAGCAATACTCATTTAATGAATAGGTGATGTACAAATAATGAGGATTCTAGATTGAGTATTGCGCATTCAAAAAAATATAAAAATGAATAATTGAAGGAGAATTGGTATCATCATTATTTTTTCATAAATTTCTATATTTTTATCGTATTTATTTTGTATTTTTTATTTGAAAATCCAAGATAAAGTAGCTCAAGGTAACAAGTACAAAGCTATCCTAAGGTTGTCATATGGTAATCATAAAAAAGAGATTTTTCAATGCGTTATAAATATAGTGAACGGGAATCCCCGTTGGCGGGAAGTGGAGAATCAACCTTTTATGAAAATCAAATGAATAAGACCCATGTCTTTAAATGCAATTTTTTCTTTAATAGAAAATTAACATATTTTTAACCATAAGACACGTCATAAGACACGTCATAATTTGAGTCTTATAAGAATCCATATAAGAAACTGAAAAAAGAGATTTATTATTTTTATTTATTATTCTTATAAGGATCCTTATAAGAACCTGCAAAAAGATTCACTATTTTTTCTCTGAAATCCACCGGAGCATCATTTTTAGTCTCACAAACTGGAGATTTCCGGGGAAATTGAAACCCTAGGCTTGCACTTTTGAAGTGCAAAAACGTTGCTGATAACATGACTCCTGGAGAGAGTAGAGAAAGTGGAAGACCAAAAGGTAGAAGAATTGTTGGTATGGAGGAGGATCTGAGATGGATGGGAAGGACATGAGAGGATGGAGAAGTGTTAACGAAGACTGGGACGTTTGGAAAGGATTAGTTTTAGGGGAAAGAATTGGGGGTCAGAGTACTCAGTGAGACATTGGTCCCACATGGACTGTAGTGCTGAAAAAAGAAAAGGAATTTCGTACTTGATTCCCGAATACAGTAATTTCTCTGTTTTTACTTTATTTATTAAATAAAGAAGAAAAAAGTAATCAGAAATTGAGCTGTACAAGAATTCCAATAATAAATTTGATTGAATGATATCAATTTAAAGTTGTAAACCTATAGGCTATGGCAGCCGGAGCCCTAGTGTGTATTGTCATACTTCCCTACTTCCCGCCATGAGGCATCGGAGTACTCCGACTTTTCAAGTCAAGAGTCCCGGAACAAGAAATCTCATTCTTCTATTGAAAGACACTAGTGCAAACAAGAAACAAAAATTTAATAATTTTCTACGTAGCTCAATCTCATATAATGAACGTCTTGATGGTGTCCACAGTTGACGAAACTCTAGCGCTCCATTTGACAAAAAATGAACTCGTTGCATTATTGATGTGCGAGTTAAGAAAAAAAAGATAGATATGTCAAGGAGGAGGAGGAGGAGGAGGAAGAGGATGTGGAGAAGAAGAAAAGAAGAAGAAGGATTAAATTGGATTTGTAAATAAAAAAGTTATGGCAAGTTCTAGAAACACAGATTCAAATATTGAATCAACCTGCTAGCATAATAAGCGTTTTGCTTTCGCTTCTGGAAGTCTTACGCAGAAAATTGATAACAAATTCTGAGTAGATGCTCTTTCCAGTTTTCAACTCAAGAAACCTTGAAGAACAAATCTTATTCTTCTTTTGAAAGACACTGTGCAAACTAGTGCAAACAAGAAACAAAACTATAATTATTCTTATCTACAAAAGATAACACAGTGTAGGACGTCAAGCCATATCCAACATAAATGGTATTTTAATAGCCCTTTTTCTGAAAGTTCTGTACAGAACTAAACAATTCTTTCGAATTTCCATTATTTCAGAGATCCTAGAACCCTAGAATAGGTATACCGTATAATAGGAGCCAGTACATTACACTAAACTTCCAGATTGCAAAAGCTGTTTCAACGAACAATGGACGAAAATGGACTTTGAACAAGAATAACAACATCACCCAATCAGTCGCACTCCGGGTATTTCCGAGCTAATCAACAAATATAAAACCTGAATTTTCCCACTCCAAATAAACACGCACTGGAACAGCTGGAAATGTCAATATTTAAATAGATCAACACAGACCTACACATTCTCGAAATAGTTCCTAATTTCCAGACAGTTGATAATCATGGCTGGCATCGAACAACGAGGACAGTTTCTTCAATTCTTTTCTATCTTGACCACAATAAACTTCTCCAATGTAATCTGGGTATATTTGAGTTTGGGAAGTGATAGCCGAGTGGCGTAGCAGGTATCTGTTCAATCAAAGATAAGCTACGAAACCACTGGGCGCTCTTTTTAAGGGTGACCGATTGAATTGGCCAGCAAAAGGGAATCTGTTCTCTGCTGCAAAATCACTTCCTGGTGTAATCTGTAAGTTATTAGTATTGTGAAAGATGAATACAACATTTCGGGGGGGGGGGGATGTATCCCGATATCCCCCCTGGATAGGTTGCGAACTCCTGGACTTTTTTTGTAAGGGTGACTGATTGGATTGGCCAGCAAAATTACTGTTTTCTGTTGTAAAATCCCTTCCCGGAGGTTTGGAACCCAACTAAAACAGTAGGTCCAACTCATCAATCACCACCATCCAATTCATTACATACGCATAGGTCTCAGACCTATGTCGTTTTCATCCGCCGAAAAAAAGTTGATGAAGTTTATGATTTTTGGTCGGTTGATAACGCTTGTGAAAATTTAAGAAAGGAGTCGTTCTGTTTCAAACACATTTCAATTCCCACACCAACTGAACTTGGGTTGACTAACTCAGTGGTTCTCAACCTGGTACACGATTTTCATGGGAGGCGTCAGTGTAACAGGATAGTTGAAAAAAATTGTAGATAACACAGATTCGTGGCTGCTTTTTTCATAGCACCATTATTTTATTGTACAGCACTAAAAGTTGGAGGAAATAAATTCAATAACAGTAGTCAAGAGCAATGTATAATGCAGTACAATATTGAGTTGTGTGATGCAGGTTGGTAATATGCTTTGTCCTTATCTCCATTCAAGCTTTGACTGATGTAATAGTGTGTTTTTGATGAACTCCACAATCTTTTAAAAATTTATAAACAATTTACTTCTATATTAATTCTTTATTTATTTACTTCATGAAAAAATAGGCGCTTCAAAAAAATAAAATGAAATTATGTACAATAAATTTAAAATACGTGGGGGACACGTATGCAATAGACTGTGTGTGAAGAAATCTTCGAGTAAAATCGAACGAGTTGAAAGACTCATGTTCGATTCCCGCTGTTCAGCCTGGTATATTCCGTCTAATAATTCACTTCATTGTGACTGCATGTTAGAAAACTTGAGTCAATATTGAACTTTTTGTAAAACGTTATCAAATATTTTTTTTACAACCGGCGAATCTAACCTTTATTCTAACTCATAGCTCGCTTTAGTAACAAATTGAAATTCTACCACTTGTGCTGACCACATAAGGTGATGATAGTAGAGGGGACGCGTAAAGAAATGTCAGTCTAACAAGGGAGACACAGAGCCTGGAAGGTTGAGAACCCCTGGACTAACTCTTGATAAAATTATATTTTTTTAACAAAATTTCACAGATCTATTTCAGTGTTTAAGTTCTGTAATCAGTTTTGCTGTTTTATGAATAATAATTATCCTTAATGTTTTTAATGTTTCTATCACTGAAAAGTCTTTCGAATTCAGTTAAGTTTGTGTGCAAGGTTTTTGGACAATTTTTTTCGAAGTTTCTTGTATTGGATGTTATAAAAGAATTGAATGTTATTAAAGTACTGAACGTTATTAAAGCATTCAAATTTGATCTATTGTTATGAGAAAACTTTTCCATAAATTTTTTTGTGAAATTTGGGGATCAAATATGAAATATTTTGGTTTTTGGAGGCGATTGATCTCACCTACTATTTTAAATTTTTTATAACTAAAAGACACACTGGGAAACAAAACTAAATCTTTTTTATTTTATATCAAACAATGTTTTTTTTTTCAATATAATTTTAATCTCAGACGGAAGCTAAAATATTGCGCGAGATATGGCTCGGAATTACCGTGTAACAATTAAACGTACGATAGTTAACGTGCATAGAAATTAAACGTACGGTAATTTCGAGCCAAATCCCCACAATATAGTTTCAACTCCACCTGAAACTGGCCTACCCTAGATTTGAAACAAAGATGAACCCTGAATATGGTTCCAAGCAAATCGTGTGAAATTTTTTTGTGTGAGATTCGTGTCATGTTCGTTTTTAGATTCTTTGGTTAAAATGAAAATTTTATAAGTTGTAATTTGGGATTTCCTGTTAGAGTTTATTTCATCAAGTTCATAATAACTGAAAATAACGCTATAACAATCTCTGAAAGAGTACTGCACTGATTGACTAGTGATATAATTTATGGTAAATAGTTTGTCAACAACTGCTGATCGAACTGGAAGTAGGTCAGTGAGAAAGCGGTCAAGGTCACTCTCAGTCATTGACACTGACATTGGGAGCCTTTTCATTTACCGGCAAATGTTACCGGTAGCGGCTGATTGGTCTGATTAAATTTTTTAGCGTCTGTAAATTTGAATAGACCAATCAAACGCTACCGGTAAAGCTCCTAGGAACTCAACCAATGGTTGAGTTCATAGGAGCCTTGGCGTTTACCGGTAAACGGGATTTTACCGGAAACCAAGGTGTTTGATTGGTCTTTTCAGATACATGGACGTTCAAATCAGACGCCTTAGTTTTTAGTGAAATTCCATTTACGGTAAATGATCTTCCTTGAGCTCAACCAATGATTGCAGGCATCGCTAGCCCACTCATACCCCACCCACCCCATATCAATAATTTATTGTTGTTCATGTAAAATCCGTTATCTCTTTCAAAGCAACTCTACAAAAACATTGTCTGTCGAACAATATAGATCTCGAATAATAAATTTCCTATCAACTTATTGAGTATAATTAATATTAATTGATAGACAAATTACTGTATTTGATCAGGCAAAATCCAGTCCTTGTTTCTTATCTATCATGCTCCTGACCACTTTTCTTATCTACCATGCTCCTGACCACTTTTCTTGTCTACCATGTTCCTGACCACTTTTCTTATCTACCATGTTCCTGAGCACTTTTCTTATCTTATAATCCTGACCACGTTTCTTATTTATTATAATATACTAGCCGGCAGACTCGCTTCGCTCGCCTTAACCGTCTAGCCAGGGGGCTCCGCCCCCTGGACCCCCGGAGGGTCCAACTAATTTCCATTGTGATTAGATAAATTTACAGAAATAGGTGATTTTGGGAAGAATTTTGATACCATTACTTAGTATGCATCTAGGGTCTTAATCAAACATATACATTATATCATATTTCACTCCATGTGGCCTTGAGGTTCTTGAGAAATTGTGATCAACTGAATTCCAAAAATCCTAAATTTTGAGATGAATCATGTAACCCTATTTTTCACGTGTTTAGCACCCCAGCTGAAAATTTGAACTTTTTTGGCCTTGTGGTTCTTAAAACAAATTAATTATTATTTCATTAATAGACCTAACCTACTGAACTTGCCAGCCAAACAGCTTAAAGGAACAGCTGATAGAAGTCAACCGTTTTTATCATATGGCAGACCCCTTAGAAGCGTTATTTACACTATCTTTGAACAGCGAAAGACTTTGCACTTTGCATGTAGGCTACCATACAGTCGGAGCCTTGCAATATGTGGGAAACATATGACTGGGTATGATGAAATGTAATTATGTCAACCATGTAGGCTACCATACAGTCGGAGCCTTGCAATATGTGGGAAACATATGACTGGGTATGATGAAATGTAATTATGTCAACCATGTAGGCTACCATACAGTCGGAGCCTTGCAATATGTGGGAAACATATGACTGGGTATGATGAAATGTAATTATGCCAGGTTGATTACATCTGTTAAGTACACGTCTAGGGCCTCAACCAAACTTTTCAAAAATCGTCGATTTTGGGCCCATTTTGGTGCTAATTTTGAAACTTTTTTCCAAGGTACATCTAAGGTTGATACTTAACATGAATACCAAATTTTATCTGATTTGACCTTATGGTTCTCTAGAAATTGTGGTCACCTAAATCTATATATATATAATCGAAATACCACTGACTGACTCATTCATCACAGTTTCTCAGGAACCACTCGACCAAAAACGATAAAATTTGGTACACGTATTCAGTAGGGGGACTAGACGCGTGCTAAGTTATGTGTACTATAACAATAAGAGTGCTGACAGACATTTTTATAAACTTCCATTGCAATACCTCCAGCACCTTTTTAGTTAGTCAGTCGTCTCTAGCCACTTGAACTGTTAACATCTGTATGTGTGAAAATAAAGTTCTTTTTTAAAAACGGTTTCATTGAGTCAATGAACGTATCTGGCGCCCGAACAGGGACTCCGACGGTTTTCTCGCGATATTTGGAGTTTGTAATACTGTCAATTCGACAGCCGACTTTTTTCTGATCAATTATCAGTCATTATTGTGCGGGAAAATTCGAAATCGGGGTCGTGAACAGAACTCTCTTCAACCCTTCCATCAAGTGGCAGTAGCAGTGACTCAACCAAGACCAGTTCATCAACAGGCATCCTGGGGAAGAAGAAAGGAAATAAACCAACCAAGACCAGGTCTGACCAAGAGAAATTAAGAATCGACTACAGGCCTAGACTTCGATCTTTCTTGGCAACCTCCACCTCAATCCAAGGTAATAATTCTCCAACTTCATCTAGTGAATCAATAAGTGACAGTGAAAACATCGAAATGAATCCAACACAAAACGCTCCTCAAGTTATATCTAGACCGATTGCTAAACATCATTTACTAGTAATTCCTGAATATACTGGCAATCCAATAGAACTTATAAGCTTTCTTGAAGTGGTAGAAAAACTCAAAAATGATTACTGTAACAATCTTGTTGCAGAAGCTGCTGATAATCACTGGATTCTACTTTGTCATTGTAAAAATAAGTTACATGGACCAGCAAAAGACGTTATCCTAAATAGTACAGTAGAGGATCTTACAAATTTTATTCAAACATTAAAAAACAATTTCGCTGATAACAGAACTGTTGAACAATTGACCATGGAACTTTTAGCCATGAAATCGTACCATAGAGAGCACCCTATTCAATTTATTAATAGACTTCAGCAAAAAAGAACCACAATAATTTCGAGACACAAATTAGATGGAATACAGGGTCCAATGCTTCAGATTCTAGCTAATCAACTAGACAAACAAATCATCACTATTCTAGTTGAGGGAGTTCATCACCAACTTGGAGCTCACTTACAAACGCTGGGAATCAACGATCTTACTAGTGCTAGACAAGCAATTATCAATAAAAGTAGTGTGCATCTAAAACATCTTGGTTTTTCTGCAGATGTAACTCAAATGCACAAAAATAACAGCAAGTCAGAAGGAAAACAAAATTCTTCAAATTTCAGTCACAATTCTAATCTAAATTCCAATGAAAGACATTTTTCACAGGCTCAAGGCAATAATTTCAACCAAAAACAATTTTCTCAGCCTCATAATAATAATTTTAACAGAGGACAATACTATCAGAGCAGATTCTCTCAGCAAAGACAGGGCTTTCAAAATCAGAATGTAAATCGTTATCCCAATTTCAACTATCAAAATAATTCAAATCGAACCCACAATCAAAATTTTAATAAGAATCGAGATTCAAATACTGTAAGCATGAGAACTGTTCCAAATTTTCAAAAATTTCCAGTTCACAATATTGAATCTTCCGAAAATGAGCCAGAATATTATAGTGATTTGAATGAAAGAATGTCATCTATGGAAAATGCTGTTGGTGAATTGTGTGAGAAAATGAATCATTTTTTAGGCTTAAGCTCAAACATGAATCAACCGAAAACTTAATATTTGACTTGAATACCATATCTCTAGACTTGCCTCACATTCATTTCAATAATGCAAAAGTTTTAATAGATACAGGAAGTAAATATAATTTTATTAAGCCCAAATTTGTTCCATCAGATTCAAAAATAAATTATTGTAATTTTAGAATACGTACACCTACTGGTGAATCCAATGGTGAAGGTTGTGTAAATATTAATGTTAATGATATGTTTGGTATTGATACTGTTGAAAGATTTTATATTTACAATTTTAGTGATAACTATGACATTCTCATTGGCCATGAAACCTTGAGTAAGGTTAATGCAAATATTGATTTCAAGACCAATTGTCTAGAAACAAGCAATCGCAAAATACCACTGCTAGGAATGAATTACATCGAAATCCATGAAGGTTGGAATGAATTGAAAATTAAAACAAATTACTGTAATAATCAAAAAGATGGATTGTGTATAGCTAATATTAAGGAGTTAGAATTAAATAATATTGTTACTAATGTGAATAGGAATGGCTTTATTGAGATAAACTATTTTTCTGGTGAAAATAAATCTCTAAACATTGAAACTGTACCAGTAGAGGAATGTGATCTATACCATATGGATGAAAAGATCAGTAATCCAATATCCATTGAAAAAATCACTTCTTTATTAAGAACTGATCATATGAACTCTGAAGAAAAAAATTGTATTATTAGTACTTTGTTGAAATATCCTGAAATATTGAAATTTGAAGGTGATGTATTAACAGCAACTAATCTACTCAAGCACAAGATAAATACTATTGATGAAGAACCTGTTTATTCTAAAAATTATCGTTACCCTATCTCATTCAGACAGGATATTCATAATGAAATAAACAAATTATTGGAGCAAAAAATAATTAGGCCATCTAATTCTCCTTATAATTCGCCTTTGTGGGTTGTCCCCAAAAAACCTGATGCCTCTGGCAAACGCAAAGTGCGTCTTGTTCTGGACTACAGGAAGCTGAATGAGAAAACAAAAGATGATAGGTACCCACTCCCAAATATTGAAGATTTGTTCTCCAAAATTGGTAGAGCCACTTATTTTTCAGCAATCGACCTAGTTTCAGGCTTCCACCAAATTGAGATGGATCCTGAATCAATACCAAAAACGGCTTTTAGTACTGAAAATGGCCACTATGAGTTCCTTCGCATGCCTTTTGGGCTTAAGAACGGGCCCCCCCAATTCCAACGCACCATGAACATAATATTTAGTGATTTACCAAATGTTCTAGTGTATCTTGACGATATTATCATTTTCAGTGACAGTTTACTTGAACACATGAAACATTTGAATATGGTATTCAAAAGACTGAAAACTCATCAACTAAAAATTCAACTTGACAAGACAGAATTTTTCAAAAAGGAACTTTTATTCTTAGGTCATATCATATCTGACCAAGGAATACGGCCCAATCCCGAAAAAGTTGAAGCTATCAAAAATTTTCCAATTCCAACAACAACAAAACAAATAAAACAATTTTTAGGTCTAGCAGGCTATTACAGAAAGATGATTCAAGGATTCGCTAAGATAGCTCAACCCCTAACAAATGCATTAAGAAAAACATCCACCATTAACCCAAAAGATCCAAAATTCATCGATGCTGTTAACTTACTAAAAGAAGCAATCACTAATGCACCAATACTACAATTACCCAAATTAAATGAACCATATATTCTGACAACTGATGCATCCAACTTAGCCATAGGTGCGGTTCTCAGTCAAATAACTGACAACAAAGATCTTCCAATTTCGTTTGCGTCTCGCACATTAAATCCTGCAGAGCAAAACCTCTCAACTATTGAAAAAGAGATGCTCGCAATCACTTGGGCAGTAAAACATTTTAGACCCTATCTATATGGAAGAAAATTCACCTTAAGGACAGACCATAAACCACTGCAATGGCTTCACTCTTTAAAAGAACCAAATGCTAAATTAATGCGCTGGAAACTATTAATGGAAGAGTTTGATTACAAAGTAGAGTATATTAAAGGAAAATCAAATGTTGTAGCAGACGCCCTATCTCGACCCTTCTCAGTAAACATGATGGAAAACGAGGACGATGACCTTACTGGAATTGACAACATTGACATTGACGATCTAATCAGATTCAACAACAACGCCCCTCCTTCCTTAAACAGTAGTACTATAGACGAAATTAATGAACTTCTTGAAGGAAACACAGTATCAAATAATAACAATAATAATCAGAATGAGGATAGCACTAATATGGAAATGAACGAAATCAATGATGATAATAACAATGATAACGATTCTCTAGCTACTCAACACTCTCAAGAAAGTTCAGATGACAGAATAGGCATAATGGACGATAATAGTATTATAAATACAGAAGCTAACCAAATTATAATTTCTAGAGGTAAAGGGAAACCCCAATTCAAAAAAATATTTAACAAAAATAGGATTATTTTCACATATAGAGACTCAGAGGATATAAAGAACAATGTAGAAGAAATAAGGGAATACTTGAAACCTGACACAGTGTACGGCATTGTGTTTTCAAACAAGAGCCCATTTTTTGAAACACTAAAAATTGAAATTCTTAACGCCATGACAAACGAACTTGTAAAAATAATTCCGTCAATTAAATTCCGTATTTACAAAAAAATGAACGCTGACATAACTGACAAGGACGAACAGCAAATGATAATAGCTCGATGTCATGAAGATAAAACATTCCATAGAGGAATTAATGAGAATTATAAGCAAATTAGGAGAACCTATTACTGGCCTGCTATGCATAAAGACGTAACAGAATTTGTCAATAAATGTGAAATTTGTCTCAGAACCAAATATGAACGCAATCCAATAAAAACTAAATTCAATCTTACTCCAACACCAACAAAACCATTTGAAGACTTACAAATGGACACATTCACTTATAACAATACTAAAATTCTAACTATTGTCGATAGCTTTTCCAAAAGACTTTCAGCATACATCTTAAAAAATGCAAACAGTACCGAAATAGTCAAAAAATTAAATGAATATCTATCTATCTTTCCCATACCGAAACGTATACAGACTGATAACGGACTAGAATTCAATAACGCTCTGTATAGGCAATTTGTTGAATTAAATAATATTCAAAGTTACTTTACTACACCCTATCACCCTCAATCGCAAGGACTAATTGAGCGCACACATTCAACACTAATCGAGATTCTACAAGGCATTGAATTAAAACATCCAAAACAGAGTCTAGAGTATAAACTTCAATTCGCTCTAAGAACCTATAATAATTCAATAAAGGACCAATTCAATCTAACTCCAAATGAACTAACTTTTGGTGTTCAAAATTACTTGCCGAAAAATCAAGATAATCCTGCTATAATTACAGAAGAACTGGCAAATCAATACTTCAAAGAAATTCAAGCATTGAATGATGCCATTTACAAAAAAATAATTCATGAAAAAGAAAAGCGTACAGAAAATTTGAATAAAAACCGGGAAGATGACCCTAAAATACCTGAAAAGATTTATATTAAGAATCCTAAATTCCATAAAAATGTGCCTAGATATAATACAGCTACTAAACAAGGAGACAAGTTCAAATTAAAAAAGCGTGTAATTAAAATCCATCCAAACAGAATGAAAAGACCTCGCAAGTTCAAAGACAATGCGATTGTTACAGATGCAGATGTCAATGACAACAATGACCGCAATGCTCCTCTTCCTAGTACCAGTGCTAACGTACCGGCTGATCGACCTGACCGACTCGGCGGGAATAATTCCAATTAAGACTGGACACTCAATGCTTATAAACGAGACGTACAAACTCATTCACTACTCAAACATAACCAATTTGAAATATGAATTATTCGACCTACAAAATTCTATCAGAAACCTCCAAAATACTTCAATTGCACATGACATTGTTTCATCATTAGATAAATTAGCAAATAATCTTTTATTTAAGTTGAATTCTATTTCGCAAAATAATTTTAATGACTTACCACTGAAGAAAACTAAAAGAGGGTTATTTAACGGACTTGGAAACGTAATATCATGGTTTACTGGATTAATGACTGCTGATGACAAAGACCATTATGACAAAATTATTGAAAAAATAGAAAACAATGAATTGCATCTTGCAAATAATGACAAAATGAATATTGCTGTTAACAGAAATCTTATCAAGAAATTTAATGATGATGTATCTAGTATCAATTTGAATAATAAATTACTGAAAGAAGTAACAACCGAAAATGTCAATTTATTAGAGAGACTGCAAGCAGTTCATCTCATCTCAGTTACTTTAGAACTTTTAGATGATGAAATTAATGATATAATAAATTCCTTAACATTTTGTGAAGAAGGAAAGCTTCATCCTTCAATATTATCAGTTGAAGACTTGCACAATGTTGTATATAAAAACAATTATTCTTTAGCTAGTAGTGATTTAAGCTTATTATGGAAAATTAGTAATAGTTCTTGTATGTTGTCAAAAAATTTGTTGATTTATGTAATCCACTTGCCAAAAGCTAATGAGTTCTTCAATAGATATGATCTTTTATCCTATCCTGTTGAGAACGAATCAAAGGTCTATACAATGAAAATGCAAAGTAATGTAATATCTGTATCGAAAGATGAGAAACTATGGAAAATGACCAATTGTCATGATTTTTCTACAATCTCTTTCTGTAAGAATATTGATTCTATTAATGACACTTGTAATACTGCTTTGATACAGAATTTATCTCTTAAAAAATGTAAAAAGATTGAACTCATCAATGTTAAGCCTTATTTAAAATATTATGAAAAGTGTAATTGTATTATAGGTTTTAAAATTACTCAAGTAGGAATTAACAATGATAAGATCAATACGCCATCATCGTTTTTGTTAAATCTTGAGCAATATGATCAAATGACAGATATGAGACTTCCTTATACCTCGATTAGTACGTTTGCACAAAAGTTATCATTTGTTCCAAAAATTATTCATAAGAAAAAAATAGATTTAAGTAATTTGGAAAAATTCGAAGATTTTGAAATACCAGTCAATCAAGATATATCTTTCTATGACTCAATGATTATTCATCCTAAAGATGTGGGAATTATCTCTTTAATTGTCGTTTTGATTATTTTTATTATTGTTTATTTTAAGCTTAAGACTAGTAAACTTAGTAATGTACCAATACAGGTTCCAATTAATTATATTGTACCACCTAGAATTTAGTTTATTTAATACTTTGTACTTGCATAATTTTGTGTCCCAAAATTTATTTTTGTTTTTCGGGACGAAAAATCTTAAGGGTGGAGGAGTTATGTGTACTATAACAATAAGAGTGCTGACAGACATTTTTATAAACTTCCATTGCAATACCTCCAGCACCTTTTTAGTTAGTCAGTCGTCTCTAGCCACTTGAACTGTTAACATCTGTATGTGTGAAAATAAAGTTCTTTTTTAAAAACGGTTTCATTGAGTCAATGAACGTATCTTATATATAATCGAAATACCACTGACTGACTCATTCATCACAGTTTCTCAGGAACCACTCGACCAAAAACGATAAAATTTGGTACACGTATTCAGTAGGGGGACTAGACGCGTGCTAAGAAAGGGTTTCAAAATTTACCCCAAAATGGGCCCATAAACTGAATCTTCAATTTTGGGCCCATTTTGGGGTAAATTTTGAAACCCTTTCTTAGCACGCGTCTAGTCCCCCTACTGAATACGTGTACCAAATTTTATCGTTTTTGGTCGAGTGGTTCCTGAGAAACTGTGATGAATGAGTCAGTCAGTGGTATTTCGATTATATATATATAGATATAAGACCATATCATACACCATACATCCATATGTAAGTATACATCCATACGTAAAGTATACACCATACATCCATCTTACACCATATGTAAGTAAACTTACATAACAATATATTTACGTAACATTCCAATTGCACATTTTCTTTGATAATACCTCCACCTCCTACCTTACAACCAATAGATTTTTTTTAAATTACTTATTGAAGACTCCGGTTATGAAGTATACGACAAGTCGAGTCAGATCAACAATTATTTATAAAATATTACCATTACCATATATTATACAATTCTTATTCACTAGTTACCACAATTACAATATTTAAATTAGTTGAGTTGAGGCTCAATTTTGATCTGAAAGGAACTCTTGTACTGTAAGAAGCTTTATCAACTGAACATTTTCTCAATTGTTATTTAAATATTTACAAGACTTGAGAAACTGCTGTAGGTTGCTATAAAATTTCCTACCAATACAACAAAACTTTTGTTCGAACAAACTACAGTTCTATTGTGACTAAGTAATAATCTCCTCGACTTCTTGTATTATAATCGTGTACTTCAAGATTTAGGTTTGTATCACTCTTTTTTACAATATAAAGTAACTTCATACACATATGAGCAAGGGACAGTTAGGATACCAAGTCTCTTGAACAGCATCTCATGATACACGAAGGTTTGGTCATACGAAACACTACCATTTCAGGTGCCGTACTGTTTAATATTTTCAGTTACTACTCCATGTACTGATCTCTACTTGGGCCCCAATAACCTGGATTATCACACGAAGCACTACTGATATTAAACGCTACTCAAACGAAACACTACGACATCATAGATTTGTCAAAGATTAATTTTTACTGTCACAGATTTCTCTCGTGGAGCAACATGTGTAGCAAGAAAAATGAACCTTTCACGAAAGCAAGGAGAGTGTCCCAGGGGGGGGGGGGTCACGGGGTTAATGAACCCCCAAAAATCGAAAATTTGCTAGTGAAGGGGTAGGAGGGAGGGGCAACCTCGCAAAAAAGGTGAACAAAACCGATTTGTGACCCACCAAACTCCCAAGCTGGGACCGCTCCTGCACGAGAGACAAAATATAGCTTTTATTAGTGTTGTTTAGAAATTTCCAAATCAAAGGTAATCGTGGATTGTAATTGTGTTTTTTAACAAAATATTTATAAGGCATTTAGTGTGTTAATTTATTTGATGAATTTTCGGATTATAATTAATTTATAGGGAAGTGATAGTCATGAGCCGTAGCAGGTATCTGTTCCTCCAGATAAAGATAAACTATGAACTACTTTTGTAAAGGTGATTGATTGGATTTTGAATTTTGATAAAACTCAAATAATGAAATTTAGCACGAGGCAAAATATTAACGATATTGTACATTGTTCATATAATAATAAAGAAATAACATATGCAGATAATATTAAGTTTCTTTTTTTTTTCTTGAGGATGAAGCCCACATAGGTCTGAGACCTGTGCGTGGGTAATGAGTTGGATGATTGTGATTTATGAGTTGGACCTACAGTTTTAGGTGGGTTCCGAACCACCGGGAAGTGATTTTCAGCAGAGAACAGTGTCTTTTTTGCTGGCCAATCTAATCGGTCACCGTTACAAACAGGACCTAGGAGAACGCAGCTTATCTATCTGATTGAACAGATACCTGCTACGGCTCGCGGCTATCACTTCATATCCCTTCTTGGAATGTCAATAGATAAACATTTGAAATGGTCCTGCCATATCAATAACATGGTAAACGATTAAGCAGTTTTGCATTTGCCATGAATATTTTAGCTGGAAGTACAGATTTAAATGTAAGAAAAGTAGCTTATCATGGATCTATTATTCGATATGGAATTGTCTTATGGGGCAATACCAGCAGTGCAAAAAAGTACTCATTGCAAAAGCAGGTGGTCAGGAACATGTGTGGTGTAATGAATAGAATAGAATCATGTCGTCCACTATTTAAAAAGTTAAAAATACTTACAGTTCCTTCTTTGTATATATTAGATTTAATGTTATTTGTATTTAAAAACTTGCATATTTTTCAAAATAATAGGTTTGAACATAAACATGACACTAGGAATAAAAAATTACAAACTGCCAACTCATAGGCTTAATTTATTTGCGTAGTCTCCATATTATATGGGAATGAAATTATTTAATAAATTAAAGATTGATTTTACTAAATTTACAGTTAAAACTTTGAAAATATATTTACGAAACTTATTAGTGGATAAATGTTATTATTGTGTCAAAGATTTCATGGATGATGATATTTATTGTACATAGTGTTTGTTATTTTGTCCATTAATTAATTATTAAGAAATTGACACGGCACCTGTTCTGACAGTGTATACTGTAAAATAGAATGTATATGAAATGAAATGATTAGTCAGCAAAAAAGACTTCTCTGCTGTAGAAACACTTCTGTTTGGTTCGGAACCCACCTAAAACAATAGGTCCAACTAAGCGAACATAAAACCAAGTCGTATGTGTTCTTATATGTCTTGTATTCGCTGGTCCAACTGCTCTATCATTAACATCGTCAAACTCATTATGCTACCCACGCAAAGGTCTCAGACCAATGTGGTTTCTTCCGTAAAAAATAGAAAATGGTATACAAACCATTCGGTGGCGAGTTCCTTCACAACGGCTGGAGAAGGAAGAAAGACGGTGTTGACGAAACTTGGCAACAGCGCACACGATGAGTCACTCACCTTACTCCTACTCAACACAGGTGTGTGACCAGAAAAACACAATGCGAAGGGCAACAGCCCTTGGGACACCATTGGACCACTATAGCTTACACACAAAACACAGCGATGTCACGCGAAACAAAAACAAACGAAGAATGGAAAAAGAATATCAGTGGAACGTCTAGGCTTGCTTATCGGAGCCACGAGTTTAATGCGACTATACGTGCCCAGCGACAGTAGACAAAGCAGGAGGCCGATATCGGCTAGCCAATCATTTCCTGGTCGATCTAGGAGGCTTAGCCTTGACCTAGAACCAATTTGGTTTGTTTATGTTCGTCAAAATATAGTAATATTATTGGAAATCGAGAGTGTTGTAGTGGAATTCTTCAATACTTCTTAGATTAACAACAATGAAGCAATCTAATATTAAAACTGACACTGTATTTCACTTTTAAATAATGTTTTACTCACATATATTGGAGATGCTTGAGGAATGCATTTCATTTCTGAAAAGAAGATTCGTCAGCCTCAACATCACACATAACATCACAGATAACAATGAAGCTATTGGAATGGGTTATCTATGGTAGTGGGAAAAATATTGTTGGTGCTGAAAGTGAAATTAGAATGATTTTCATGTTTTGAAAAGATTCGCTACCGTATCATTAATGATAGTTTTTCTTGTAGTTGATTAGTAATTTTAAAGTAAATGCATGACTATGCAGTCAAATGTCCAGTTTGTCTGCGTAGTAGTGCAATTGTAAATTACACCTTTGCTGCAATTTACAATTATTGTAAATTACAAGTGAAACGTGCAGTTCGTCATGGACACCAACTTTCAATAGAGCAGTTCATGCTATCATAGTACGCAGGTCCGTATACTCAGACCGGTTTTCCCGGACAATTTTACCGGGCTGGGTCCCGCCAAAAGCTGGATACGGCCCTGATAGTACAAGCATATGTCCGGCATTTTTGTATTCAAGCCAATAGTATGTCAGCGGAGGGAATTTTTTCTGTTTGTGACCATTTAGTACATTTATGATAAATGATATGTTGGCAGGACTGCTAAGAGCAAAGCGACTTCTGCGCGCCAGCAGTGCAGTTCAGTTTTAATAGCAGTTTTTACTATCTTATTTTACGATTCTTGTACTTTAATTCAATTGTTCAACTCGTTTTTATGAAAAATTATTGAAAATTATCAAGTAGGCTACTTATTTTTTGTCCGGCATTTTTGACAAATGTCTGGCTTTTTTTTAAATGTCCACCTTTTTGAAATTCGTATCTGGTCACTCTGGTTGAGAAAGCTTTAAGGAGGTTCATAAATACTGATCAAACAGTGCTTTTTAATAGTAATATCTATTTGTCTAGTAGTAAAATCGCCTAATTTTAGTATTTTAGTGATAGATAGACAATAGAGCATCCGTTGGCCTCCTGTGGAAGGAGTAACTTGATTTTTCAAGGGAATTTAAACTTGAAATTGTTCGAGTTATGTGTTATGTATGATGTTTGTGTTTGTGAGATGATGTTCAAATTCTGGAATGGAATAGAAACAATATCTCCTGAACTTAATTTTGAATCTATTAATTTTTAATGTTTTGAAATGACCTATTAAAACCAATTTCCAAGCTCTTATTACCTTAGCAAAAAGAGATGCTCTATGTGAGTAGTCTCTGAGACTATTTTTTTGCGTGAGTGAGAGGAAAATGTGATTTATTCTGCGTGAATTTGAATTTCTAAGTTGAATTTTTTGAGATCATTAAGTAGATGTTTGCACTTACCTGTTATTGAAATTGTCCTGCTCGTCCTTGCCGAGACTGGGAGGCGTAATGGCGGATGCTTCGTGAGGAGTGGGGGGAGGAGTGGGGGCACAGGCCATGGGTTCCACGGGGGGCGTGTGCATACTGCTCTTCCACCGACAATACGTCTCCCACGGCCCCTAAAAAATTAAAATCATATTTTAAAATCTTGGAAAACTTTGCAAGAAAATAATGTAATGGTAAGAATATAGTGATGAATACCTATTTGAATAACTTTTCACAAGGGTCTGATGTTCCTAGAATAAACAAATTGAAGTTCATTGTTTCTCTCTTTGTCTCCTCGCTCTTACTCGCTCTCATGCGTTGAATGTGAATCTAGAATACTCTATTTTGATCTACCTTCAAATTCAAATTCAAATTTCTTTATTCCGATTCACAAGTTCAAAAGATCAATACAACAATGCAAATATATCACAAAATGGTCAGACATCAAGATATAGGATAAACAAAAAAATACTGAATAATATATTAAATGAGTTAGTAGAACCCCTATGAATTCATTTGTATGATATATCACTAATTAATACCTATTACCTAGTAGTGTGAATCAGAATAATGTAGACTACTTGCTGTAAGCATAATGCTTAACGTCTGCAAATAGGAATGCATATTAATATCAAATATAATTTATAATTGAAAGAGCTGGAGAAAAAAGAAAGGAAAAAATATTGTAATGAAACACACACACACACATTCACTCATCTTCCACACTTTTCTAATTTCAGCTTGATTTCTTGAGTTAATGATTGCCACCATTATGATGAAGTTATATCAGAAACTAAGAAATAACAGTAAATAGAATCTCTAAACAATCAGGTTCTCGATACTTCTTGACAAAGGAAACACCAAACGATGGCACTGGAATGTTCTAGTAAAAATGTCTGTATAAATACAGGGCCTGATTATCAGTGATAAATCAGCGCTTAAAAACTAACATCATTGTTCTCTTCATTATTCATTGTGACTATGAACAGTGCAGTGCATTTTGGCGATTAATTTTGGCAACTGAGGACAACTGTGACAGTATTTGTCATCAAGATAGTCAGTGATAGTCAAACTTCTTTTGGATTGGTGTCAGTAAGAGCTTAGTTTATTATTCAGGTATTGAACAGTCTATTAGACATTTATTATTGAGTTACAAACAAAGTATGTTTGTAGTAAACCTCTTTTATGTTTATGTTTGTATTGACAGTTTATGGCTGTGCGCTAGGCACCGTGACTCTGACCAAGTCTCGAGTCCCGACTCAAGGCAACAAACAAACGAGTCTACAATCGAGTCGAATCGAGTTTGGTCCGGTTTTGAATCACTCTGGTGGATTTGTACGTAACTAGCTTTCCATAGCCCTGGAACGTTGCCAGATCTCTCGGCTCACGTCTGCTCCGCTCTTCGCCTGGTCTGACTAGGCCTTCTTGGGAGGGAGGCAGAGTCGTTCTACTACATAGAATCTAGTAAAGCAAATATAGTTTACAAGCCTCAGCCACAGATATTCTAATACCTGAGCTTTCATTCACAAAAGTAATCCGATATGTCTGACGGCTAGAGAGCCTGGACAGTTTTTGCCCTCTGTTCACTTAGGGTGGCATGAGTAGTTTGGTACATTGTTTTGTGCCGTGTTCCATTTTTAACCTAATATTGTACAGAATTCGACAATAATAAAACTAATAATTGATTAATGACATTAATGTAAGGAGTTTTCTGTTGTGTTAATAATGGCAAGGCAAAGCATTAGTTGGGTCATGTCTTTCAATATTTTGTTTTTTATTTTTCTATTCACCCAGGGTTACTCCTAATTCAATCGGTTACATGCTAAACGCGCACAACTGAAATTCCATGGAATTCTGTGCAAAACGCGCACAAGTTTTATTGAAGGGTCAAGAAAGGGCCTCGGCTACCTGAAAATCGGAAGTAGATTCGGAAGTATTATTAATCACTTTTAGATCATTACAATGATCAATCAAATCATAAGTAACAACAAACTGTATACTTTGAATGGAAATTGTAACATAATTTTTTAAACAATATCAAATTATGATTTGATTGTGTGGAGTTTCATCCACATTAATATTATTATAATATTATATTCAGTAATATTATCAATATCATTGAGAAGCTGAAATGATCTTTGTAATCAAAACATTACAGATTTTCATTGAATGAATCATCACAAGATCAACAACAAGTGGTATTTTGAGCTACAGAGAAATTAGAAATCTCAAGATCATCCACCACAGACTAGACTACATATTTTTCTAGAATATATTCTGATGTTCTGGATTTTTCTATCCGTTCAATAGGTTCTATTGAATAGTTTCATTAAATTAACTTTCGAATGTAGATAAAATTGATTGATTTTTAATTTATTCAGTGAATTATATTTCCATGTCTTAGCAAAACCCAGAATTCTTCTATTTAATGATTCCACTGTTACTGAAAAATCAAAGTAAAAAACAAAACAAACATTGCTATTTTGTTACTGGTACTAATACAACTCAACTAGAAAATATTTCTTGGAGAGCTGATCAAGAGAAGAGGAAGAGTCTCCTAATTTCATGAGGTAATAAATTCAGTTCCATATCATAATATAGGCTCCCATTTTTTTGTAATATGAATTTGTATAATGAATTTTCTTCCGGTCGGTTCACTACCAGAGCGGCAGTTCCAGGTAGTGGAGACCCTTTTCTGACCCTTTGATGAATCTTGTGCACGTTTAGTTTAAAAAATAGTTTCTGAGTGAGTAAAACCGGGGGCCATCACGTGTTTTGGGCGCCCAAGGCAAATATCTTAGATTTTGGAAAAATTGATTAAATTTGGAAAAATATCTAATATACAGGAAAATAAAATTGACTATTATAATTTGGAGAAGGCTTTTTTACAGACAACCATTTATTACCTCATATTCAAAACATATATAATATTTCCATAATATTCTTGAAATTTTCTAAGCCAATTCTTGGAAATACCAATATATAATAAAAAATATATATAATAAACCTTTATTGCAGCAACTCCTGAGGTCGTCAGAAGCATTAAAAATTGTCATATTTCATATCAAAATAATTTTGTCTCATACAACATTGCTAGAACGTTAAAACAGATAAAAATACAAAATCACATTCAAAATTAGCCTACCTATCTATTGCGGTGTGTCATTTAAAGCTGTCTATAAATTGTCTACAAAGTCTTTGCCCTTTCATAAAAATCCTCAAACTATATAATAAATAATAATGGATTATTCATTAAAAAAATTTCAGTCTATGCTTAAAAATTGGATATGGCAGATTATGACCCACTATTCGATTATGGTGGGGGGGGGGGGGGAGGGGGGTTACTATTCCTTACTTGAAAACCCCCAACATTTAATGTGGACAATGCAACATTAAAAATATTTTTCCTACAACTGCTTGTAAAATAGTTCTTTACGTACTGAAAACTAATTGTAAAATGCCTCTTTACTGCTCCGCAAGCGGTAAAGTACTTTATGCTCGCCAGCTGTTTTCTTTACGCTTCTATTTTGATTTTGATGCCTTCTCATTAGTTGATCACGGAATCCATGAAATTCACATAACCTCAACAATGGCGAACGCTAACCAAATCCGCGCATGGTCTGTGATGTTACAAACTACAAGCTTTTATTGTGTTGGAATCCAGAACTGCAGTTTTAGGAGAAATAGTGTATGCTTCTTTATCGTGAAGCTTCTTTATCGCTCTTGCAATAGTTTCTCGCCAATGTTTTGGCTCGAGCGATAAAGTCGCGCTTCACGCTCTTAATAAAAAAAAAACTATTCGCTCATTAGTCAGTTAAAATTAGCTGACTATATAGCCAATTTTTTGTTAACCGATTTATTTTGAAAATTTATTATCTTTGCCTATTAAATTTAATTTTGTTGTAAGTATAACGTATAAGTATAACGTTGTAAGTATAAGTATTACAGTTCCACGACAGTTTTTATTGAAAGTATCTTTGTTATCTATCAAAAAAGTATTATAATATAATTCCATTCACAATGTAAGCTCTCCAATAATGTAATCATATTTTATGATTAAGATGCAGTATATGGAACAATCGCAAGAATTTCCTATGAAGAAAAATTTGTTTCCTTTGTTTGACACAAGAGCCCACTCAAATTTTGTTCACTCTTTTGATGGAAAAAAAATTGGTACAAAGCTGGAAGTTTTTTTAATCCACTCTAGGTATTCTAAGTTTGCAAAAGTTGAAATTGAAGAATACGGAATTCTACTTCGATTGATGTATATCAATATATCCGTTCAATTGTTCATTCACAATCAATTTTCAAAAATCAGGTATTCCTGGGCGCTCTATGTAAGGGTGACCGATTGGATTGGCCAGCAAAAAATACTTGGTTCTCTGCTGTAAAAATCATTTCCCGTTTGTTCGGAACCCACCTAAAACTGTAGGTCCAACTCATCAATCACCATCATCCAATTCATTACCCACTCACAGGTATCAGACCTATGTGGGCTTCATCCTAATTATTAAATTTTTATTTTTATTATTGAATAATTATTCATTGCCTAATTTTTGTGTTAAATAATAGGGTACAACACAATTTATTATAATATTGAGTATAATAATATACTCAATTGTAATATTTATACATATTTTTTTAGTATTTCATCTCATAATTTGTAGTAAATTTCTGTTTGTAGAGCAACTTCAATTACAGTTCTACTACAGTTTTCATTGGAAGCCTCTTTATATATTATCTATCATAGAAGTCCTACAATATAATCCCATTCACTATGTAAATTATCCAATAAACTATAATGTAATCAAAAGAGTAAGGTACAATATATGGAACAATCGCAAAAAGAATAATTCGTTTCCTTCCTTCCAAAACAATTTGGCATATGTTTATTTGAGAGAAAAAGAATGAAGGAGAAAGAGAGTGAGAGAGCGGAAAGGAATGTGATAGTGCTACTGGAGACATGTCATTCAAAGCAATTATTTTCGATCGCATAATAATTATTCAAGACTGTAAACAAGATGCACCCGGCAGACAGAGCGAGTGCTGGTGTTGCGCGTGAGGGAGCATTGATAAGGGCGAGTAACGAACGAATATGGTTCAAACCGGCAACATAGCAAGTCCTTGCATATGTGTGAGTGAACGTGCTTGCACATTTGCATGAGGAAGTTGACTCTGTAAAACTGAAGAGAATCCAAGAAAACTTTGGGGCAACTTAGCTACCCAACGATTTAATTTGGATTTACAATAATCTCTCTATTACTAGAAGGGATATCAGAGATTTCAATGACATATTTTGTATTTCAATCGGAAATCTAGTTTTTCTGTAATTAAGGTTTCAAAAAAATGATTTTTTTTTTAAATGAAAATTTTGAAAAATTAAATACCTCATTACAAAAACAATACGTTGTTCCATTGATCCTGAAAATTACACTTTTCTATTCACAACCGTTCATGATACTGGTTGCCCCCAAAAATTAACTTTAAGCGCTCATATCTCAGAAAATAATTGATGAAATTTTTTTTTATTTATTGCAAAAGACTACATTTCAGTAGCCTAATAATCTCCAGTCGAAGAGACTTTGAAAAAAAAATATGACCAAAACCCTATTGCACAGCCTTATTAATTAGTTTTGAACAGTGGCTGATCTTGTTATTGGATAATTCTTTGTTAGTTGAAAGTTATTGAACTGTTTGTTTCTTTTATTGATTCCTCGACTGATGATTACTAATTAGCGTCTGCTGTTGATTGAATTGTGTGAATAAAGTTTTGTGAGTTACTTTTAAGTGTCGCCAGCATTATTGAAGTGTTAGAACCCGCAACAACATGGAACTGATTGAAAACTAAGATAAATAAAATTTAAGTGAGTAACAATCATAATTTAAATTGAATTGAATTGATTTATTGCCATAAAGAAGATACAATGAAAAAATACATCTATATTACAATATGAAAACAATTATAATAATTAAAAAAACTTGTTCAAAATGATCATCACTAATTTATTGCAATATGAAAAATATGAATACAAAATAGAAATAAAATGTAAGTTTTGGGATTGAATTTTCAAAATAAAAATGGGTATTTTAGCTCAACATTGTGATAAATCGTGAGAAAAAATTAGCCTATCTAATAGCAATAGAGCGACTGAAGGCACATGATATACATTCAAACTCAAAATAGATCCAAACTTTGTAAAAAAATCACAATTTACAATATGCTATACAAGAATCGCAATAATAATACAATGAAATGGATAATACCTGCAGAATACAATAGGTGAAATAAATCTTATTTAATCTAGTAATTAGTTTACATCAAGTACAACCACAGGTAAAAGAATAAACCTTTTTATCGACGATACCACATATTATATAAAAACAACGCAAAATGAGGACTGCTAAAGTATACTGAACATTGCTACTGTAGTTAGGCCAATACAGATGAATTTATGTTTGTAGTAAAGCTGACCGATAAAATGTAATGTTTATAGCCTGCTGCGTTGTTGTTACAGATAACGTTCTTGCTATTAATATTAAATAGTTAAGCGTGCATCACGTTTATTTCAAGGATAAGAGCTAAGAAACAAGCTAAGAGCATGGTGAAATTTTTAAATGACGCCACGACTAAAAAAGGAAGACTGATGGTGATGGTAGTTGAAGGAAGGATAAAAATAAAAGAAAGGATGGATGATAAGTAGGAATAAGTCTCAGAGTGATGTCAATTGTAGAAGTTGTACGAAAAAAAGTAGTTGAGATCTTTAGTGAAACCCTTTTTTTCATATCTCAACTAAATTTGTACAGGTAAATTAGTTATATCTACCGTAATTTAATCCCATTTTTATAGAGAATGAAGTTTGAATGAATTTAATGACAAAGTGCTATTTAAGGTTACAAGTTAAATTTTGTGCCCATACAGGTGTGCAGTCCATTGTCCAATTCTTAAATCAGTTGAAATTAACAATAGCCTAAATAGTTAAAAAATGCGAATTCCTTCAATTCAAAAACAAACATAATTCAAACAAAAATAGGTCTATAAACGTGTTTGTAAACGATAATCAACTAAAAAAGGAAGAAAACATTGCATTTCTAGGAGTTATCTTGGGTAACGATTGACCTGGGCTCCAAACATTGAGAAAATATGTTGTAAAGTTTCATCTGGGGTATTTGTTCTGCGACAGCTTGCTAGATTAAAAATGATAGCCTACATGTGTTCACATATACAATGTATTTCAATTAACAGAGTATCCATAAATTATAAACTTTTATTCCCTTCCATATTTACTTATTTTATTTTGAAAATATTCTAATTTACCGTACTCCTGTTATCTGGTGTTTTTTCGTCTGTGATTATTTTGACACCTGCCAAAAAGTTTTGATGGACAAAGAAAAAAAGTGCAAATTTATTTTCTTTTTTTAGAGGTAGAGCATGATGAACGGCTCGTTAAACAGAAAAAACAGCACTTCATAGTGAATAAATTTAGCTATAAACTAGTAATTGCAGTAATTTCCGGCCGTCTTCAAATTACGTACTGTACCTAGTTGAATAATTACTGGGAGCAGCTGTGATGAAGGTTGCTTTGAGCTTTATTTTGGTGGTTAAACAATAGATTTATTGAGAATTTAGATAAAACGATAGCACACGAAATCATTAAAAAATTCAACACATTTAATACAGTAGAACGTCAAAAATCCGGACCGTCGATAATCCGGATTCACGTCCGAAAAAAATAAAAATGCCAAATGCTCTGATGTCATGGCTCGAGAAATAACAGAAGGAGAGTACACCTTCCCAACTCATTCTGATGAACGCATTAAAGACTTTGCTGCAAAAAAGCGAACTACTGCAGTACAAAAATCAATTAAAAATACTTTTTTAGGAGCCCTGACAACGTATGGAGTGTGTAATATTCTTTAACTTCGTACTGTACAGTTTTTTACTGTACTTCAAGTTTTGTGGTGTATTTTTTCAGTTTCATTAAAGAGCAGTACTAAGTAATGCACAACAGATTTAACTTTATTTACCTACTGTACTAGTTTACATACATATTTAAGTGAATTCAGTCAAGTTCTTATATTTTTAAAGCATAAAAACAGTCTATTTTCGAGAATCCGGATACTTTGATAATCTGGATGAGGTTTGGTCGCAATTAATCCGGATTATCGACGCTCTACTCTACTGTATTCTCATATAGTCTACTTATTGTAATTAGAAAAAAATTAAATCAAAAAAGAAATCGACCAACGAAATAGTTATCAACAATTAAATACACACCACTCATGTACGAAAAAATTTAAAATAAAGTACGTATTCACTTTAAACTTGGAAAATTTTAAATACAATACAAGTAACGTCTAGAAGTCGGTACCAAATTCTCATTAAATATTTGGTGCTGACTTCAAAAGTTCACTTTTATTGGATTTAGAATTATCTCAGTTTGAAGTAAATACTTTATTTTAAACTTCTTAGTACGTGAGTTGTATTTTATTTTTGATTACCATTGCATTGAAGTCGATTTATCTTTTGTTTTAAAATGTTTTTATTTTAAGCTTTTTAGTCGAATATTTAAACTTAGAAAACATGAGAAATTATTAAATATTTATCAAATTAGAAAAATATAGCATCGTTATAAATTAAAGTAACTAGATATCTACCTATAAAAAAGTTAATGAACCAAGTAAAATTCTACAATTCTCTATTTAACGTAGTATATTGTATTTAGGAAACTTTTAATAGTGAAAGGCTTATTAAAAGTGAAATGGCTTTTGATTCGTAATTTTAATGCGGTCCCTTTTAGAATATATCTACAATAAAAAATTAATAACTTTGAAAAATATTTTCCAATTTATTATTTTTTTGAAATTAACGATCTCAAAAACATTTTTCACTCCAACTCATGATCAGAGGCGCTCCCAAGGGGTGCTTTGGGTGCTCAAGCACCCCCACTGAAGCCAATTTCTATATAAAGATTTAAATAAAATACTTACTTGGAAAACTTGAAGTTTTAAAGAAAATAGAAAGTTGAGTAATTCTCAAATTTAATTAAAAATTAAAAATATGGTCTCTAATCAGATTCACGAATTCAGTATTGTTATCCTTATTAATCGCATGGCAGTTGCCAATGACACCATCAAAGAAAACACTGAAGAAGACCACTGATATAAACGTATACCACACATATAATAAATAATAATATCGTGTGACCTGGCTGGCTCAGGTCTGGTGTCAGAGTTATCAGGTCGCACCTGAATAAGTTCAGGGCCTCTGACGTGACTTAACGACTGTTTTTAGGCAGCCGGGACCGACAGCTTAACGTGTCCTCCGAAAACACGGGAGTGGCCCGAGGTAAAAACTTTCGGTCAGAACTGGGATCGAACCCGGGACCTTTGGGCTAGCAAACCAGCACTTAACCCACTCGGCTACGGCCACTCCACTCCACCACACATATAAGAACATTTGATTCATCTATAGTTTTTCCATCTATTGATGTTTGCATGTTATGCTTTCTTGCATGTAAATTTAATACTTTACCACTTACTATTTTGTTCAGCACCAATTTCTAGAGTACGATAACTGAACTACTACGGTAGTGCATCTCAGAAGCCTCATGTGGCTTCTTAATCATCTTAACAGTAAACCCCAAATTGGATCAACTAGAAGATACAATGTGCATGTTTTTCACTTGTAGCCCACAATACATGTAGTTGACATTCTGTCATCAGACATGAGTTGATCGCATTATTAGCCTATTTACTCAAAACAAAAACTTTTCCTCCAAATATTTAGCAAAATTAAAAATTGAACACATTAAGGACAAAAGTAAGCTGACTAATTAGTAGTTGTCTAAACAATTTCAATTATTTAACTAATAATTGAACTTATTGGGGGACTAATAGTTTACCCGTGCTTTGCAATGGGATTTTTGGGAGTAAGTTGTTGATTTTTTCATAAATTGTTGAATTTTTTATGAATTACGAGATGTTATGCATTTTTGACAGTTTATTTGATTTATTGTTAAATAGTAATAATTTATTTGAATGCAAGTTTAATGGGAGTAGTTTGTAATTTTTTATAGTTTTCTAGTTGTTATAATATATATATTGGTTTATTTATCATGATTGATTGTTAAAGGGCATAATTTATTTTTTAGTATTGTAGTAGTTGCTTTAAAAAAATGGGGGGAAAAGAAAAGAAAACTCTAATTTCAAAGTCAGAAGAAAAGTTGGAATAAATGTGCAAGTGCTACAATTTCGCCGTGCGTCAAACAATTGTTGAAAATGAAGAACTGATCTGAGCTGATTCTTCACTATGAACTATTCTTTACAATATTTTGTTGCATGTATTAATTTAAACTCAATAGCGATATTTACTGGTCTTTTTATTATTTTTTTGGAGGATGACACCCACATAGGTATGAGTTGGATGATGGTGATTGATGAGCTGGACCTACAGTTTTAGGTGGGTTTCGAACCGACGAGAAGTGATTTTACAGCAGAGAACTGTGTCTTTTTTGCTAGCCAATCTAATTGGTCACCCTTACTATGAGTGCCCAAGAGAAACAGCTTATCTCTATCTGATTGAACAGATACTTTCTACGGCTCACGGCTATCACTTCCGAGTGATGTATTTATGAATGTATTGGCCGATGGCCACACTACTAGCAAAAGTGGTTCATTTTTTCTTTCAAAACTTGTAAAATTATGTTTGCTGTAATTATTGCTGATAAAAATAAATTATATTATTCTTACTATATTATTTCTTATTATAATATTTCAGATCGATTTTTAAAATTAAACGTGCGATATATGGATTCAACCGCCAATACAATGCATTTCCATAAAAAAATTTAGGAGCTGCAATATTGATAAGGAACAAATGTGTTGCTATGATGTTGAATATCCATCTTGTTTCCAATAATATAATAATAAAAACTTAAAAAACACTTTTCTGTGGAAATTGTGATTCACGTTATGGCGTGACGGCCGTTCCACACTGATGTTAAGAGCATCGTCAGACGACGCACAGTAAATGTGTTGCTTTGGCTTGTGAGAAAGCTTATTTTATTTATATCTGAGTGACGTATCATGTATCAGTTGTTCTATCATTTTTCTGCATGTTTAAAACAAATTTTAAACAGTAGGCCTACTGGTGTCCATAAATGAAATTTGAAAATTAATTTTTAAAAATGTGGGGGAAAATAAGAAATCCGGCTTCGAGGTGTACTGAATTGAGTTTAGAGGAAGCTTTATGCCAAATTTAGTGTTCCAAATCGTTGACGTTTTTGTGAAATTCGTAAGACTGACATACACACACCCCTCCTCACTCTTATCATATAGATAAGTACCCTCGGGGGGAAAAAAATGCTAAAAACTTTGACAACTATTCTAGCTTACTGTAAACATTAATAGTCTATGAATTTTATTCCTTCGACATTGTAATACTAGAATATAAGCTGCTAGATTGCGTGACCAAATATTGATTTCTCAACTCCCCCACTGTCTGAACGCTCCCCTAAGCAACTCAGCCAAATAATTTCCAGCTTCACCCTCTCTATCAAGATAGATCACTTCCTGCCTTTTTTAAAGAGAATTGTAGCAATAAGTTTAATGGAAATTTAATTTTGTATTCTACCTCCCCTACTATTGGGTTCAGGTTTTAAAATAGCCACTTTTGTAGGGGATATGATGATTTTGTAGGATGCTAGTCCTCTATACTTTTAGTAGTCTGATATGAGTTGAGTTTTTGTGCTTCAAAAGTAGCACAGAAAACTAAGAGAAACTCTTAAATTAGGGGCGTATTATAAGCCAACAAAATTACACTATTGAAAAATATTATATTATAAAAATAGTACAAAAATTTAGAACTTATATTTTATTAAGCTACTAGCTGGCCCAACGCGCGTTGCTGCATTCTCATAAAAATTCTCCTTGATTTTATTATTCGCCACCTCCCGCTGAGGTTACATTTAAATTTAGGAAAGAATTTAGTCCTAGGGCTCTTCCAGCTGATCATAGAGGCTTCGTTGTTTTCTTAATCACCACCTCTGAATGAAGAAGCATTTCAAATTTAAACCTCCAATGACTATAAGGGTAGAAGCTAGGTTTTTTATTTTATTATTCGCCACCTCCCGCTGAGGCTGCATTTCAAATTTCTAGCTGCATTGGTTAACAGATTTCATCAACCTGGCATAATTACATTTCATCATACCCAGTCGTATGTTTCCTACATATTTCAAGGCTCCAACTGTACGGTAGCCTACATGCAAAGTGCAAAGTCTTTTGCTGTTCAAAGACAGCGTAAATAACGCCGCTAAGGGGCCTGCCATATGATTAAAAACTGTTGACTTATATCAGCTGTTCCTTTAAGCTGTTTGGCTGGCAAGTTCAGTAGGTTAGGTCTATAAAATGGTTTAATTAATAATAATTATCAGCTTCCCTATTGAAATTTATGGTCAGAAACCATCCCCAATATTAATAATAATAATAAGCGTATGGCTTTTAATGGTGGGGAGACCCTTACGGGTAGTTCCACCTCGCCGTTTGTGCCATGTTACGGGGAACATGGTGGACCGTGTTTCGGAGGACACGTTAAGCCGTCGGTCCCGGTTGCATATAAAAAAAAAAGCAGTCGTTAAAAAAGCGGCGAGGTGGAACTACCCGTAAGGGTCTCCCCACCACGAAAAGCCATACGAATTTACTTTACTTATCCCCAATATTCACACAACATATTCCCAAAGTTTCATGCCGATCTGTCAAGTCGTTTTGGAGTCTATAGGGAACACACATACATACATACATACAGACAGACATTCATTTTTATATATAGAGATAATACTAAAATGCAAAACAAATTTCCGTTCACACAAATGAAAAAATTAAAAAATTGTACCTATGTAATAAATATGAGGGAATGTCCCCCCCCTCCCCCCACCACTGAAATGAGGATACATTTGGTAAAACAAGCTTTTACACATACAAATTTGTTTTCAAGAATTCAATTTGTTTGATTTACTAGTCCTTTGAAAATAATAATATTCCAAGAACCTGGTGACACTTAATCTTTAAATTTGTCAATTTATCCACTAAATTATACTAAACCAAGGAATGCAAAACTTATTTTTATTGGTCCTAACCCCCTCTTCAAATATAAAATATAATCTATATTCGCCACTGTTTTAAATAGAATTTAAATTCTGAATTTTGAATCAGCTCATACCAAGTTACAGTACTGTGTTAAAAATAGCATGAAACATTCGTTCACCTATTACAACACTCATATATTACTCTATTTGCATTTCCTAGATAACTTTGAATTTGCAATTTGTGAAATAATCAATTGATTCAAGAAATAAAAGTGGGTGTTTCCTGCCCCTCAATACAATTTAGGTTATATATGCATCAAATTCCAGTATTCTAAAATTATTTAATAATTCTTATTCTTCTAAAAATGTATAACAAATTAATCTGGTAACAAAATCATTTAAATTTAATATTAGAATATTTTTAAAATTTCATTTCGATAACAACCTATAGCACTACGATGATTAATAAGCAATTTTTTATAACGTAAATTAATACAATTAATTTATCTTAAGGTTAGAGTCCTTTCTTTACTGAAGGGAAAATGTCCATGACCAATTCATTGAGTATTTTTTGAGTAAAATAATAATGTGTCCCAAAAAATATGTGAAATATGTTTAATCATATTTTAAGAGGAAGTTTTTGAGTATAATGACTTTTCCAGAGTCAGAATTTCATATTTTAAAATGGTGTTTTAAAATTAATTATGTAAATGAACTTACGAATCATTCAGAAAGTTTTTGGATGAGAATGCTGTTGGTGATGCACAGCTACGAGAAACTCTCAATTGAATTTTATTTCAGTAAATAATTCAGCAATATTTTAAAATTTAAGGAAGAGTTTGAGCTAAAACCAGCGTGGCCAGTGACATAAGACAGCGTGGCAGTGAAAGGTATGAAACTGAGTCAAGGTCAAATAGCGGACTGGCGATTTCAATGGTTGCCATGACAATGGCTATTGCGTGGGAGAAACGCTTTCCCTCTTGCTCCTCCTCATACATTATTCATTTTACAGCAGAAAAGGTTCAATCTATTGTTTATTTTTGTAACAAATATTAAAATATTCAAGGAGATACTCGCTTGTAGCCATCTTGAATTTTCCAGCTTCCTCTTTTTCTTGAAAGGATCTACTACCAAAGATTGAAGCCACTTGAAAGATAAGTGTGTTTTTTTTTCAATAAACTATAATATTAATATGTAAATCGTTCAATAAGATGTGATTGCTTTTCCCGCTTTCACTTTCAAAACATTTATTATGAATGTGTATATGATCGCATTCCCACATGGATTTTTTAAATTTATGATGCCTAAATTCGTTTCAAAAGCTGTCGATTTTACGTCACTATTCAACCTTTGAATAACAAGTTCCTTAGATATAATTTGATTTTCAAACGCTTCATTCTCACATGATTTCCCGTTTGTTTTCTCTACGGTTTTTAGATTTAGCCATGAATTTCCCACACTTATGTTTTTCTTTCTTTGTAGTGGCGAAGGTGATATTGTGGAAAGGTATCCATAATGAATAAGAAGACGAAATTGTCTCAACCACATTTATTAAAAATATTGAGAAACTAGTTTCGGTTGTACCAATCAAACTAAAACTAAAGTACAGAGTAGCTTATTATGTATTAAACATGGAATGATACTATTGGCTAAGCGAGAAAGAGGATGACCTTCATTGAAGGATTGGCTGACAAGTCACGCCCCCTGGTAGGAGGAGTAACAAGCAGAAATTCACAGTTTTTAGTTATTGATTCGACTCGTATTTTTGCCCCCACCAGGGGGCGTGACTTATCAGCCAATCACAACCTTCAATAACGGTCAGCCTCTTTCTCGCTTAGCCAATAGTATCATTCCATGTTTAATATATATTAAGCTACTCTATACTTTAGTTTTAGTTTGATTGAGATTGATAATGGTATAACAACCGAAACTAGTTTCTCAATATTTTTAATAAATGTGGTTGTGACAATTTCGTCTTATTATTCCTTATGCTTTTCTTTAACACCCTTCATTGTAAACTAATTATTTTAATGGGCTACACCAGATTCCCTCCCACGACCTCAGCCAGGTAAACATCATAGCCTGATTCCCTCCCGCAATCAGAAGCAGTAAGTTGCAAGAATTTTGTAACTACTTTGTAGAAACATTCATTGAGGAAGATGTGAAATTTCCTCCTGCATTCTGGGCGCCACTACGTTCGAGTTCGCAACGAGCTACAAATGCTTGTAAAAGTTGTAACATATGGTGGTTTTATTTTTTAGAAAGCCCTTACGTTGAGTGCCATTATGTAACACCTGCTTTCTCTTTTATGTTACTTATTTTATTTGAAGGGATTTGTGTTGGGTGCCTTTAAATAATACAATATTTGTTTACATTGATTATTTATTTTTATTTAAATATATATCAGAGCGGGTCGTGGGTTCATGGCTTGGCCCAAATGTAACATGCCTCATATACTATATTTAATCCTTAACCCTATGAGCTCAGATTCTACACTCTAAATATTCTATTGGTATTGGTCGTAGCGATTATTTCAGATCTTTCGCGCACCAGTGGATCCACTATTAGTAAATTTATAACACTCACGCGAATTTTTATCCCTCTGCTGGCGTGGAGTGGCGGAGTGGTGATGCCCTCTAAGGATCGAGACCTTGGCCCCTCAATCCTGGTGTCGTGGTGGAAAATCTGTTCAGAATCCTTTGGGATCTGTAGTCTGGCTCAGCGATCTGTGCTCCGTTTGTTCCTCACAAGGGTCTCGACTTGAATTTAATTTAAATTTTAAAATGATAGAGACTAACATTCGGTGATGGAACTACTTCGGTCGTAAGCCCAGGAGAGAGTTTTTTTTCTCTTCTTGATTCAGAGAAGCACCTCAGATTCTGTGTAATTTTTATTGTGGCTTCCTCTGATTGGCTCTTTTTCTGAACTAATTAACATAATATGCTAATGAGGTATGGGCCTACGTGACTAATTAATGCCCCTAATAAAATATAAATAATTTAATTTGACTAACACCAATCACATAAATAATATAAATAAAATATGACAAATATAATAATAAATTCTGCTGGCTGGATAATACTGCTTTTGAGTGGATGATCATGGTGAGTAACATTTCATTTTATGCAAGATTCTATTAATATGAGTATGACTAGCTATTTGGGAATATTTTATTGCGTTTTTTTTTTTATTCACAATATTTAAGGCAATATATTTTTTATATTTCACAAATTCCTAGCTACTACTAGTATCTGGCTGAGTAGACATGAAAAAGCCGGCACATCAGGAGGTTAGGTTCCCCATAGTAGCAACGTAAACATTGCGATCCCAAGTATATAATAGTGATTTAAATCTGTCCAGTGGCTTATTTATAATTTAGAAATTTCGTATCGTTACATAAGCCCCCATTAAAGTCAGGTAAATGTGAGTATTAAGGCTTATACAATTAGCCTAGAATATGAAGATTTGGATGACTTTAATTAACAAAGAAGACGAGCTAAATTTCTCTAAGTTACAAGTATATGACACAAATGTGACTCTAAGGTCAGGTAAATACAGACTGACTCATGGGATATACCTTCAGACTTAGCCTTCAGCAATGGATAATCTACATATACTTACTCCTAAGATTTACAGAAATGGAAATATCAAAAACATGGCAGTGGATTTACAAAGAAAAGGTAACATCATAAAGTGGCATAGAAATTCAAAAATGGGCGGCTGTTACAGAAATGGTGGTGAGCGTAGTCTACCAACAGTAACGCACAAAAAGTCCCTAGAATTGACGCCGATGCACAGAAGTCATAACAATTTGATCTTAGCAGCTCTTACAAAAAATTTCTGACATTTAAACATATGGAACTTACGATTAGACTTACGATATATTATAGCACACTCAATAATACTTTGACAGATAGGTATCACAGACGTTACGAGATTTGACTAGATTTGATCACAGAATAATACTGAAAATGGCCGCTTGCTTTTAATAATATTTGCCGAGAAATGTTGGTCATACTGAATAATCTTTGGTTTATGTTACTATCCACTCTGATGCCATTTAATATTTTTACAAAGATGACTAAATAACATTTATAATAAATAATGGTATATAATATAATAATAATAAGGATATCTCCTACAATGAATAATACTGTGTCGATAGATGGATCGATCATGATCTGTGACGGCTGCATGGTCATGTAATGATTGAGATTGAGATGGCAGTGGACAGTGTCGACGACTCTGCTTGTGGCTCTTGCCTTGAATTGTTCTCAAATAATGAAAAAGCTATAAATTGTGAGGGTTATTGTATGAAATGGTTTCATATTAAATGTGTGAAAATAACAACAAGCGAATTTAAAAAGATTGAGGACTTGAGCAGAAAAATTTCGTGGTACTGTGATCTGTGCAATTTGAAGGTTAGGGAGGCGATTGACAATTCGAAGTTGACTTGTGTTACGCCTGATAATATTGATCTGGACGGTTACTGTGAGCAATTAAAGCAGGTAAATGCGAATTATTCAAATCTGTGCAAAAGATTGGAATTACTGGAGAAATTTCAAAAAGTGACAAATCCCAATTGCAATGGGCAGCATGTTGTGACGCAGCAACCTGACGAGCAGTTGCAGGTTGAATCATTTGTGGCTGATAATCCACCTGCTGTTAGTGTTGGTGAACTTGTTGAAGCTTTTGAAGCAGAAACTTCTTCTGGTAACCAACAAAGTTCTTCTGTCTCCAACCAGAAGAGGTCTGAAACCTCGGACGTTTCGCGTAGGAACTATAGTGCTGCTGTAGGTAAAAAGTCAAAACATATTATTGGCTCAGTAAAAAGTTCTTCCACTGTGAGTGTTGAGAGTGGTGTTCTACCTTTGAGAACGGTTGGTAGGCGTAAGTCAATCTTTGTATCTAGGCTGCAGCCGGAAGTGACAGTATCTGAAGTTGCTACATATCTGAATCAGTCTGGCATAGCCAGCCCGGAATTTGACTGCCAAAAACTGAACTCCAGGTATGATTCTTATTCCTCTTTCAAGTTGGCTGTAACCGATAGGTTCTTTAATCATGTGCTGTCTGCTGAATTTTGGACGGAGGGGACATTAGTTAAGAAATACATCCCTGCCAGCAGGAAAAATAAGCCATCATCTAATGTTTTTTTAGGCAGTCCAAAACAGGCTCCTCACCTGAGAGACTAATTGATTCTGACGATTGTGTTTCTATGCATGATTTTCCCTGTGATAAACTGCTATTTGACTTGCTTTTTTATAATGTGCAATGCCTTAGAAGTAAAGTGAATGAACTAGAACTTTTCCTTAGCTCAAACATGAAATTTAAATTGCTGTGTCTATCTGAGCATTGGATGTGCTTGGATGATCTAAAACTTTTTAAAATTGCTGGATATGAGTTGGTGGCCTGCTTCTGCCGAGGTGAGTTTCGGTGTGGTGGTGTTGCTATATATATAGACACATCTGTGATTGCCCTTTTCGCATGCATTGACATTTCTGTGCACTGTGTTGAAAAGGAACATGAATTTGCATGTGTATCCCTAGTGCATGCTAGGTTGTACATTGTTGCAGTGTATCGGTCACCAGCTGGTTGCCTTCAAAATTTTTTCAACTCACTTGAAGGACTTGTCATTCAGCTTGCTGACTTAAATCCAGGTTTTAACATAATTGTTGGTGGTGACTTCAACATTGACATATTGAGGGCTGACCACAGGACAAGGGAGTTCATTAATCTACTTAGATCTCTTGACCTCTATGTGGCTAACTGGCAGCCCACTAGATTGGATGCCTGCCTTGACAATGTGGTTACAAATCTGAACATTGGCAATAACATTAGTTGCTCAACTGTGAATCCTCTCCTCAGTGACCACCTGGCGCTCGGCTGCAATGTGGAATTTCCAACTTCCACCAACTTTGCCTCTGTACCTGCAGGGCATGATCGATTCACTTTGGTGCGACCCATCACACTGGGTGGACGTGAGCGTTTCCTGCATTATCTGACCATGATTGACTGGAGCTTTCTGATGGATCATCTTGATGCGCAGCACAAATTCAAGGCATTTTTTGATCGATTTCAGACTGGCTTCAACAGCTGCTTTCCACTAAAACGAGTCCTCTCTGGAAGGCCTGGTGGGGGTGGTGCACAGTGGATTACAGGTGACCTTCTTGACCTGAGGGACCTGGTTCTTATGGCATATGAGCGGTTTCGGGCTGATCGACTTCTGTCATCTAAACGGACTTACATGGGACTGAAGAGATCGTACCAGCGGGCTGTTGGTGCAGCCAAAATGCACTACAACTCTGAACTGATTGACCGGGCACCTAATAGGTGCAAAGCTGCCTGGGGTATCATCAGGGCAGCTGCAGGGGTGTCAGCTCCTGGTGCTGTCCCAGTATCTGCTGATGATCTTTGCGATGCATGGGCCAGCTCCATTTGTGAAATCTGTGAGGGGATCCGAGCTTCCCCTGTGGTGGCGACAGATCTAATCTCAGCTTCGGTTCGGCCTCCTGCTCTTCGGCTTTTGACCTGGCGCCATATTACATGTGATGATGTCACACGGGTTGTTAATGGTTTGAGCAACTCGGTTAGTAAAGACATTTATGGTATGACCAGTGCTACTATTAAGGGTGTATTGGCTCCTATTGTTGTTCCCCTGACTGCTTGTATTAATCTGTGTTTCCATCAGTCTGTATTTCCATCTCAGCTTAAAATTTCTAAGACAGTTCCTGTCTTTAAGAAAGGTGATAGGCATGATCCTACTAATTATAGGCCAATCTCTATCCTGCCTGTTATATCAAAGATATTTGAAATTCTGATTGCTGAGCAACTCCTTGCTTATTGTGACCAGTGTGGCCTGTTTGCGGCCGCCCAGTTTGGTTTCAGGAAAAAGAGATCCACCACTGATGCAGTGGGTTTCCTGCTTTCTAAGATATTGGAGTGTTTTGAGACACGTGGACTTGCTGGGCTCACCTTGTGTGATCTCAGCAAGGCCTTTGACACCCTGGATCATGCTATTCTTGTTGACAAACTTAAGCATTATGGTGTGGGTGGATCTCCTCTCAGGCTGATTCAGGCCTACCTGGGGGGTCGCAGACAGGCTGTGCTGGCTGATGGAGTTCTCTCTGAGATTAGGGATTGTGTTGATTGTGGAGTGCCTCAGGGCTCTGTCCTAGGGCCTCTGCTATTTCTGATTTCAGTTAATGATGTAGCACAGGTGGATGGTAGGTGTGTTGTCTGTTATGCGGACGACACCACCTTCTTCAATGCTGGTCGTGAGATGGGAGAGCTGAGGGCGGCTATGTTGGAGACTGGGGCGTTTGCATCGGACTGGTTCTCTGCCAATCGCTTTCTCCTCAATGAAGACAAAACACAGTCTATTGTGTTCAGTCTCAGAAACGGGAATGAGTACAATTTTGCCCCTGTCAAACTGCTAGGGTTTATCCTTGACAGGAAGCTTTCATGGGGCGAGCACATTGAGGCAGTCTGCTCCAGGTTGAGCAGGGTGGTTTTCCTGCTGAGAGGTCTTAGGTACAGTGTACCACCTCATTATCTTAAACTCTGTTATTTTGGTTTTTTCCAGAGCGTGATTTTGTATGGCCTCCCCCTCTGGGGTGGAGCCACAGATGTCGTCCGAGTCCTTCGTATCCAAAAGAGGGCCTTGAGGATTATTTGTGGGGCTAGTAGATTAGCCCACTGTCGCCCACTCTTTATTAAAGAGAGGATCCTCACCGTCTTCTCCCTCTATGTTCTTCATACTCTTTGCAGAGCACATGCAGGCATGGGGTTGCTTGTGACCCGACAGAACTTCCACCCATATGAGACTAGGGGTAGACTCAGGCTGGATGTACCCTACCAGAGGCTGAGCAGAACCCGGTCTGGTCTGGCCCATATGTCTATCAGCCTCTATAACAGGCTGCCTCTGTTGGCCAGGGATCTGCCTGCTGTACGGTTTCGGGGGGCTCTGAGGAGCCTGCTGACGGATCACCCTCTGTACTCGCTCCGTGAGTTTTATATGTTGGAGAGCAGTGTGGTGAGTGCTTATTTTCTTATTTGATTTCTGCCTAGGGCAGTGGTTTTTTTCCTGACGTGTCCCAGTGGGCTTCACTTAAGTGATCCCTTTTATGGACCTAATTAATTAAATACTAAATACTAAAAAATACTAATCCGCAAGGCCTTGGCGTCTACAAATTTTCTGTTTATAACAGCTGTTTCATCGTATATCGATGTTTTATTTTTTTTGTATTTTCTAACCGTATGCATATGAGGTTATATGTGATTTATGTGTTCATAACCAAAATCTAATATTTACATATAATATTAACAAATATATCATCTAAGATGATTAAACATGCAATACTAACAAGTCGTGGGTTCGTAATGGGTAACTATATTTAATTTCATGTTGGTAATAAAGTACCGTTAGAATGTATTTCCAGACTAGGCTGATTTTCAACTAATCAGTTCCTACTTATTAACCATCTTAATGGGTTATAAATTTCTATCATTTAGATAATAGGCTAACTTAGCAAAGTTTAAACTGCGTGTGAAATGTAATTCATGTGTGTAGGGTGATAGGCGCATATAGACTCTACTGGTCCAGCAAATAGGTCACTCCATTAATTGTTTCACTCAGTTTTTTGACTCCGAATCTCAGAAGCACATGTTCGTAAATTGATTTCCAAATCAATTATTCTCGAAGATATGGCTTTATATTCGAAATATTCTCACAAGCATGGTGTTGGAGGTTTGTAGGTGATTTGTACCTCACATGTTTGGGTTGAAAGTATGAATTACGGTATACTTTCTTATTGATTCTATGCAACTGTTTCTTTATTTTGCTCTGAGTGAGTGGCACTTGAACTGTCAGAGTCTTATAAGTTACATTTTCTCCTAGTCATGCTCGATCGCTATCATTTGAGTTTCTTCCTGACTGATTATTTCTGTTTTCATTTGTTTTGTTTGGGGTGCTAGTAGAAGGTGGCGGGCTATTACTTCTGTTTGTATTAGATGATGTATTCGGTGACGGTGATTGATTATTATTACTTCTAGAATTACTTGCGTTATTATCTCTGTTATAATTCATTTGATCACGGCCATCATAGTATCTGCCTTGATCAGGGTATCTACGGTCCTTATTTCTGTGATAATTATTGTTTTGATTCCTTCTGAATCCATTTTTATTACGGTGGTGGTTGTTTGGTGGAGGTGTTTCTGTTTCGATTGTTTGCATGCTATCATTTTGATTATTATTAGTAGTGTTGGAATTGTCCGTTAGCTGACTTGGTGGCGGGTTATCTCTATTGTAATCATTTTCATGTCTCTGTTTTTCTTGGTTGTGATTTGTGGTGACGGCTTGTACGCAATGTAAATGATTTTCAAGGTCTTTGAAACTCTTGATTACTGTGGTCGACAACACAAGTTGAATTCGGTACGGTAGTTGTTTCATAGCGATGTGAGCTAATGTGAGATCAGGTATGGGATTATCTAACTGAGAGTTGAAAAATCGCAGTCGAGAAACGAATGCGGTGCAGGTTTGTCCACTCTTTTCGTTGTATGTACTCAATATTATTCTCGAAAGTAGGCTCTGCTGTTGATCCAGACTCCAATATTGGTCGAGAAAGGCTTTCAGGAATTCTTCCAATGAATTGAATTCGTGCATTCTACCATGCAAAAAGAGTAACGGTTCTCCCATCAACAGTGTAGATAGTCGAAATCTCCATACAGGCCAACTTGCGTGTACTAACTCCTGAATTACTCTCAGCTGGTCGGCAAACGGTTTTGGTGCCATGTAGTTGCTAGTATTGTCGAATTTGCCCAAGCTGTTCATCAAGTGAGATACATTCTGTACTTCAGGCAAAATGATTGTATCATTTCCGCTCCTCACTCTATTTGCATCCGTTTCGATTTGTGATATTTTTATTTGTGTTTGTTTTATTTTATTATTTAAGTCATTTTTCGTAGATTGTAGGTCTGTATCTAGGTTTGTAATAGTTATCTGGTGTTGGCTGACTTCTTGTTCTACTTCTGTAACTTTATTTTGTATTTGAGATTGTACCGCTATTAGCTCATTTACTTGACTCTGTGTAGTGTTCTGGGTGGTGATATTCTTTTCTATTTGTACAGTTATTGTTTCTATTGATTTTTCAAGTGGTTGGGTGGAGCTTTTTATTTGCTGTTCTAATTTATTGTGGGTGGTGGTACATTCTACTCTCTGTTTTTCTATTGCTTGTTGTACATTAGCGTTGGTTTGTTTTTCTAACATTTCAAATTTTTTGTTCAATTCTTTGTCTTGTTTATCTGTTTTTCTTTGAATGTTTTTCTCCAGTTCAGACGCATGTTTTCTCCATTCCTCGCCTAACTCCTTCCTCAAATCTGTCCGCAAACTGTCTATCCGCTTGTCTACACCATCCATTCTCATATTTAGGTTCACAGCATTATCGTCTAGCTGCTTCCTCACTGTGGCTATTTCTTCCTTCATTTCTTCTTTAAAGTTGCTAACAACTTTCTCCATGCTAATTTCGAATCTTTTACTCATCTTTTCCTGGGATTCACTATTCATCTTCTCCGTCTTTTCCATACGGTATTGAGTGTTTGTCTCCATTGTTTTTATACCTTCCAATAATATTTTCTTGAAATCCTCGCTCATCCGCATCATGAGGGTAGATCCGTCAGTCGGACTGTCGTTCATCAGTCTGGACGTAAGTGGACTTAACTCGTCAGGTGATGTTAGTGGAGCAGCGTTGGAGGCTGTTGGCGGTGATGTATATGGCGGTACCTCGATCAGGTCGACTTCTTCTTCTCTCCTTGTAGACGAGAGTTGGTAAAGGCTTTCAGGGTTGAAGTTGACGCTGGTGGTACTGCTTGATTCTCGCTCCCTGGGTGTAGTCTCGTCTGGTGCGTCTATGACCTCTGGATCGAGTGCGGTTGCGTTTTGGATCGTATCATCATTTCCGAAATCCATATAAGACACCGATGAGTTGAGGGAGGCGTTTTCCATGATGGTCTCCCAGTAGTAGGTCAGCTGGGCTAGTATGAGTCTCGCGTATAGTTCCGCGGCGTGAAGGACAGGCGTGTAGCGGTAGGATGTGCGTGCGCGGTGAAGAAAACGTCGCGGCGCGGGTGTGAACAGTCGAGGAAGTGAAGTGAAGACCTTGCTAAATGGAATAAGTGATGTGCGAAGTGATTTAGTGCTCTAAAGTTACAACTCGCCCAGGACTTGTTAATGTAACATGCAAAATTACACATATAAATAGCCCAATCAATTAATATACAATAATCACTAATAATGATATACTTAATAATTTCTAATAACACTATTTTTGAGAATCTTTAATAATAATATGAATTGATTCTTAGGCCATCGCCAAATAAACGAATAAACGATTAATACTCTAATTGCCTTGCCTATGAGATCGCTTCATAGGGATGTTGCTTAAAATAATTGACAAATTACTTATCTTAACAAGCCCCCAGACCTTAATGCTCTTTTTTAAAAAATTCAATAATTATAGTACCTCTAAAGCTCTAATTTTTTAAACTAGGTCACAAAATAATTATTTAAACGATCACCAGAATGTGATTCAGAGCATTAAGTGCATATATCTCTTTAAATCGTTGGCGTATTTAATAGAGTACACTCTCTCCTGTTGTATGAATTTCATACAATATAGTACATGAAAGGAATGTCACATTCCTCAAGCCGCTGCGTTGGTCGCCATTATGTAACATATGGTGGTTTTATTTTTTAGAAAGCCCTTACGTTGAGTGCCATTATGTAACACCTGCTTTCTCTTTTATGTTACTTATTTTATTTGAAGGGATTTGTGTTGGGTGCCTTTAAATAATACAATATTTGTTTACATTGATTATTTATTTTTATTTAAATATATATCAGAGCGGGTCGTGGGTTCATGGCTTGGCCCAAATGTAACATGCCTCATATACTATATTTAATCCTTAACCCTATGAGCTCAGATTCTACACTCTAAATATTCTATTGGTATTGGTCGTAGCGATTATTTCAGATCTTTCGCGCACCAGTGGATCCACTATTAGTAAATTTATAACACTCACGCGAATTTTTATCCCTCTGCTGGCGTGGAGTGGCGGAGTGGTGATGCCCTCTAAGGATCGAGACCTTGGCCCCTCAATCCTGGTGTCGTGGTGGAAAATCTGTTCAGAATCCTTTGGGATCTGTAGTCTGGCTCAGCGATCTGTGCTCCGTTTGTTCCTCACAAGGGTCTCGACTTGAATTTAATTTAAATTTTAAAATGATAGAGACTAACATTCGGTGATGGAACTACTTCGGTCGTAAGCCCAGGAGAGAGTTTTTTTTCTCTTCTTGATTCAGAGAAGCACCTCAGATTCTGTGTAATTTTTATTGTGGCTTCCTCTGATTGGCTCTTTTTCTGAACTAATTAACATAATATGCTAATGAGGTATGGGCCTACGTGACTAATTAATGCCCCTAATAAAATATAAATAATTTAATTTGACTAACACCAATCACATAAATAATATAAATAAAATATGACAAATATAATAATAAATTCTGCTGGCTGGATAATACTGCTTTTGAGTGGATGATCATGGTGAGTAACATTTCATTTTATGCAAGATTCTATTAATATGAGTATGACTAGCTATTTGGGAATATTTTATTGCGTTTTTTTTTTTATTCACAATATTTAAGGCAATATATTTTTTATATTTCACAAATTCCTAGCTACTACTAGTATCTGGCTGAGTAGACATGAAAAAGCCGGCACATCAGGAGGTTAGGTTCCCCATAGTAGCAACGTAAACATTGCGATCCCAAGTATATAATAGTGATTTAAATCTGTCCAGTGGCTTATTTATAATTTAGAAATTTCGTATCGTTACAAAGTTTTCATAGTAAATTCAATAAATGTTTTTACTTATCACACCTAAACATTTTTAAATTTTTGGAATTTGAAAGAACTGGAAATGAATTACAAAATGTAAATGAACTCTTCAAATACACGAGCAAAACAGAAGATTACCGAAAAAATTTCATACAAAAAGAAACTGAAAAGTATAAATCTGGAATCATTACAAAAATGGATTATGTAAAGCGTATGTGCTACAAAAATTGTTGTTTTAGTATAAAAATGAAATGCATATAATTGACGCATCTGATGACAGCAGAAATGTAGACTTTATTGTAAAACTTCAATATTGACGCAGCTATAATTAACAGACAAGACTTCAACACATATTTGAAGCGAAAATCTAGAATTTATTTTAAGTAATTCATTATTGACACACATTTAAGATTTTAACACATTTGAGATACTGACGCACCTAATAAACGGCAAAGACTGTATGGAGTGTGAGTCAGTTCGCCCCCTCGTGGTGCAACCTAAACGAACTGAATTATAGCTTTGAATATGTATTTAGATTTTAGAATAGAATAGAATAATAATAATAATTTCAGTGATATTTAACTAAATATTATATAAACATAGATATTTAACCAACGGGAGGGAATCGGGCTATGATTTTTAAATACCTGTTCACGTCTGGGATGGAATCGGGCCATGTCAAACTTTCTACCTGGGGAAAACCGAGGGACAACCCAGGACGACTTAGTACCAGACTGTACCATCCTGGGGACAACCTTTCGCCTGGGAGGGAATCGGGCTACACCCATTTTAATTTTCCTTTTTTCTCAGTTGAATATCTACATGGGTAATTCTGAAGAAAATATGGGACATCTCCGATTTACTTAAAATTCACATGATATATTGTGTAGAACACTATTTAGAGCACAGGAAAAATAAAAATTAGTACGCAAACACCGGGAAGTGTGCTTTACAACGTGTTCTACATAAGACATGTGAATTTCAAAAAATTTGAGGTGGCCCCTATTTGCTTCAGAGTTACCTCTACATGTTTACTGTACCTCACGGTTTTTGTTTTCAATTTTTCTGTTCATGATTGTAACATTATCTCATTAGCATTCTCCCACCAATAAAGCATCATAAATTTTCAATTCTTTCTCAAACAACTTTCATTTGTCTTATTGTCTCAATTTAATTGACTTTTATTATTAATTTATAAGCTATTTATTATTGCCACTGAATGGGCCTTTTTTATGGTACTTACTTTTATGGGAAGGTTACGGTAACTTTTTATAGTAGATTTCAAGTTCTCCACGATAAGTCCTTACTGCTCATTTTTTTCAATTTATTCTCTTGAAATTACAATTCAACATTTTCAAACTTGTTATTTTTTAGGCTCAATTCCATTACATACAATATCGTGTATGTCCTTTCCAACTTTTCAAATGTATCATATTATGATGTTGAAGATCCATCTTGTTTCCATTAATATGTATTATAAACTTAAAAGACACTTTTGAATGGAAATTGACTCACGTTATGACGTGACGGCCGTTTCGCTCTGTTGTCTAGAGCATCATCAGACGACCCACAGTGTCTTTTAAGTTTGTAATGCATCATATTAACTTACAAACACAGTTATTGAACTGATTTTCTGAATGATTTGTTCCTTGTTTATGATGCCCACATAAATCTGAGACTTGTGCGTGGATATAATGTGGTGAATGGTGATAAAATAAAGTTATGAATGTTGGACCTGCAGTTTTAATCTTGCTTCTCTACCTCAGCAATACGAGAGTTATAATAATAATATCGTGTGGCCTGGCTGGTTCATGTCTGGTGTCAAAGTTTCCAGATCGCACCTTAATAAGTTCAGGGCCTCCGACCAGTGGCGTAGCCAGGATTAGATTTCGGGGGGGGGGCTCACCAAGGGGGGGGGGTGGGCAGTGGCTAGCCAGGATAAAATTTCGGGGGGGGGGGGGGCTCACCAAGGGGGGTATCTGGGGTATAGGAGGGTCCGGATTTTTTAAAAATTTAGTGGTGTGAAAAGCTAATCTAGACAACTTGTTAGGCTCTAAAGTTCAAAAGAAAGTTTTGAAAAATTACTACCCAAGAACCTAGGTGGCCAGGTTTGAAATGATAAAGTTTGATATACCGATATCTGTGACTATTTTGAGTCAAAACCCTTGAATTGGAACTAATCATACTTAACTTATGTGCTGAATCTCAAAATTAATACTAATTATTATAAGTTTCATATAATTTATGTCATTAGCCTAAAACGCACCCAACCCAAAGTTCATGAAATAGGAATTTTTTTTATCATAGCACACTGATTTTACACGCTTGCATAAACTTGCATTTATTTGTGTGTTTTCATTTATAAAATCCCGATTTTATGAACTTTAGGTGCGTTCAGGCTAGTGGGTTATACTGAATTTTAACTTCAAAACTAAATTTTCTACAAGATGAGATTATTCAAAAAGGTGATTTATCAATAATTATCAAAGTTAATCCACTTCAAACTTGAAAATTGCATTTTATTTAATGTAATAAATAAATAATTATGGTAGTCACGGTTTTCTAACATGTTTTATTCGATTTCGTAGCTTATTTTAAATCAAAATTATCCATTTGAGCACCTAACAAGTTTCTATATGAGTAACTATTGACGAAAAATTTGAAAAAATGCATAAATCTGACTACAACTGTAGCTATATTCCATTACACAAACAGTGTTTCTGTAATCTGTTCGTTATAATACAACAAAACAGATAGGCTTTAATAAGACCTTATATCTATTAGTTATTTGAGAATTTTTGTTTCTGAAATTTCGGGGGGGGGGGGGGGCCGGGCCCCATGGGCCCCCCCTGGCTACGCCACTGCCTCCGACACGTAACGACTGTTTTTAGGCAGCCGGGACCGACAGGCCTCCGAAAAACGGGAGTGACCTCCAGCAACACGATTGTCACAAAGAATTCGTCTCGAATAAGTTCAACCAGGCGACACCAGTCACGGTATAAAAACTTAGGAATCTACACGTATCTTTCGATACGTATCTCGTCATCTAGTGATTCCACATCAACAAACTCCTGGAGTTTCCTCAATTTTTAAAAAATATTTTCATTTTATTTGAGTTAAGAACATTAGAAGACAGCTCCTCTACATTAGCAGTAAATACATTAATATCCTACAAAACGAATACCTGAGAAACAGACTTAATAATAAAACAATTCACATGAACAGAAACATTAATCCATGGATTAGATCAAAATTTCTCTCATCTTTAAATTTTATTCAATAAATAAAATTATATGCAAGTGACTATATTGTTTACTAAAAAAATTTAAAAAAATAAAATAAATAAACTTATTAAACTATAAATGCGACTCTCACCAGCGCACAAGGTTTTTCCTTTTGCTGGTGGTGCCATAATACAATGTAATTATAAAAACTAAATAATAGTAATTGAGCACATTACTGTAATAGGGCTACAGACGATATACAGATAATTAATTACATATAATTTATATTCAAATATATTTTACATATAATTACATTGTAATCACTAATACAAAAGATCTTGTAGTTATGTAGATTAATATAATGTAGAAGTGTATTATTATTTAGTTTTATTTTGTACAATGACATTTGTAATGTTTCTGTTTTTTATGTGGCAATAAATTCAATTTCAATTTCAAATATAAATAACTTCGCAACACTTCTGTCACTTTATAACAACTTCCCAAAATAAAGGCTACACGTATCTTTCGATGTACCGTATATTTTTCCTTTAGTCTACGTATCCAGTCAACTAGTGATTCCACATTAATATTTTCCTGGAATTTCTTCAATTTCTATTAAATAGTTACATAGAATAACAAGCCAAAATATTGTATTCCACTGAAAGTGATGAATTATCTACAAAAATATAGCCTAAATATAAATTTGCAAGCACAGGCTACACCTTCGTAGGCCTACATATAACATACCAATTACGAAGCCAAAAATTATTAGTTAAAGTAAACATGATTAAAGTAAATGAGCAAAGCAATTCTTAAAGAACATAAACATCAAATTTAAATTATTATTTTTTTAAAAGAATGGCGGAGGCATGACATTCCTTGATAAAAAAAGATAATAGCCAATTCTCTTTTTTCTTAACTGATTACAGGCTTCTTAAAAGGATTTTTGAAAAAATAGCTCAGTCGAAACATGTAAGTTTTCATTTCATGTAAGAACTATTTCAATACAATATTACGTGATCTTTTTCAATTTATTTAAAACAATCGTTGATTTCTTATGGGAATTCAACGATTGTTTTAAACAAATTGAAAGAGAATCGGCAATTGTATTGAAATGTTCCTCAAATCAAATGAAAACTCTTGTGAAAAAGTACATTCCTCGACTGAGATCGACATTTTTAAGTATTTTTATGAAGCCTGTAATCATAGTTGAGAAGTTTTTTATCCCATGTTAAATTTGGCGCTCAGCGTTTGGTTGGTAGACTCAACTCCCTGCCGGTTCAATTTTTTTAAATTATTATTCTTCCAATGATTATTTTTTAATTTTTTCAATAATAATTTTCAATTGGAGGCGGAGGTATGAAATGCTAATAATTGATAAAAATAAAAAATGAGATGATTTTCTATCTGCAAGATTCTACCAAAGATCATAAATAACTTCATAATTCCACATTCAAGACCATAAATAGCTTGAATGCTTCATCTATGATTCTACTAAAATCCAAGAAAGGGAGAAACTGCCCAGCAGTTCAGAGACTACATAACAAAAGAGCAGTGTGTGTGTGTGTCCGAAGCCCGAACAGGTAGGTCCGATTTTCTATAAAAGAAAACGAAGTACGGCAACGTTGAGGTGTGCTTGTTACTAATCTGACTTAAAACTCACCTCCAGTTGTAATTGTTGTCGTTTATCCAGAACAATTATTATATTACACACACATCCAGTGTTAGTGTCACACAATCACTCTACACAGATCACCACAGAGATCACATTCATGAAAAAGTAAAAATGGAATTATCATGAGCCATAACACCTACTCACGGACTACATGCGATCGCGACAGACTTCAATCTGCCGTGTGAAGATTGAGTCTGAAAGTTTCCGAGTTTCGCCGTCAGAATGTGCTAGATACGCGGTCGATGGTGCAGCCCGCTTGCTATTGGTCGAAATCTCCACGGCTAGTCATTTTGCTCTTACGCAAAAAGTCCGCGAGTCCAAGAAGTGAACAATGATTTCCAGGAACTGGCAGCGCAATGAAGATACTCGTCACCAAGGACAACAAGGTCTGGAGCCGTGGATGGGGACGCTTGATGAACGTGTTTTTCAAGAGGAATTTCGGGGAACAATGGGATTTATGTTGATGGGTTTTGGGAGATGAGCGCTCTTGTTTTGAATCATTCGAAGATATAACGGGAATTAGATTTATGGTGGAGCTAATTGATAATTCCATTTAAAACAGCTTGAGAGAGAATTTCGATAAGTTATGCAGGGTCGAAGAAAAACAGAAACTAATGGAGAAAATGGAAAAGTAGAACAGAAATAAGAGATAGAAATAGCAGATAGAAACAAATTCAAAGTTTTTTATTCACAAAATACACATGCACAATATAAAATTCCAAACATACTGTGCATATTCCCCACAAAGACAGAGGTCTAAGTGTGGAGAATGAGTTTATATTGTAGATAAAACAATACAGTACCGTACTTGTATATTGAACGCAGTATAACATCCAAGGGAACAAATAGCATAATAACTAATAACATATTGACCAATATTCACATTATTATAGAATAGAAGAGAGTACAAAAGAAAAATCCTTACTAGGCGTGATTAGCAATAGAATAATTAGAAAAAAACAATAGCTGAGATGAATGAAAGAAAGACGTGTATATACGCGTACACACGTATATACACACAACTATAAGTGGAACTCAATATCTATAGACGAATTGAATCAGTTGCTCAGCAGCCTCCCTACCGATTTCAAATACAACCATCTATTCAAATGGAGTTTGTAAGTGTTAATGCTGAAGTTTTCTACTTGTTTTAGGTTCTTGGGGATATATCTGTATAAAATATGACAAATATACTTACTATTATACCTTAAGCAGTTATGTAGGGGTCGGGAAAGGATACTACCAAAATTAGTGAGATTTCTAGTGTTATATGCGTGAAATAGATTATTGAATATTCAAACAGGAATGAAAAATAGACGATATAAACAGGAATATAAAATAGAATAGAAGAAGCATTAGACCCTAATAGAAATGAAAACAAGGAAAATAGGTGCGGGAAGAAGAATAAGAAGGAGGAAAAGAAGAAAAAGATTAGATTATCTTTCGTGTGTGGTAGGATGTAGAAAAGAAACTCAATTATGGAAAAGTTGGTGAAAGAATATATTTGAACATTTTAATTTTGTTAGCTATCATTACACAGAAGTTAGTAGTTAGGTAGGCTTTAATTCAACTAAAGGCTATAATGCTACAACTACAGGCTACAATGTTAGTTGAAGTTTATACAGAATTCAACGATATAATCGAACGGATGAGCAAAAAAATGTTTTTTCAAGTAACACAAAAAAATAAAAATAGATTAAAACAAAAAAAAATACAATGAGTGCGCTTTTCTGTACAACAAAAACTTACTGTAAACACTTGGAATTTAGACTTTTTGAGAGATTATGCTTAATTTAAGTTTATCACTGATCGAGAATTTTATTTTAATATTTTTGGAATCAATAGTTTCTCAGCAAAAATCTGATTAGTCTGAAAAATCTGATTAACAAAATACTAGACCTAATCTAGATGATAATGATTATAACAATAGCAAAACAAATGGAATATCAAACTCAAAGTAGGTCTCTATTAGCATAGACGAACCATCAAGTTACTATCCCTCCCTGATGAATGCTATTAGTTTAACCTCTATAAGTTTCAACTCTAGTTATTTGAGGAACATGTTATAGGTAGGTTGCTACTATATTTATTCATCAAATAGCAACAAGATACAGTCAACAGCTTGCAAATATATAAAAGTAGGTCAGTGACCAAATAAATGGAAGAACCAATTGTGTAAACAGGGGTTGGAGAAAGTTGTATAATAGGAGCCTTTTGTTTACATTGGTCATTACCGTTAGGCCTTCTGACAAGACCTGAAAGACAGGTTCAGAAATTGGGTGCACTGCACAGTTAATAAACTATTATTCGGAATCCTTCTTATTTTTGAGTGGTCATCCATGTGCTAGAAATCCTTCAAAATTGGTTACAATGGTGAAAGTTTGGAGCTTCACTGGGAGTCGGATATGTGTGGTAACTGGTAATAGCTATTTGTGTAACTAGAGTGCAAAACACCGTTTTTCTGCATCGAGAGAAACAGTTTTTTTCACAAGCCAAAGGCGAGTGAAAAAAGTTTCTCGAGTGCAGAAACAATACTTTGCGCTCGAATTACACATTAAATTTTTCCTACAGTAATGTATAAAGTAATTCAAACAGAACAAAACAGGGCATACATAACCTGAAAATTCCTCACATATCCTATCTTCGAATCAAATCGATTTCATCAACAACAACTGCAACAACTATTCACAGCTGAAGCAGAGTAGCCAACCTATTTTTGAATGCAGAATAGGGAACCTGCGTATTACATGCTCACTATTTTGTGTTGTTAGGTTGCAAATTTGGAGTGCGGAAAGTACTTTCCCGCACTGTAATTTACTTTCCCGCACTGGTGCAGGAATAGACTATTTTGCGTGCTACAGTTAGTGCAAAAATAGGCACTTTTTCGGGTCACTGTAGGAAAAAAATCTTTTCTGGAAAAATTTGAGATTGAAGAGCAACTCTTAAAATTATTGAAAAAAGATTGAAAGTGGGGGATGGAGTAATTTTTATCTTGATTTGCTGATTTTCTATGATAGGTTATACAGTTATATTGGAAAACAGGAGGAACGCCCAAATTTTTTCTGGAGCGTAATAGTAGTTTATGCAACGATTTTATTTTGACCCTTATTAAGGCACGAGTTAGATGTAAGTTATAACACGAGCGAATGCGAGTGTTATAAATATCTCACGAGTGCCTTAATGGCCAAATAAAATTGTTGCATACACTATTTTATCTACGACCACTAGTATACATTTAATTAAAACAATTTCATTTTACCTGTGACGGTCAGAGATACCTAACCTCTCATCTCAAATATGAGAAGTTATAGTAGATTGTTAGGTTAAAGTAGCTGGTGTAGCAGTTTGATGAAATCAGCTGATAGTTTCACAATATTGATTCTATCAAAAATGCTTCTGATTGGTCCAGAACCTGTGTTATAATGTAGAACCTGTACTATAATGAGCTCTTTATGCAACGGGTTTCAAAAAGCATTTCGAAAAGACAGCTGTTTTGGCATCAATTGTGAAACTGTAATGTATACATTATGACATGGTCGTAGATAAAGGGATTTTTGGACACTCATTTTTGTTTCTGGGGCCTTATATTTTTAATAGAGTCCCGATTGACTTGAGGAGATGTATTTCTCACACTATTTTCTGTAAGAGAACTGAGAAATGGCTATTCGAATTGAGCGACACGACTTGTGAGAAATATATTAAGATGAAAATAATGTAATATTTGCCGAAAAAAGGTCTGGAATCAAAATCAATAGTCCAATTCACTATTTCAAAAAAAAATAAATTGTAATGTTTAGGTTTAGAGTAAATTATCTCTAACTGTCGCAAAAATTGATTGCCAGTATAATTTTATGTTGAAAAATGAATATGACGAGCTAGAAACTAATTTACTCTGTTGCGCTGCAGGCAGAGAAAATAGAATAGTATTACTATTCTATTCTCTCTGGCTGCAGGCAGTATTGAAACCTTGTAATATATATGCTGACTAGACTCAAACTATTTTTGTATAAGTTTAAAGCTTAATTGCACACTGGCCACATGTACTGGAAGTAGTGTTAATTTCCTGGATGTTGTTTCAAAATTTGTATTATTTGTTTTTCTTGGTTGGAAATAAAATTCATTATTCATTACAACTGTAAAAATAAGGTCCTCACCTACTCTCATAAATGATACAAAATCACAGCTTATTTAATTTTATTTGGTGATTTCTTATACCCTTTATCATTGTCGGTTCGCGTATGGTGAAGAGAATACATAGAGATGGTAATAAATTTCAATTTCTCAATTTAAACATTGATTGAACAATACTTTTAATGATTGTAATGTCCTTGGATTACTCCCATCACTAAACTTAAGTTATTTATTTATTAATTCGTATATTATTGAAGTGTGGGGTACAACTTATAACACACATTTAAAAAAACTATTTAATTTGCAAAAATACATGATAAGGGCCGCCCTAGGGAGACCCAGACTATACCCTAGCAGGTTAATCTTCAAACGAATTAAGAGTATTTACGATTAGACAAACTTATGATGGAAATGTAATACTTTTTATGAACAAATATAAGCAATTATTCACTGTTCATAAAACACCATATAACATACGTCAATCAACTACAAACATTTACAATACTGACAGGATAAACTTAACCATAAACCGACATCAACTATTTTACTACAGTAATGTTTAAATTAATAAAATTCCAGTTACATTTGTAAACAACGCAATTAACAGTAACATATCGAAACAAATAGACACTTGGATTCATGATAACAATTACTTCGACTTAACAACATATAGTTTTTTCATGCTCGGCGTATTTTGTGGCCTTTGACCTCTCTATGGATCTACATCTGTTTGGATTTTCACATTCCCTTGGTATAACATAACTTATTTTCATTTTTTATAACTTTTAAATTTTCTTTTTTCATATAACTTTTCCTCTATTTTTTTGCTGAATTGCTTATAATTATTGTATATAAACATTACTGAGAGAACTCGCGGCTAGCACACAAGTTCAACTTACGCTAGTCGCGCATCCAAATATTATTATAAATAAATATTGTTTTATCTTTGATACATTTATTTCACTGTACTTACACAATATGTTAATCTTTAAAATATTATATTAACATACAGTTTTTATTCATTGTTGAAGTGCTTGTGATTATTATTATTTGCATTGTATTTTTATGGTATGCAATAAAATTTGATTTAATTTATAGGGTATAGGCTAAACACAACTGATTGTAAAGAAACAATAGGCTATTTAAAAGCCCAATACTGCATCTATTACTAAATTATGTACCTAATTCAGGCAATGTAATGTAATTTATGTAAGTTAAGTCCACAAGTTACTTTACTAAAAAATTTCATTTTGTATTTTCAATAAATTTGCATTCAACTTATGATTGAGCATAACGCATCATTATTAAACTTTGTTTATATTCGCGAAGCGTATGCCCGCCCTCATAATAGTTGAGTAGCTACTAGCATAGACTAAGTAATTTAAGAATTCTTGATGGTGTTCTATGCTACTAGTCTACTACTAATTTTTTTTCAAGCATTGTCAAGTTTTAGGGTCAAGTTTTATGTAATGTATTTGTATAGGCCTACTCATTTCTCATTTCAAGAATCCCTCAAATCAAGAGACACTAACGGAACGTTTTACTATTTAGCTGATAAAGCTTTTTATAGTGTACAAGAGCTCCTTTCACATCAAAATTAAGCCTCAACTCAACTAATTGATGTAGTAATTATGATAACTAGTGTATAATTGTTGATCTGACTTGTCTTATACTCCTTAGCTGGAGTCTCCAAGACGCAATCTAAAAAAAAAGTTCATAAATACGGGTCTTGAGGTGGTTTGGAACCTATCTAAAACTGTAGGTTCACAATTCATAGTATCTTTGTATCATATTTCAACTCAAGCGTACCAAGACGCTAATCTCAGACTCATGTGAACTCGTATCTGTAAGATAGGTTACGAACTCCTAGACTTTTTTCTCTGATTTTCCAGCAAAAAAGACTTTTTTCTGCTGTAAAATTAATTTCCAGTTGTTCGGAACCCACCTAAAACTGTGGATCCAACTGATCAATCACCACCATCCAACTCTTTACCCAAGCATAGGTTTCCGACCTACGTGGGCTTCATCCTCAAGAAAAGAAAATAGAAGAAAAAAACAGGTTGAATTGAGAAACTCCTGTTTGGAAGTCGGGCAAAAAACTAGAAAAATCATGAAATATAACTGAAAGACCGCATAACCACTCGTAAATTTACGTGAATGGAGAGTGTGTAGGCGACACTGAACTTATTGCATCAGAGCAGTACCCTCATCCCCTCAGATTCAACCTCTCTTCCTCATACTCGTCCTCACACCAGTCCCTCATTTCCCTCACACCCTCCTACTCGTTCCCAACCCCACCCAAACCCCCTCAATCTAATCCTCTTCTCATCTTGCTCATAGTCATCCTCCTCACTCCACCCTCTCATTTTCCTCCTCACTTTCTCCTACTCGTCCTCACCCTCACTCAAATCCCGGAATGAATGAGTCAAGCTGTGTCTCCTCTGAGGGATGAGAAGGGCTTAGGGCGGGAAAGGGATTCTCGCCTACGCTATTCAGCCACCATGATAATATCGATCGCCGCCGTTTTAAAAGGTCGGGCATGCTTGTGTAGTATGCCACTTGCCACATTCCACTATCGCCTGCTATTCAGCTAGTGGGGAAACACCCCGTCATTGAGGGTCACATCGCCAGTGACCTTTTACACATTACATTTTACACTAATCATTTCACACCTGGGAGTACATGGAAATAAAATTTAGTTCCCTATCGACTACAAGTAAATATTGTAAATATAGTATTGTTCACCATAGGCGTGCGCACATGGGTGCCATGGCACCCATGGACGTTTCAAGAGGGCCCCGATTTGAGGGTTGGAATATAATTGTATCCTCTGAATAAATCTCTAGAGACTTTATTGTCTATAATTATCAACTTATAATCTGTGAAATATACAGCTAGCGGAAAATATAGAGGATAACAATTTTTAGCAATTTAAATATTTTAATTTTATAAGTTTAGATTTTTAATTTGAAAAAAAAAATCTTTATTTATTATATTTCAAAATCTAGCAATAAGAATTTTTTTCATACCTAAAAAAGGTTTAACAATTTATTTATTATGATATAATTTTTGTCCACAATTTTTCATTAAATAGATCTTTTTAAAGAATTTTAACCTTGAAGAAAATCATGTAAAAATGTGTGGGGTAGGGATATGTATAAGTCCTTTTTTCCCTCTATGGAGTGTTTTCACTAAATAGTTCAACGTGATTTAACGGTACGAGGGTGGGGATATGTATTAATATTTTAAATACAGGGGGGGCCCATTTTCGTCACCGGCACCCATAGGAGTCAAGCCCTACGCACGCCTATGTTGTTCACTATTCAATTCTCTATTCAAAATATATTACAAAATTGCTATTATTTATTATTTGAAAGTTTTGTACTTACTTTTTTCAATGTGTTTTTCTTGTATCCATCAATTAACTCCTCTGAGCAATTGTAATTTGCTCAGAGAAATTATATTATTCACTAGGGTGGGTCGAAAAAGATTAGTATTGATTTCCAATAGGACTTAAAAACTGCGTATTCATGTGCTGATTAACAAAAAAAATAAAAATAGGTTTAAAAATGTCGCTACGCGTATTCAGTTCACGTTTAAGTACTATCGTGAAATGAAATTTTCATGAGATTTTTCAACATTTTGTAATTTTTAAAACTTCAAGGGCGATGCGCGAACTGAAGACGTGAAGTGAGATTTTCCGTTAATCAGAACATAAATACACAGTTTTTGAGTCCTATTGGAAGTAATAGGATAATCCAAAAATAATGTTTTTCGGCTCGCCCTACGCCCCTACTATCCTCTGGTTTACTACTTCTGGTAATTTGTTTTGTAAGTCCAGTACTGTATTTTGTATTATGAATATAATTTTCCTATATTCTAAATGGTACCAAATATTAGTTACAATTTTTTCAAAGGTAAACATTGTAGAAACGAAAAGTTCTCCTGGAAGAAAACTTTCTCAACGAGTCAGTGGTGGATTATTAATAATGTCCGGCTTTGAGGGGATAATAGGCACCTAGTTTAGATTACCGACTCTTAGCATGAACTACATGCAACATTTATTAGTGAGCCTATCTGAATTCTTCCACTTCAATGAGAATTGTGTCGTATAATAGCACGCATGTTTGGTCGCCAGTCAGTCTGACTTCTATCGATCAAGCCTTCATAGACTGGCAGACGCTTCACGACGCTGTTCAAACGAAATTCAAGACGCCAGGAAGACGCCACCCTCTTTTTATGGGTTGTTTCCCGCCAAAAAAGACGTAATAGTTGTGTAAAGCTCATTTATCCATTCAAAAATCCAACTGTACAACAATCAAAATAATTCTAACGTAATTTATTCGCGAAGTGCCTTATTTTGGAAAAATATTTTTAAAAAGAATTTGTTGTATTAGACAAGATTTTGTGGTAGGCCTATCGATAAGCTAAATTAAGTCATTTCCAATTGAAATTCTCTAGCAAACCATCACCAGATTTACACATTAAAATTCCATGACCATGAAACCTGTGTCTGTCAAGGAATAGAAAGAGTACCTTTCAAGAGGTACTTAGGAATAACACTTCATAACCATTTGAAATGGAACTTCCACATGCAGCATTTAATATCAAAATTGAAATATCTCATAGATATTATTTATAAGATCAACGTGATATATGTTACATATTATTATTTGTTCCAATATGGAATACAGTCGTGGGGAGAGATTATCGATACACGGGTCCAGAACCCGTGTTATAATGTAGAACCTGTACTATAATGAGCTCATTATGCAACGGGTTTCAAAAAGCATTTCGAAAAGACAGCTGTTTTGGCATCAATTGTGAAACTGTAATGTATACATTATGACATGGTCGTAGATAAAGAATATTAAACTTCTTGTTGAAAATTTAACGTGATTGCAAGTCGTTAAATTTACAACAAAAAGTTAATATTAACAACGCAGATCGTTATAGAACAAGAAATCCAAGAATATTAAATTTGGACTACACAAGCACCATATCAGAGCATACATTCCAGTTTTTTTTCGGAGGATGAACCCACGTAGGTCTGATTGTACCCTAGAAAGTGTTCATTTGTCGAGTTTGGAGTTCCTACGTTGAGGCAGGTGTTTGCCAAGAAAATTATCACACACTAATAAACGTATGAAACTCCTTACGAATTTGCATAACATAGGCCTACGCCCATCTGTCTCGAACTTATTTTTTTTTTTGTAGATTACGTCTTGGAGACTCCAGTTAAGGAGTATAAGACAAGTCAGATCAACAATATTATACACTAGATACCATAATTACTTCAATTAGTTGAGGTGAGGCTTAATTTTGATGTGAAAGGAACTCTATATACTGTACTTTTGTACTAGATCATTTACCAGATTATCTATAAATAAACATCAGTTCTCATAATTACATAGTGTTTTTCGCTAATAAAATTCCCAATCATCTTAAAGCCAATATTTTTACAAGGAAACTTAGTAGAGAAATTGGTGAATGGTTAAAAACAAACATTTATATTAAAATATCGTAGCCTATAATTTAGGCTATACCTTCTTAAGGTGATTTTCGTTGGAGCTTTGAATTTCTAATATTGCTTGGTGGAGATTATGTGTTATATTATTCATACATTTATTGCTGTTTGAGTACTGTACTATGTTTTTTGATCTCACTGCTGGCACTCAAGTTCATCTTCTGCCGGTAGTGCCAAAGCGTTTACTCTATATTGTTATTAGTAATAGATTAGAATAATAGCCTGTACATGTACTGTACTGCAGTGTTTCCCAAACTTATTGGCTCCAAGGACAATAAGTCCTTAAAACCAAGCCGTCCTCGCGGACCCCCTATTTTTCCCCTCACCCTCTTCCATGCCCCATGGCTCATCCTCATAGTAGGCTATTACTATTGTACAATGAGACATTGACATACCAATTTTAGAGGCTTAAATCAAATATGATTTGACAAATATGATTATGAATATGACAAACAACAAAAAACTGGGCTCATCAAAATAAAATGAAAATCAAATTCAAAAGATTCAATGAGATGAATAAAGTACTTTGATTTTCTAATTTCCAATGTTTTAGGAATGATTTCCGATATTTTTAATCTTAATGCGGTTTCAACATTTTCAACCGATTTCTCTTGACAGTTTTTGTGTTGCATAGTGTTGAAAGTTTTCACTTACACAGATAAGTAGTACAAAAAGGCATAAGGTGCCTAAGCGCCTTTATTGATAAGTCCTTTTATTCTGCATATACGAGAAACCAAAAGTGTGACAGATCGATTTTTTTCGACGCGACCTACACAATCAAAGAGCACCGAGTAAAATAAATGTATTCTTGAAATGTTTATTTTTTAATTTCTCATGCTAGTCCGCGGACCCCCTTGGATAGGCTCGCGGACCCCCGGGGGTCCGAGGACCACACTTTGGGAAACTCTGCTGTATATTATTGAAGAAAGAATTCTAAAACAAAAATAAACAGAATTTTGATCTATTTGCAATTTTTATAACAGTTTACCGAGCAAATACCGTTTATTCCGTTGTTTTTTTAGGATGAATCCCACATTGGTCTTAGACCTGTGAGTGGGTAATGTTGGATGATAGTGATTGACGAGCTGGACCTACAGTTTTAGGTGGGTTCCGAACCACCGGGAAGTGATTTTACAGCAGAGAACAGTGTCTTTTTTGCTGGCCAATCTAATCGGTCACTCTTACAAAGAATGCCCAGGAGAACGTAGCTTATCTCTATCTGATTGAACAGATACCTTCTACGGCTCACGGTTATCACTTCCCACTTACACCATCTCTATAATCTACTGTTAGCAGCCTATTCTGCATACAGTTAACTTATTGTATTAAAATAGAACGTAGAACCTTTTACTGAAAATCATGTTAATACTTGCACGGTGAAAGTTACCAACAGTTTAGTTGATGACAATAATATTCATGATAATGATATTGATGAAAATGATGGATCATCCTATCTATTGTTGAGATGTGCCTGTCCTTCGGGTCTATTATTGTGCAGGATAGGCCTGTTATATATTTATATATACCGTATTGAGAATCCCGGCATTGTTGCGCTATTTAGGGAGAGGGACTTACCATGTCCACGTCCATCAGACCATAGCTTTACGGATGATAATCTTTTCACCAGCACTCTTTTCATTAAACAGGTGGCTGGATAAAAATAGGCTATAAATCTAGAAATTGAAAAAAGTAACACTAAATTTTCATTGTACGCTACCGACATACGAATAACATACGAACATATTGGACTTAATTACACTATTTTTTTTGCTGTTGTATTAATTTATAGACAGAATAACAATAAAGTGAAGATGCAACAGACAGGTCCAAAACTACTCTCTTCACTATACGCTAGCTATATTGTCCAAAACATTGAGGTTAATTTACACTAAAAGTATATATTTACTGATAAACTTTTCTTCAAAAAAAATGAAATGGTGTTACTTCAGTGCGGCTCATAACAACTGTTTTAAATTAAACATTAGTTGATGATAATCTTACTGGAAGGTGATTATGATGAAAGTACCTTAAGAAAGGTACAATATGATGAGGAATTATTTATTTATTGTGACAAATTTACAACGAATGTGAAGGTGTAACAAACTCAAGTCCAAAACTGCTCAAGTCCAAAATTTGGAATACAGTGGAACCATGATAAATCGAATCTCAAGGGGAACAGCAAAAATTCGATTTATCAAGGATTTCGATTTATTGAGGTTCGATTTATCAAGGTCCATCTTAAAATACTTCGATTTATAGAGGTTCAAAACACTTACCTTTTCAGAATCTTATCCAATAAGCATGCAACTTCGATTTACTAAGGTTCTCTTATTACAACTTCGATTTATAAAGGTCCGAAAACTGCAAAACTTCGAATAATAAAGGGTTTTCTGCCGAACCTTCGAATTATAGTGGTTAGTATTAAAGCTCAATAGATCCAAAAACTTCGATTTATCAAGGTAATATCCATGAAATCTTCGATTTCTAAAGGTAAAATAACATGGTGGTAGGATAGCAAGTTCTAGGGGAATTGGAAAAATTCGATTTGTCAAGGATTTCGATTTATTGAGGTTCGATTTATCAAGGTTCTACTGTATTGTTACAGGTTAACTATGTCTAAAATAACGCTGGCAACACTTAAATTTATCACTCGCACTTCATTTACACAAATATTCACAACACTCACTGATCAGTAATTTTACAGAAAAATAAGCAATTTAAAACAGATAAATCGATATTGTTCAACTGATAATGAGTTTTCAATATTACCATACAAAAATCAATCACTAAATGTCAAAAGGCCGATCTAAAATTAAATAATAACTGTACGATAAACTGTCCAATAATATTCAAAAAGAAACGTTGAGGAAGAACAATTAACTTACTTAGCACAAGTCCGTAATACAGTAATAGGTAAAAGAATTATCACTATAGAACTGTCAAAAGAATTATCACTATTGACAATGAAAGTTCATTAGATGTTTTGTAATAACGCCAACGGGATTGCACTGTCCATATTAACGGGAACTGTCACTACTGCCACTTATCAACGTAGAACAACAACTGAACTACTTGTTTATCACGACGAATTTCAAACAAGACTGAACTAATTTACAAACGTCTCCCTCTATTTATATAATTTTCCATAATTGAGATATCTCTTGATTTTTCTATCAACTTCTACCGAATTATAAAATAAACAATGAAAGACCTTCACACCTTCCACAATATTTGATAAGACTCCATTAATTTCCAATCAAACAACTAGAACATTCTACAAAAGTCCAAGTAAACACCATAAAAGTGTCAAAAGCAGAGTAATTAATTGCTTAGAAGTAAACATTTACATAGCAGATAACACCAAGAACCACTGTGCCTTCTTTCTTTCTATTCTCTCCATTTTCATATTCACTACAATATGTTTATGTTGCATTGTCCAAAACATTGAGGTTAACTAAAAATTTAAGATTTTCTAAAAACCTTCACTCGAAAAATAACAAAATCAATGATCTCACGAACCACTATTAATTTAAAAGTTCACTTGAAACGAAACACTAAAAACAGTTAAAAATAGAATGAAGAGATTATGTAAATAAGAGTTTTTTTTAATTGTAATTTAGTCATTGTGGATGATTCCTACATAATCTGTGGTTTATTGTAGCTGAAGAGGTTACATATATTTTTATTTTGTTAACTTTTCATGTGAAATTTAACGACTTGCAGTCAAATATTTGTTAAGAATTATAACTCACTTAATGAAATGAAAATATGCTTAATCTGTAGGCCGAGCGCTTTCAAATCTATGAGATCCATCTTCAGAGGCCTCTGAGAGCGCTTTCAAATCTATGAGATCCATCTTCAGAGGCCTCTTCAGAGGAAACCTGAAGGTCAAGAGGCCAAGAGGCCTCTGAAGATGGATCTCATAGATTTGAAAGCGCTCTCAGAGGCCTCTGAAGATGGATCTCATAGATTTGAAAGCGCTCGGCCTACAGATTAAGTGAGTTATACTTATTCTTAACAAATATTTGACTGCAAGTCGTTAAATTTCACATGAAAAGTTAATATTAACAACGCAGTTCGTCATGGAACAACAAATCCAGGGATTTTATTTTGTATTATTAGTTGATAAAGAGAATTTATTATTTTTAGTTTGTTGCACTACTGCTAAAATAATGTGTTATAGGCTGGCTACACCGTCCACATTCAATAGAAGGGAGAGCTCAGTTCTTTGAAGTATGTTTTATTCCTGTTTCTAACAAGGAAATTAAAATCATATTTCATTTACTCAAAACACCTCTTATATTAAACGCGTAATCGTCTGGCTCTCAAAGGGTTAAGGAATATGGAATCAACATTTTATTTCAATCGAAATCAATAATATTGGAATAGTGTAGCAAATATTTCTTTTTACAGCATTACAAAGCAGTAGTCAATTAGTCTCATTGCATCAGCTCTGTAATGTTTTGCTGTAGTTGAATCATCAGCATTTCTTTCGACAGTGAGTGACCTTGATCAGTACCACTGGCACCACTCTTCAGGACCAAGATGAAGAAAACTATAATAGAAGAGGATGAAGAAAAAGAGAAAGAAGAAACTCGTTCATCGTATGGTTTGACTGGGACAAAAATATTGTTATTGTCTAAATCCGAAGAGAGACTTGGAGCCAGGAAGGTATTGAGCAGGACTATTCCATCCTGCTTGGAGCACAATTGAGGAGAGAGGAAGCAAGCAACATTCCAGGAGCGCAAGGGAGATAGAGAACACATATAGTGCAGGACGCGGTGAGGTGAAAGCAAGCCCAGTACCAGGTAAGAGAACTGGTAGTGCGGTAGAAGGAGAAAGGAGAAGTGGTTGGCGGATGAGTCATCCTATTTGACCTGCAATTCCTCTTCCACAGCTCCTTTTTCTCGTGTCTCATTCTCGTTCTCTCTCACTCAGTCACTTTCTCACTCAATATATCCTACACACTCACGAACTCTCTATTTCTCTCTACTCGTCCACAACACAAACCTGAGCCTTGTCGAACAAAATTAAACTCGAACATAGACCAAATGGATATAGTGGCCTGCACCTGTTTTTATCATCATGGAAACCTTACCAAGGTTCAAGGTCTGTTTTTGTTGTGAAGCGGTAGCGGGATATTTTTTTCCCTGAGCATTGACCGATCCTGCCGTGTCCAAACAGGAGAATTTGAATCCCGTAGAAAAAAGAGAAAACTGTCAGGTTTTGAACAACGTCATTGTGAAACATAATAAAGAAAAGAAACACTGGGGCCGACTTTGAGGGGGCAAGCCCCCCCCCCCCCCAATAATCACTCTAGAGTGGTAGTGCATAAAACAACCTGTATCAATGTACATGAGAATGGATTTCATTAGTTAAACAATTATACAATAATTTTTTACTAACACACAAGATCCAACTGCAGTGATATAACGATGTAAAAGGTAATACAGTAAAACCTGTGTAAGACGGAACTCCACCGGACTGAAAAAATTTCCGTTTTGGCAGGATTCCGGGTTAGACAGGGTGATCATACTGTACAAAATTCCTAGGGACTGGATGAAACATTCCGTTTCAGCAGGTTTCCGTCTTACAAGGGGTCCGTCTTAGGCAGGTTTTACTAATATGTTACGATAATTTTCTATCAACACATACAACTACACTCATATAAGGGCAATATATGAGAATATATTGATATCCATTGTATAAAGTTATACAATAATTACCATATTAGTATACCATAATTAGTAAATATGGTAAGTATACCATAATTATTTTCTACTGACACATGCAACTGCATTGTTATGAGGTAAAGTTTGCTGCAAAAAACTTACATCCAAAGGCGCTGAAGAATGTTCATGTTTATCCACTTTGAGTGTTATCAAAGTATTTTTAATCCTCATGATGTATTTCTAATCAGAACAACCTGGCAAAAAAGTAGAATTGAAATAAGTATAAGTGAAATAAAATAAAACAGATAGAAACATTAATAAAAAAACGGAAACTTGGAAACAAGTCACCCTTCAGAATTTGAACTTTTCAAAAATTTCTATGGAATTGATTATCAATTTAAAAAAGAGAATTAAATGGAAATAGCATAGAAATAATTATAAATAAAATCTAACCACCTATTTTTGCGTGCAAGGAATTCCAAGCACGCAAAACCCTAAATAGAAAGTTTCTGTGCCAGTGCTTAAAAATTTCGTATACTTTTTGGTAGGACCGCCCTTTTATAAATACAAAATAAATAAAGGGTGGAAAAATAAATTTAAAAAACCAAAAAGCGGGAGGTTATCGCGTACTAACTGTTGAAAGGTGGTATTGAAAACAGGATAATAATATTACAAAATATTAAATAAAGTTCAAATTAATCCACAGGAAGGATTACTGAACCCCACAAACCCCAAAATTTAAACTCTAAGCGGTCTTATCTCACAAAATAAGTTATAGACAAGAAAAAAATGTCTCGCCAATTACCTTCCAATAACAGCCACAAGAAACTTCAGAAGAAATATTACTAAAATTCCTATTGTCCAGCTACTTGTTAATGATATTTTATGTGGGTGAAAGCTGATAGCTCACCAACTATAAAAGTTAATATAGAGTTTCAGTCAATAAACTAGCTTATAATGCGACTAGAATAATTTAATTGTTGTTGTTTTTAGCACATACTATATAAATATGTATGATTCCGGTGGTTCGAAATCCACCTAAAACCGTAGGTCCAGCTCATCAATCACCATCATCCAACTCATTACCTACGCACAGGTCTCAGACCTATGTGAGCTTCATTCTCCAAAAAAAAAATGTTTAGAAGCAAATCGAATTTATGTTTAATATTGATCTAACAATGGTTGAGTTCATGTAAGCCTTCCCGTTCACCGAAAACTAAGGCTTATTCTGGTCTATTTACATTTTTAAACATTTAAATTTGAATAGACCAATCAGACGACTTGGTTTCCGGTGAAATTTCATTCACCGGTAAATGGTTCAGTAGCGGATCCAGGAGGTGATTTCGGGGGGGGGCAAACACCGGGGGGTTTGGGGGTATGGAATACCCCCCAACCAAAGGGGGGGAGGGTCCGGGGATTTTTAATAGAAAATGGTGTATTTTGACATAGTTTTTGATGCCCCTCATAATGTTGTCATGGATAGCAATCTTTTATCAATATGTATGTACAAATTGTATTTGTATTGGTAATTTGCATTCCTTACCGTTTTACCTGATAATTTATATATCATTGTATTTTTTCTTATAAATTAAGTTTTCAAGTTGTTACGTATCAAATTTCAAATGAGTTCTCATCCAATTTACTAAATAATTATTGAGCACATTTTTTTAGATATAAAAATATTAATATGAATAAGGTAATGATTTGATAAAATATGAAGCATTTTGAGTGAAAAATTGTATTACAAACCAAAGAAGTTATCTAAAACCATTTATTTTTTCAAGGATAACAGTAAGTTATTCTAAAAGCTGCAACTTTTAAAAAGTTTTAAAAGTAACTGTGCTGCACAAGTAACATGGATGGCTTTACACAAATTAGAAACAGCCAATTTTTGTTGCTTCCATAATTTCGTCCTAGTTTCTATTAGATTTATGCAGTTTTTTTTTCTTTTTCTCTTGGATCTCGGTGGGGGGGGGGCAATTGCCCCCTTTGCCCCTCCTATTGGATCCGCCACTGAAACGGTTAGGCTCCCGTGAACTCAACCAATATAAAATTGGTACCTATTTTTGTTAATTATTGTGAAAAAAGTTAGTAATGCTTTGTTGATTTTCATATTCCTGAATGAAGCCTTACCTCATCTACGATCAACACAACTTATTACAATAAACGATGCATGCGAATAAAACAAAAATAGCACCGATACTCAAACACTAGACATTTTAATAATTCACATACTACTTTAAACAAATTCACTAAGAAAAAGATCGTCGACAAGATCGAACAGAGTTGATTCAACTATACTAAACACTAAACAGTGATGCAAGATTTAGAAGAGCTGCCACCTAACGAAGATAACAGCTTCGAGATAAATTAAACTTTGAAGATAACAAACAAAACCTAATAGATACGATTTTGTTTTTATTAATAAATCTGGGACAGCAGACACTATCGTCTATTATAGGGAATGGTTTGCCCAAATTATTGAGACACTTATTGCATTTCAGCGCTCTAGGGCTCTTATCCGATCTTGTAGAGCAGCCTAGAGAGCACTCTAGCGCAGTGTCTTAGTTTGAATATGTCTACACAAATTACCGAAATACAAAATTATAAATAAAAATTCTAAGAATTGTAAAAAATTGTGAATTATTGATTGTATGATGTAAGTTATATATAGGGACTACTATATTGATAATAAATCATAAAATAATTATTAATAGCTTTTTATGACATTTTGATCAATATAAATTAACCAATTTGATGTTCTTCTTCTATTCGACTTTTTCTCTCAATATTTACTTATTGCGACAAATTTACAACGAATGTGAAGGTGGAACAGACTCAAGTCCAAAACTGCTCCCTTCACAAATTTTGAATATGATACATTGTCCAAAACATTGAGGTTAACACAGACTAAAAATTTAAGATTTGCTAAAAACCTTCACTCAAAAAATTACTAAATGAATCTTCTCAACATAAAATATTAAATATATTTTTAAAATATTAAAAATAAAATATACTTGTGAATTAAACACTTACTATCTTATTCGTGTGATGGCCATTTCGCATTGTTGGAATGCTTCCTCAGACACGTCAATGCGAAATGGCCAACACATTGTTAAAAATTCTCTATAATTATCTTCTGTATGTTGTAATGATTTTGGGATTGATGATAGATCCCTATGGTGGGCTTACCTTGTTACCAAATACGCTATTCAAAAAATATTGTTCCTTCTTGGAAATAAAGTTGATATTAAAAATATTACTTTTATATTTTTTTGGGGGATGAAGCCCACACAGGTCTGACACCTGTGCGTGGGTAATGAGTTGGATAATGGTGATTGATGAGCTGGCCTTCAGTTTTAAGTGGGTTCCGAACCACTGGGAAGTGATTTTACAGCAGAGAACAGTCCCTTTATTGCTGACAATCTAATCGGTCATCCTTACAAAGAGTGCCTAGGAGAACGCAGCTTATCTCTATCTGATTGAACAGATACCAGCTACGGCTAACACTTCCCAAATATATTAATTTAAATAAAAATAATTGTTTGAAAACACAATTCATATCTATTCTATTGAATTAAATAGACTATAAAAATACTAGCAGAACTTCGCCAGCTTCGAGAAATGAGATGTACCTTAAATGAAAATGAAATGAAATGAAAATATGCTTTATTAGGCGGAAGATATATATGCTTTATATATGCTTTAAAGAAGATATTGTGATTTTGTATTGAATTAGTTCCAAGTTAATTCAACAACAGAGTTAATGAATTCAACACCTATTATCAACATTTATCAACAAATATGTTTTTCATATAGCATATAGTATACGAAAAAATGACGAATAACTCAAAATCCAGCTCTAAAAGCTCTCCAAAAGATGATTGGAACAAAATAGCAGAAACTTTCTATATCATGTGACTCGGCAGTTGTCATTATTGTATTTAAAAAATTAGGAATAAGAATTTTTCATAGTAATACCAGAAAAAATAAGAACCATTATTAACTTTACTGAAAATTAATGATGGTGAGAATAGCTGACTAGTCTATGAAACAAACCTGAACTCAGAAATTGAACTACTGAAATAGCTAAATAGGCTACAATTTACGTACCTGCTGTTTTATTTGAATCCAATCCTTTTTTAATTCAGAGTTATAGTAACTTAATTTATTATAACTATACAATAAATCGATTGACTTTCACAAGTGTTTAAAGTTTAGATTGAGCGAGAATGCACCAGTTTCGATTTTTTTTTAATAAGAATAAAATTTATTTCCTAATCAAACAAAAATACATCAATTTAAATAATAAGAAATTAACTAAGATTCTAGACTATTCAGTTACCCATATTTCTACCCAGCAAAGCATAGCTTGAGCGCCAGATCGACCAAGGAAACATAAAATATAGTAGAATCACTACAGCTACAATATAAGAAATAATAAAATAAGCATAAGTAAAAAATAAGGACAAACAATAAATACAAATAACACATAAAAGATCAAGAAACTAGATCATAAGCAGTCTATTTAAACATAAGCAGCCAAGCATTTAAATGCCATAATATATTCCACACATCTTGACTTACACATGGCTCAATGAACCAATTTTTATGCAGATGTTTCAAAATTGATGTTAAAATCAAACATCAATTTGAAAATGATCGAAGTTTTCTTAGGAAAAGCAATATTCTTAGGCTTAGGCCTCTTCTGCATGTGATAGCTGAAAAATATAAGAATAATTTTATAAAACTGATCTTAATTACAACTGAATTCCTGTACCGAAGCACGGTTGAACCACTTTTACCTAATTTAGTAGCCATTTTGGTTGTGCTTCATTATTGACAATGATTTTAGTTCAGATCTTCATAATTTTAAGAAGGCACCAGTGTTACTATGTTTATAACTGATCTGTAGGGTTGCTTACACAGTGGAGCATCAAATACTAGATGATAATCACCAAAGAAAAATTAAAAACACGCTGTGAAATGGTGTATGACAGGAGCAGTGTGAATACCACTATTCCACAACATGTGTTTGATTTTGCGACGGTACCGGTAATCATCTTTCTAATTGTGTATAAATTGGAAGTGTGAACACCACCATTCCACAACATGTATTACATCCACAAGATGTCATATGCCCGGTTTCTGAGTCGTTCATTAAGTTTAATGGATCATTAACTAACAGCTGGAGCAATGGGCTAACATTGCTCCAGCTGTGAGTTAATGATCCATTAAACTTAATGACCGACTCAGAAACCGGGCATAAGAGTTTTGTCGGATAGACGATTTACCTGAGTTCCATACATTGAGAAAATATGTTGTAAAATTTCATCTGGGGTATTTGTCCAGCGACAGCTTGCTAGATTAAATGACAGAAGTTACTTTTTACAGCTTAGGCCTACCATGGGCTCTTACTGTCACATATAAGTTATGCTATCTTAGTATTTAATATTCATAAAAACAAAACCTCAGGGTGTTTAAGATCCAAAAGTAAGCGGTTAGGTGGAAAGAAAGAGTAAATAGATTAGATTCATGTAGGCCGTTGTTCAAGAGACTTTGGTCTCCTAACTGTACCCTGCTTATATGTGTATGAAGCTACTTTATAGTAAAAAAGAGTGATATTAACCAAAATCTTGACGTATACGATTATAATACAAGAAGCCGAGGAGATTATCACTTGGTGAGTCACAATAGTAGCTTATTCAAACAAAAACCTAATTAGATAACAAAAACCTAAACAATCAACAGCAGTTTTTTAAGAGTCTTGAAAATATAGAAATATTTAAAAAAAACAATTGAAAAAATATTTAGTTGATAAAGCTTTTTATAGTATACAAGAGTTCCTTTCACATCAAAATTAAGCCTCACCTCAACTAATAGATATATTAATAATTATGGTATAATTAAGATTGTATAATTATTGTTGATCTGACTTGTTTTATACTCCTTAACAGGAGTCTCCAAGACGTAATCTAAAAAAACAAGCTACCGCAGTTTTTAAAGTCTTGAAAATATAGACGTAGGCTATTTAAAAAAAGCAATTGAAAAAATATTTAGTTGATAAAGCTTTTTATAGAGTACAAGAGTTCCTTTCACATCAAAATTAAGCCTCACCTTAACTGAATGATATAGTAATTATGGTAACTAGTGAATAAGATTGTATAATTGTTAATCTGAATTGTCTTACACTCCTTAACTGGAGTCTCCAAGACGTAATCTACAAAAAAAACAAAGATTTTGCTGTGATTATCATCGGGTATTGGCTGATCCACTGTGCAAGCGCCATAACGCAGTAAATATTTTATCTTATCTGTTATCGATACATGCTTTCCATTATGTGCCTTTATTGTAGCACATGGGAATGAGAGAATTATATAAAATAGAAATAATAATAATAATGAACCAGTAGACCTACATGGTAGTCTTTTAATAATACATTCCAAAATGTACAATAGTTAAATCTACATTATATTCAACCCTAGTGTAGAACTTAGGTACCGGTATTTCATTTAAAAGTTTATACTTTCATAACCATATGGACGTCAGAACAAACACCACATATACTCATTCACTCACAAATATGTAGTAACTAATTATTAGTATATTTTATTCCTGCAACATAAACAATTAAATATGATTACAATTTTTAAAAGTCTGTAGTTTGAAGGTTGATTCCATATAGTAGTACTGTTTTCTGTAGCGAACTCTTTTAGTGTAGGTATTCTAATAAAATATCCATAAATTAACGATCTACACATTGCGCACACATTCACTATCAATTTATTATAAAAACGTGTAATTTCAAAAATCCAATCACAACTGATTGAGATCTACATTAATAAGCTCATTTGAATTATCACATATACGTAAAGACACGATTTAATGATAATATCATTATTACTACGTGAAGTGTGTAAGACTTTTTTAATTATTCATCAGTTATAGAATTAGTACTTCACACACAAAATTCGAATTTACAGTAATTATCAGAGTTCAGAATGCTGGTGGAAATGCTGTGGTTAAACAGATGTGATTATCAGTTTTATTATAAAATTTGTGAAAATGAAATTTTTAACAATCATTTGCATTTAAAATTGACGAAAACATAATAAAAAATAGTTTTAATTGAAATTCTCAACCAATAACTATCAATCAAATCAGAAATGTAGTACAGTAATAAGGAGAGAGCAGTAGCGAAAGCTAATTAAAACCTTTGGGCATGCGCTGACAATGAATATATTATTTTCTTTAAAATTTGTCTAAAATTATTGTTGTGTAAAATAACATTACAAAATATGTAGGCATAACTTCCTAATTGGGATACTATACAGCCTATTTATGACGAATACAGACAATTTGTTTTTCAAACGGATTCTTTCAAAAAATTAACCAATGACTTCAAAGCGTTTTCCAGAAATTCTATGTTATACTCGTCATACATTTTTCTATTCAATAAGCAGAGAAATTAAGTTTTCCCATGGACTAGAATCAAGGGGCCTTTAAAGATGAATCTCAACGATTGAAAAACGTTTGGCCTACCTAAGTGAAACTATTATTAACTTTTTTGGTGAATTTAACGACTCAGTTAATTTTTAATTAAGAATAAGTAATATTTTACTCACTCTCTAGGCCGAACGTTCGGCCTAGAGAATAAAATATTACTTATTCTTAATTAAAAATGGACTGAAAGTCGTTAAATTCACCAAAAAAGTTAATATTAACAACGCAGTTCGTCATGGAACAAGAAATCCATGAATGAAACTATTATTTATTCTCGATTTCAGCTAATTTCGACTGTAGGTGACATTTTAGACCTAAACTTTATGTTTTGGTCCTAAGTTACAGATAACAAGATAACTGAGAATTATTTTGATAAAAAAAAAGTGATTAGGCCTGAGCGATCATAATACTATACGAAAATAGTCCTGGAATACAATAGTTTTACGAAGATTGAAACAAAGTTAGCTATAAATGAATAGCTATACGGCAATTCAGAGTGAATAATTTGGAAAAATGTTAAGGTATGACCTGTAACTGAAAATGAAAGAAAGGGGAACTACATGATTAAATAAAACTATATCATAGTAACTAATTAATAAATCAAGAATTTTTCACAGATAATTTAATTTTAGGTAAAGTAGGCGTGATAAGTTGGAAAATGCAGTGTTTAACAAAAATTCAAACGAAGAAAGGTCTTCCTATTTCTGATAAATTGAAAAAAAAAACTGAAAATATTACTTACAATATGATAGTTCTTGTTGAGCCAAAGGGTTACTGTATTTCTACTCAAAGTTGTAACTTGGATGCAAAAGCAACAATAAAAGAGTTAGTCTTGATGTAATAGAATTTTAAAATAATGCTTGTGTTGGAATTCTTAAAAATAAAGGACAAAACAGTACTTAGTTTTACGACCAAATGAACAAGTTAACTACACGTATTAGAATGGAAGACTGCAATGAAAATAAAAAAGGAAAATAAATAAAAGTAAAGGAATAAGGAAGGGAAATGAAGACAAATTTAAGAAACTCAAATAAATGTTTCGTGTTTACTTGGAGTTAAAATTCAAAGTTCAAGAATAAAATGAAAAAAAAAACTGGATTAAAATGTTTCTACCTTATTTGAAATAATCAACTTAACGCTAAATTGTGGTTTAAATCACAATATGCTTTGGTTTCATAAATATTATTACATAATATGAAATTCATCGAAACATACTTAAAACAAATCAACAAATACATTAAGTAACAATCAACAAACTCTACTCACATCCAATAAAGTAATTTAAAAATGTAATATATTCATTTCTTACTAATAATAACAATTCATGAAGAAATAGTGTCGCTGCATTACGTGTAATAAATATAATAAAATAATAAATAGTGTAATAAGATTAATTGAGTTTTGATTCACAATATGGGGCGAAATACCTTATAACTATAACACACTACACACTATGTGTGAACTATACACACATACTGCTTCAAATTTCTCTCACATACTGTAAATTAATCCTTATCAAATTCATTCAATCTCTCACACACACACACACACACATAAACCTATGACGTTTTGGCTCTAAAATAAAACATGGAAAGACCAAGACTATTGACAAATTACATTAGTTGTTCCCCCTTCAAAGATCACCCACACCCAACTGGCCATATAACAAGTATTATTTTTCCAAGTAGAAGAATAAACAGACTGCAAATAACACAATCATTCATCAATGAAAACTTTAGATTTAAAAATTAACTTTTGATTTTAACTGTTCAGGAATCTGAACTGATTAACAATATATTATTGTAATGATTAGGATTTAGGGGGGGGGGGGGGGAATATATTTTTTTTAATCAGGTCAGTGAATTTAGAAATACAGCTGAAACTGTATCTAGAGATACAGTTTTCTCCTCGTGATGGGAGATTCAGCACAGAGGAAAAACAAAAGATAACCAATAGGGGATATTTTCAGATAGAAAGAAAAGTTCAAATTTCTTATTTATTGTGAATGTTCTGCGTGTCATCTACATGAAAATAGTGTTATGAAACTCAAAGAAAGAGGAGAGTGACCTTCCAGCTTTGACAGCAATTTCCTGACTTGATAACGGGCGTTGTTTATGTTTCTCTATCTATAATGTTTCCTTATCTTTGTCTCAACGCTCTCTTTTACTCTTATTAGTCAAATGGCTTCTAGTATTTTCTAGTATTTAGTAGATGACATCTGTTTTGACGGTCTTGTGTAGAAATAGAAAAATCAGGAATTAGAACTCTTTGGAATGGAACAAACTTATAAAAGGGCTGAGCTTGTCAGCAATGAGCCAGTTTTTATTCACATAATTCATGGTTATCAACAGCTGTCACGTAGCCTGGCCAAACTTCCAAGCTGTATTTTGGAATTGCTATGGCTTCCCTGGACTGAAATTGTTCCTTCTAAATCTAATGAAATTCAACAATAAGGGCACAACAAGAAAATACCTACCATGCTTGCTGTCTTTGTTCAGAACCTGAATCCATTGAATTAGCCTGCTAAGATGGGATTGTCAGATTTCCCTTGAGCAATGAAAAATAAATAGCTTTGAGTTAGGTTAGGTTAGGTGAACGATAGAGTGACAAAGTGGATGATACGATGTCAGCATTATTGTGGTAAATTGTACATTTAGTAGGCCAATGCTGAATTGAAACTGGTTGGGAAATCCGCGAGCGCTAGTCATGGACCACAAAAGAGAATTTTAAACAAGAAGTTCAGTAAAAGATTTTGTTGGCAAAGAGTGACCGTGGAAAATGCCTATAAATGCTGAAATCAGGAGCACAAAAATGTTCATGGGGCTGGTCAGGGGTGAGTTGAATTGGTTTTATATCATACTTTAAGGTGGTTCATAACCAGATTTAATGGGTTGGCATTTATAAATAGGTACAGAAATTGACGTTCATGTGTTTGTTTAGTTCAACTTCAGGATTGAGTAGAAGGTAAAGGGGTTTCAAGATTAGTTATTTGTTAATTGGGTAATTTGTTATTTCTAAGATTTGCTTCCAGTTTATCAGTTGCTTAATAAATTAGAATTATCAGATCAATCTTAGCGCTCGTTCACCCCAAACCTTTCTTGAAGTAGTGTTAAGTTCCCATTCCCTGCCAAGAAAAACAATTCAATTAAAAGTAATTTCAATAAGTTAATTAACAATAATAATAATAATAATAATAGTTCACCCAATCTGACAATCGCCTACACACATAAAAATTATGGATTTTCTCTAGAAGTAAAGCTTTGAAACAAAAGTTTAAATTCATAGTCCAAATCACTCATAAATAAATAGTAACATTTCCAAAAACAGGCTGATTTCATGAAAAATGAAAACAAGTCAGTCTTATTTTATCGATTCACAATTTGTAGAAAACACCAACTTTAGAAAAATTTCATCCAATGTACAAAACTTCAATACTTACTATATTTGAGACTGATAAATTCTCAATTATTGTATCAAAAATGCAATAATTATGAGCCATTTTTTTCAAACAATCAGTATTTACACAGTCATCATTCAAGTCACATGCACGCATTGGGTTTTCAAGATCTGCAAAATAAAATATTTATTTAAAATACTATTTTTCAAGTAGAAATGAGTCATTTTTAAAAGTAATGAATGACAAAGAAATTATTGTACGTTTTATCGTTTTTGTACAAATATTAATAACCACAGTTAAAGTGGCAATGTAAAAAAAATATGAAGATGAAGTTTTTATGAGACAAGTTTGCAATTGTACAATTTCCCACATTCCTATCCTGATTATTTTGTTAGATTTGGAGAGTATTCTCCAAAAAAAAAACTTTATAACAATACTTGATGCAAACTTTAGATGTTTGATTACAATGAACAGTACCTCACAAACTAATTTCAGTTCTCTTCAACATACAATTCTAAAAATGCTGCAAACAGCACATACATTACAATTAGGCAAAACGATTAGGCATTTACAATTTTAAAAGTCTCAACTTTGATCAAGGGGGATTCAGAGAGAAGGCACAGGGGGAAATTACTCTCCCCGCGATTTTGATTTCATAGGGGTCTCATTACAATAGTGAGTTATTTCACTGTCATTTTACAGAGTGTTTTAGAAGGAATCTGCAATCTGTAAAAATAGATTTATTTTCATAGAAATCTTTTAATTACTTTGATTAGATGACTAAGCTGTGCAGTTTGGTAGATTCCTCCTGAAACACTGGCACAAAAAATAAAGCACATTTTGAAACTAACATAATAAAATAGGATGCATATTATTTGTCAACCAGGGAATACCTATAGAAAATTTATTATTTTCTAGCTTTAAGCAACTCCCCTTATCCCTCCAAGAAATTCTCAAAATCTACCCTTGCAGCTTATCTAGTTTGATTTATCTTAGATTCTCGACATAATTCAAGAAGTAATTATGATGATTATTCTAGATTCAATGGGGTTTTAATAACATTGGGCAATACTATCGCATAATTCTCCATGTGAGACTAATCAAATGGAAGTTATTTTGAAAATCTACCACATTCGAGTAGCTTTAACACTTTGACTTATGTAATACGAATCTAATTATTTATCAACACTTCTAGTCGATGCAAATAGAATTTCAAACAAAATTGATTACAATTAAAAAGCACCCGTACAAAAATCAATATACATAATCTAATAGAGTGATTCTAAAAAATGTAAAAACTGTACAATTTATATACAGATGTATTAAAAAGAGACAGACGTTAGTATTTATACCCTATTTAAATTGTAAAAACAACAATCTAATTGAAACGTAATATGTACAACTAATAACTTATGTTTATAAAACATTAGTCATAATGTTATAAACATAGTCACATTAATGACAAGAGAAAATGAAAACCGGTAGGATTCGAAATAATATTAAAAACAATGATACTCAAAATTAAATGGTATTATTTGATAATTTGAAATTTCATATTCTAAAACCTCATAATTCCATTATAATCGGTTGCAGATTGTTAAAGAAAGTAGGTTAGCTACTTTTGTATTGAACACGGCTAGAAACATAATCGCAAATTCCATTTAATTTGCATTAACATGCAGAAATTAATGGAATTACAGTTGAGGTTTCATCAGAGACTAGAAAATGAAGACTTGCAGTATATACTGTATGCATAGACACGACACTTGCACTTTATCTGTGCTATTCAGGTCATTAATTGTATTACAGTGGAATTACATTATACTTTTCACCATTTTATACATAAAAAATGGTTTTATAAAAAAAGGATTTTATTTAATTTTTGGTTGTTCATGACATTTCGTCGATTTTTTCCGTGTGCGAGTGTGTGTGTTGCGTGTACTAGTGGTATAATATGACGACAGTCAACTCAGACTGAGGATTTCCACCTGAAGATTACGCTTTGAGCGTCGTAAGCGTGGAGACAAAGTAAGAGTATTGGAGACGTACGTTTTTATAATATATAAATGATTGGACAGTCTGACCAATACGATTATAACTGAACCGAATTAATGCACCAATTATAGGGCTAGGCAGGGATAGGGAAGATTGAGATACAAATACAGTCCTTTATAGTGCATCCCACTTGAAAGCTACAGTGAGGTCTAGTCTGATTTAACAAAGTACAAGCCATTACAGGACACCTTCTTATGGGTCCGTAAAACGCGAGCATTTTTACTTGCTCTCTATTGAAGCATAAAATATGAATAGCATAAACCAGATTAGGGCAGCAAGTAGTTTTCTCATTTGAAAGTAAACCTCAGTGAGTTGAAAATATTTAAAAATTAGTTTAATTAGGAGAATTTTTTACCCCCGAAACACTATTTGCCGACTCTTAAAAGTCTATGAATTATAACGGTTATAAACCAAAGCTTTTCTGAAGAGTCTATGAATAATGACGGTTGTAAACCAAAATTTTCCTTAAAAGTCTATTAATTATGACGGTTGTAAACCAAAGCTTTTCTTAAAAGTCTATGAATAATGACGGTTGTAAACCAAAGCTTTTCTTAAAAGTCTATGAATTATGAAGGTTGTTAAACAAAGCTTTTCTTAAAAGTCTATGAATTATGACGTTTTTAAACCAAAGCTTTTCTTGATAATAATGTGTTACCTGGAATGAGAGATCATTGGCTGTCTATCGATAGGCCAAAGACTTTTATAGTACAATCAGACATTAAAACTGGGATGCACTAAAGCATTTTTTTTTTTTTAATTATTTGGCGGCTAGGGTTAAAAATTCAATAAAATATATTGAAAACACAATGGAGTGTGAAGTGTCACCCTGAGTGAAGTATGGTAAGGGTTGGACCACACGCACGTCATAATCACAGAGCATGTTAGTTTTTAAAAATTAATAAACCGCCCTCACAGTTCCACGATATTAGGGATGAGTGGTAGAGAGGACCACGAGTCCTAACTCTGCCCTTAATAAAAAACATAATCAATCAATCTTACTCAATGTTTGTCTCACTGGCTTGATTTTTCGTGTGACTTACCAATGTCACCACTTACATCACTGCCAATCACGAATGTAGGTTCATTCTAATGCTCTGAAGGCTGACTATGATGGCGGTAGATAGTCTCACACTTTCAATCACAGTCTGTTTTCACATCAAAAACAAATTCTTCATAGCTCTATGATTTCCAGCTTTTTTTTAAAAGAAATGCCTTTATTTTTCGGAAGATGAAGCCCACATAGGTCTGAGACCTGTGCGTGGGTAATGAATTGGTTGATGGTGATTTATGAGTTAGATCTACAGTTTTAGGTGGGTTCCGAACCACCGGGAAGTGATTTTACAGCAGAGAACAGAGTCCTTTTGCTGGCCAATCCAATCCGTCACCCTTACAAAGAGCACCCACGAGTTTCGTAGCTCATCTCTGATTAATCAGATACCTGCTACGGCACTCGGCTATCAGTTTCCAAAATAAAATCATAATTAATATTGTGATGAATTTAATTATGAACCTCCTGAATTCTGTAATTTACAGGCGGATTATTTCTGTCAAGTAAATTCATCACCAAAATATTGTTGTTTAGTACGTGTGATTGTTATTTATTGTTTTGGCCTAAATTTGTGATTTGCATTCATATAAATGTTGTGACATTGCTAAGTCCGACAAAATGGTTAATCAGCAAAAAATTATTGTGAGTGACAAAAAGTTGTAGTAAAATCCTACAAGTATGAAAACGGTAAAAAGGTAAGTCCATACAACGAACAAACCGCAGTACCGTAGCATCACTCCGTTGCACAGAATCAGCTGATAGTATCATCGTCCCACAACAGCACACCACAAAAACAATTTCAAGGCGATGATACACGATGAGACAATGATACAAGACGATGCTGGTCTGTGCAACGGAGTGATGCTACGTTACAGAGTTTTGATAGCTGTTTGGACTTAAGGCGTTTAGAATGTAAGAGGTGGGCCCGAATGAAAACTACTATGCAGAAATGACCTAGTCTGCATAACAGCAACTGATTGAAATTTCAGTTGCGACATTTTGGAATAATAGTTTTCAATCCGACCCATCTCCTATATTGTAATCGCCTTGGTCTGGGGTCACCTTAATGTTTGGACTGCAGAAACATGTCATAAACTTTCCTTTGAAGAGTTATAACTAAGTGGGTCTTGGAAGTTAAAAGTTATAAGTTGAGTTACACGAACGATTCGATCAACAACAAACTACCTACTGTAGTATTCATATAACTTGGCAGCGTGTAGAAGATGGGAGGAATTGCTAGATCTGAACCCAACTGCTGCCAAGTTATATGAAAACTACAGTACATTCATTGACACACAATAATGGATCGTTCTTGTAGTTGCTCTTTGATAAATTATAGTTAAGTCAAACTTAGAAGTTAAATTTCAAAGTAGTGGAGTTCATGTAGTAGAACTACACGAACGATTCGATCATCAATCCAACAATTTATTTACCATCATTGATGGACGAAAACGGATCGTTTATGTAGTCGAGGCCCTTGAGAAACATGGTTAAGTTGAACTTAGAAGTTTTAAGTCAAAATAGTAGAGTTCGAGTAGTAGAGCTACATGACCGATTCGATCATCAAGCCAACAACGAGCTAACAACATTCATTGGCAGACAACAACGGATCGTTGGTGTAGTCGGAGACCTTTGAAAATAGTTTTTTTTTCTCTGAGGATGAATCCCACATAGGTCTGATACCTGTGCGTGGGTAATGAGTTGGATGATGGCGATTGATGAGTTGAACCTACAGTTTTAGATGGGTTCCGAACCACCGGGAAGTGATTTTACAGTGTCTTTTTGCTGGCTACTCTAGTTACCTTAGAAAAAATAGTTAAATCGAACTTTTAAAGGTAAAGTAGTAGAGTTTGTGTAGTATAACGACAAGGGATCGTTCGTGTAGTCGACGCCCATTAAAAACATAGTCAAGTCAAACTTAGAAGTTAAAGTCAAAGAAGTAGAGTTCTTGGAGATGAACTACACGGACGACTCAATCGCCGAGCCAACAACGAACTACCTGCATTCATTGACAGATGGATGACAACGGATCGTCCGTGTAGTCGGAGCCCTAGGTGGTGACAAGCACCGGCCTGAATGCCGCAGCGGCGGGCGACAGGCCTCAGGAGTTCGGAGGCATGAAAGAGAAGAGGTGGAGCGAGGGGGAGGAGGTGTGTCGGTCGTCGAGAGAGGGATGCTCAGAGTAGTAGTGCGGCGAACTCAGGTAGTCGATTATGCGTCTAGGCAGAGGAAGCTCACCGATCAGATCGCGACGCACTACTTTCAGTATCACAAATCTGCAACACAACAATTAAATAGAATACAATTACGAATTTTTTATCAAAAACTACGTTTCGAAGAATATAATATATTCTATAATATAATATTATTAAAGGGTTGAATATCAAAATTGATATCAATACAGCTGACTTGGGACTTAAATGAAATTAAACTTTATTTCCACAGAAAAAACACCAAAAATGTTTGATTAGGTACAGAAAATAAAATAGTGGAATATCCCACAAAGACTTGAGTCTGAGCGTGGGATAGAGTTACAATAAAAATGAAATAGAACAAGACTTCCAGCTTCCTTGCTAAGGATAAGGATAAGGGTAAGATGGAAAAGATGGAAAGGAAAATAAGTAAAGAAAAAAGGAATGAAGTAGATAAGGAAAAAATGACTTAAATGTATGAGATTAAAGAATTGAATTTATTGAAATATTGCTGAATTGCTATTGGATCGCACCCAACCATCAATTAGATTTCTCAGTTGGAATATCTTTCGGGCGTTTATTATATTATTTGGTAGTAAATTAATTCGTTTTTGACTTGAACTCAGGATTTCTTCAAAACAGTGTCAAAATGATGCGATAATCTCATCAGCTGATATAAACATTTAAAAATCAAATTAGGTAACCTAACCTAACCTGTTCTAACTTGCTGCTTAAAACCAATCTTAATACAATCGTTGCATAAACTATTATTATCTACGACTGCGTTGTAAAGTAGTTATTAGAGGTTAGGAATGATGTCAAATCACAAACTTTATTTATAACTGATCAAAACACTTGCATGAGTCTATTATGGAATCGGTCTTACTCTACACAATGGGCTCTAGACCAATAAGAATCCAGCATTTGTTCCAGACAGTGTTATTATAATGAGAATTATTAAATACTAACATCAGCTGATTGGAACATTTCAAAATGAAATTTAGTTTGAATTGGATTTGAATCCCACAAACATTTGTCAACAAGCAAGCATTCTAGGTTATGTTAGTTTAAGTTATTCTCATGAGAAAAGGAGCTACTATTAAAATTACGAGTGAGTTCAGAAAAATAATTTAAATTTATTTGATAGTTATAATAAAATAATAGACGGTAATGAGCTTATCAAGAATGAATTTAATCTACTCACAAACGGTTACTCGCTCAATGGCAGTCTCCTCCTTTTGTGAAAATTCATGGCAAATAAATAAATTATACTGTTACATTACACACGTGATGTATAAAACATTCGCTTCGCTTGTGCTATCACTATCCCTATCACTCACGGCTTAAAGGCAGTCATAATACTACCTTTGTATAAACTACAAGCATTCCAAATCGAACGCTTACCGGCACATGTGTTGCAGACTCTGGACTTGTTTGAAGCGCGAGACGGGATGCAGCAACTGAACACGCATTGGGCCATGAATGGGTCGCCGATGAAGGAAGAACAGGTAGCGGTCACTGCGCGAGTGCTCTACTGCGTTCTCAATGAACTCCACTATTGTACGACTCTTGAACTTCGTACAGCTGCCGAAACTGAAGTTGCCTGTCGACACACATCAAGTTTAGTGCACTTTTACCAAAATATTTATAGAAATCCGGTGCTTCGGAACCCACTTAAAACTGTAGGTCCACCTCATCAATCACCATCATCCAACAAATTACCCACGCTCAGGTCTCATACCTATGTGGGCTTCAATCTCCGAAAAAGTTTTTATTGACATTGTAAATAATAAAATGAGGGATGTACTGGAACATATGAAATGGATGTATTGTTATAAAAAATATGGAATATTTGAAAATATGGAATTATACTAGATAATTACTAGATACATTCTCCACAGATTTCATCATTTAAAAAAGCTTTGTCCAAGGTTTGTCTTGAGGAATATCTATTTTGCATTGGCTCAATCTCGCTTGTCATATGGGCTGGCATGCTGGGGCAGTACCTACATTACTCACTTGAGACCCGTGATTACTCTTCAGAAATCATTGGTCTGCCTGATGGGTGGGTGCAGAGGGAATGAGTTCCTTCATGTCAGTCAATCGTTGAAAGTCATGCCTTTGAGATTTCTCTACGTTTTTAAGGTGCTTATACAATTCTATTGGTCCAGTGGGAATCGGACTTCGGCAGTAGAAAATAATGATAGACACTATACAGGACAAGAAACACGGATAGGTTCTGTATTCCCCGACCATACAGCTCATTTTTTCAGAAATCTTTTTGTTTTCTTGAAGGTAAGTTTCTTAATAGGTTGCCTCAGGAAATACTTTTCATTCCCTCTAATTCCATGCATATTTTCAAAAGGAGACTTAAGAATTTCTTGATGGCTCGTGAGTTGGATGAGATTGAGAGTTGGTTCCATGTTATTCAGTAGGCCAGTAGCCTCTGTTTTGTGCTGTTCTCCTCAGCATATTATATATACAAAACTAATTTATTTTTATAATTGTTATTGATAATTTTACTTGAATGTTCACTATTCAGTTATAAATCACTCAAGCAAACAATTGCTTCTTGTTTATTTTTTATGTTTTTTCCTCATTGAAAATTAGACATATAACTCCTGGGCGCGGACGGAAAAATTCATTTTTTTTGCGCCCAGTAATTTTGCCAATGATTTTTAATTAGTAAGATCAATGATATTATTTTGTTTCATCTGTACTTCGTTATGTATGTTGTATTTGTATTGATTTTTTGTAAGTTCTTTTTTGGCAATAAACATTATATTATATGACATCCATCCATTCACAGATAAAACTATTAGAGAATAAGAGATATTGTTTCAAATAAAGGTATTGAACTTTTAAAATCAATTGCCTATGTTATGTATGATGTATTTGTATTGATTTTTTGTAAGTTCTTTTTTGGCAATAAACATTATATTATATGACATCCATCCATTCACAGATAAAACTATTAGAGAATAAGAGATATTGTTTCAAATAAAGGTATTGAACTTTTAAAATCAATTGCCTTTAAGTGAAAAGTCATTTTTTTCGAATGGAAGTTTTCAGTGAATCTAAATTTTTAGTGTGGACTAACCTGAAAGTTTTGGGTGAAATAGCTTAATCAAAATTTGTGAAGAGAGCAGTTTTGGAATTTGGACTTTTGATCTTTGCATTTATTGTTACTTTGTCTTTTTTTTGAATCACCCACTTTGGGGTACGTGGAATCAATCATTTTTTGTGGATGCTTCCTTGCGCTTCCTCCAATACTCCCGCATTCTCACCGATGTTGCCCTTCTCTGTTCCTCCGAGACTACTGTTCTTCTTCTAGTTTTAGGTTTTTCTTGGAATCTTTTATTCTCATCTTTCAACAACTTTCTCAAAATTATTTTGTTTCCAATTATATCTTCTGAGATATCCAATTCATTTAAATCAAGTTACTTTGTCTTTATAAATAAATAATTTGAAATATTAAGAGAGATTAATAGCCTACCTTTGGAACATGAACAACACGATAACATGCGCTTTTATTTTTCACTGTTTCAAACGCTATTTTTATAAATATTTATTAAAATTTCTTTATTGCCAAAATAACATCATACAAAAATAACAAAAATTAAAAAGGTATCAAATGTATTACAAAATGTTTAATAAATAAAAAAAAATCCCGTCATCACCAACACAGCAGGAGGGTCAGAAATCGACTTCTCTTTTCCTTTTTCTAATAGTTGAAAACAATTTTTTTCTCTTGAATGTGATTTGTTTTGTTTTTATGACAATGGACGAATTGAATACAAAAATCTATGATCTCTGGCCATCCCATTTTGGGTATGTAAATAGTTGTGATTTTGACTGCTTCAAGTCACGCTTTCCACATATATGAAACTTTCGTTTGATTTTGTAAATTGAGTGTAATGAGTTGGCAATGGGGTGATTTACAGCCTAGTTTAAAGCTGATTCATCAATCCATGTATCAGTGGTGACCTGTCGCTTTCTGTCATAGCTCAGTCGGAAGAGGCACAAAAAAAGAGAAATAAAAAGACTTGAAGACACCTGAATGGCATTGCAAGCTTGAGTCGAGGCAGCCATCTTGCGGTTTCCATTAACCACTGAAGTTATGGTGTTCTTTAAATAGGGTTTGCACCGGACATAGAAGATGCTTAAGTTGTGCTATGTGGGGATAGTTGTCTAAATAGAACTACTGGTTTTCAATGAATGACCGACCACCAAAAGTGGTGGTGAGCTGTACCGGTGGCCGGGTGTTTATTGAAAGCCATTGGTTTGCGAGTGTGACTGTGGAGAGGCCAGCTAAAGTCTGCGAGAAAATACTTCCAACACAGAGCAAGACAACAGAGAGAGAGGTCCGATGCTCTATCCCTTACAATTCACCCCCACCGCATAGCAGCATTCACTCCGTTTCTCACGACAACAAAAAAGTGACGATGCGCATTCTACTGTGCGCAGGTCCGACTCTCCTCTCTTCCTTACATCCACCTGACTACGATACAGAGCATCTACAGCGGTGGAAGATCGCAACCCCGATTCCATGTTGGAAGTATTTTCTCGCGGACATTAGTCAATAAAGACATCTTTGATATTATATCTTATTCGATTTTAATGTAATCAGTGTTGAACAGTTATGTGGTTTTGATTTGACTCTGAGTTTATATACGACCAAATGTTCCTCATAGTTCCTCATCATGGTTGAGACCCGTAGGAAAACAAGGCGAATGCTATTTGAGTCACACTGTAGAACGACAGCGGCCAGTTTCCATGTTGCATACAGTGGACCCAGACTTTAATTGTCTGCCACAAAACATCTCTGGGACGTCCACTTATAGTTTATTTAGAAGAGGTCTCCAACTATATTATCCAATTAGTTAAGCTAGAATAGAATATATTATATGTGTATGGTATAAGGTTGTATATATTATTTTGCTGTAAATATAAAATTATATTCATAACCAATTAAGTAGCCTACAATGTGTTTTCCAAAATTTATTTGTAGATAGATTTCTTTCTTAGTAGATAATTTTTTTTTTTAAATATATATAAAATTATTTTTAGTAATGTATCATCCCTCAGCACAAGCTTTGCTTGAAAAGGGATGCAAAATAAAATATGTTCATGTTATCAAATAAGTATTCATAATTTTTAAGTAGCTATTAGCAATTACTATAAAAAGGAAAGATATGTTTTTTGCTTTGAATAAATATGTTATCTTATGTATAAATGATTATGTGTTTGTTGTCAATAAATAAAATTGAATTGAATATCCTTTTACTGTCCCAACAGAGTTTTCAATGTAACACTAATTAGATACTTTGCGGCACCTTGGGCGGCAGTGGCAGTGTCTTGGTTACATCAGCTGAATTTAGAAATTAAATTTATCAGCAATGTGATTACTCACAGCTATTTTTACATATCAATCTAGATTGACATTTGACTCTTCTAATTTTTAGACGGACTCATAGTAACTCTATAAATTAATTTCTATTGTGTATTTTATTATTAAAAAAAAAAATTGGCCAGACAATAACAGTACAAATAAAAAATACAAATATTGATTATATAATAGCACAATTAATAATATAGTAAATGAAACTAATTATTCTAAAGAATAGATGATTGTGCACTCTACCTTGATCATGCTCGATTCTCACATGCCGTACAACGCCATTCAACTTGAACGTCAACGAGAAAATGTAATGATCGTCACTGCTGTCTCTCACAATGAATGAGCCGTCTGGTTCGTTGGACAAAATCTTCTCGGCTGTTTCACCAGATATTGGTCCCCAATACCAGCCATACTAGGATAAAACGCACAGCAATTAAGGTGGTAAACTGAACAATGCTTATTGTAGAGATATTCCTGACAGTCAGTACCAATAAATTTAAAAACTTATGTGAAATTAGTTACATTTTCACCGTACAGTTTACCAATTAAAATTACACATTGAAAATAACACATTAGGGAAATTTATGATTACCAAATAATTACCATGAACTTGAGAAATATCAGCTCTTGATTATTGTAGCATGAGATTCTTGATACGAGATTTCAGTGTGCAGTATAATACATTCTGATAATGAGCACATGGCTTCCAGCGGCGACGATACCATTTTACTATTACTATTCAATTTTTTTCGTGGTTATTATTTATGTTTTTTTTTATTATTATTATTTTTCGTGGTAGAGTGGACATTATTGTCCAAACTTCGCCACCTCAACAAATAAAAAGTCATTCTATTCTATGATAGAAAAAATAAATCTCAAGTTAAATATAACACTTATCTTCTCTCCAAGAGTGATTAAAGTATTGAATTAATTGAAAAGACACTTCCCTCACCGTTTGTTAACCAATGGCAAACACACATCAAAGAAAATTATAACTATTAAGATTATACAGACGTAGCTCCTACAGCACCAGGATTGTGAAAAATCTAGTCTCGTGTTTAATTTTCTAAATTATTCTGAAATTTTAATGGCCTACTTGAGAATATTATACTCACACCAACATCTGTCTTTAAGAATAAACTTTTTCATACTTAAAAATACTTAAAGTATTCTTTAAGAATACTTAAATAAGTATTAGAATGAGCTGTCTTTAAGAATACCTCTAAGAATAATTTCTTGCTACTACATAATGTATGAAGTGTGAATTTTTCGATTTGAACGTTGTTATCTTCTTACTACGGTATTCAAGATGTCTGTAGTTCTCGCCACCAAATTAGCTGGTTCTGAAAAATTGCGGCGTTCATTTATTTATTCACAAGCATCACAATGGAAACAACAGGCTCTCCAGCCCAATACTGAATCCTTCACAAAAACTTTATTCAAAATAATATTTTAGAACCCAAAAATAAACTTAGCCCAATCCTAAACTGAAAAATTAAGATTAGGCTAGATTCAATTTCTAAACGAGAAAAATTATAGATATGTTGCCAGATATGAGATCATGCTAGCAGATGATAATCTCCAACCAATAATACTCGTGCCATGTTCAGGCATGTGCCCATAAGAGGAGCCTCCAATATATTGTATTTTCCAATTGTAATTATTGTTGTTATGTTAATTTTGGAGAATAAAGTATTTCAATTTCAAGTTGCCAAATCGGAAGTAAACTGCCTCCAGCTTCCAAGTTACTTCATTTCTTGACCTGACACAGCCATGTGAACGCAGCGCGAACGTGCAACACTGAAATTTTTCGGATACACTTAATGTGGCGACTTGTTAGGGCCTTCAGCCAATCACAGGTACCATTGAATCATGTGCTAGGCAACATTTTTGATGGGGAAAAATACTTTGAGAATAAACTGTCAGACAAGAATCCTTCATTTCTAGGTGGAATTCTATAGGAAATATCGAAGTAAGAGTGTTTGAAAATCTCAAAGTACTGTCAAAATAATCATTATTTAAAATTAACTAATGCTTAGAATGCTAGAGCTTGAATATAATTATGTTGATTATACCGTGAGTATTAGGGGATGATTTTCATATTTCATGTTAATTGGGTGGGATGTCAACGTATTAAGTATATTTTTCAACACATACACAAGTAGCTGACATGGTATGTCAGCCACTGGGGACCATGTCTGAAATTTTATTTGAAATTATTGTTGATATCTCCAGTATGTGTAGGCTAGTATATGTTTTATATGTATAATTACCATTTGATATTATATGAAATGAAATCAGCTCATTCCTTACCTGATATGGATATCAACTTCTGGTGGTGACAAAAATAGGGGTATCAGCTGGTGTAGATGTCAAGTGATTTTAAAATCAAATCAAAATTAAATTTGTATAGAAATTTATTCTAATTTCAATTAGCCCTTAAATGACTTGAATAATTTTTTTTCAAATTCAAGTACTTTATTCACTTGAATAAAAATATTAAAAACATAGAATACAATAAAAATTTTAAGTGTATTCCTCATTAGGCTATAGCCTGTGTGGAGGAATGGTTTGTCTCTCAACATCAGAAATTATACAGTAAATAAGAAAAGACAATAACAATATATTATAAAATAGAACTAAAATACTGCTGCTATGAACTAATGACAGTTATATATATTCTTCAAAAATATAATTATAAAGAAAAAATAGATGAAAAAATAGATTCTGAATATTTTTATTAATCCAGACAATAGTTCCAAAGTTAATAGATAATATTCATCAATTGACTTACTAAGGAGGTGTCAGCTACAGGTTCCTTTACATTAGCTTCAAATTAAATAAATAATCTTTCTAATTTTTACTTTTTCTAATTGCTTTTTAAATTTCTTCCAAGCAATGGGGGGGGGGGGTTACGACCCCCAAAACCCCCCCCTCGTTACGCCTATGATTGAGTGGCTTGTACCTTCTAGTGCTTATATTGTTATTTTGTATATACATTTATATTCTAGTGTTTATATATTGCATATTGTTTTCTTGTAGTACTGATTAAATTGTCTTATATACATCCATCCAAATTACCTTCTACATTATTTTGAACTCTCTTCCAGAGCACAAGCTTTGCTTTTCTGGGAGAGCCCATTACTTTAATAATATTGAATAATATTATTAAATATTAATATAATAATAATGTATTGTGTAGGTTTGTATTGTGAAGTTTGTATACTGAATTTAAGGCCTATTTATTATATACTATAGAATTTCACTTTACTCCTTGAACAATATCTTTGAAATGTTATGTTTTGTTTTGTGGCAATAAAGAATTACTTTACTTTACTTTACAGACCTTCACTGAAGGTCAGCCTATGAGAGGCACTTTTACCCTCAGCCAATAGTATCTTTCTGAATTTAGTATATATTAAGCTCCACTGTAGTTTAGTTTTAGTTTATTTGAAATTGATAATGTTACGGGTTCTATCTCTAAAGTATGTGCTTGCTAAGTATCTCTAAGTATGTGCTTTATATTTTGAGTTGAACATTTTTTATTAATTTCAAGAAATGAAGTTTGTAATGCTGCTCATGGACTCAAAAGCTTTAGCAGTGTTTTTTATTATGAATTTTGTAATGTATTTCAAGGCAAGAAAGAATTGGAATGGATAATTTTGACTTTTTACTTACATCTTTGACCTTTTCAATGCTGGATGCGAAGTCCATATTGGCTTCAACTTCCTCCTCATTATTCTCACCATCTTTCTCGGCGTTTCCACCCCCTTCCCCGCCTCCATCACCAGCAGCTGGCAGAGGCGGCAATGCGCGTTTTGTGAACGACGACGATGTCGGGGGCGGTGCATTACCGCCCCCACCACGCGGCACATCTAACACCAGAACCGCGTCCGTCGGCGGTTCCACCACTGATCTACGGAACCGAAACAGGTTACACAGAGTTTGTTTGAGCGTATACGAGAAACTGTTCTTATTCGGCGATGACTTTTTCGACTGTTTATCGTTAATTTGATTGCTTTTATTGTTGTTTGTTATTTTATTGTTGTTATTGTTTATGCACTCCTCGGATTCACTGCGCGGTTTCGATTTGCGGTGTTTACGTCGCGTGCGCGGTTGAACAGCACCGTGTGCGGTGGGCGTTTGCGGTGTGATCGCGTCGTGTGGCACAGAATAGAGGTCGGAAAGGAACTGTCGCACTTCCTGCAGTGTCATGTGGATCGGTTCACAGGGGGCGCGATGCGTTAGACCCCGACCCGATGTACCGGGCACACTGTGTCGCTTGGTGGTCGTGGTAGTCGTGTCTGAGGGCGATGTCACACAGTCTTGTAGCTCGACCGACACATCGGTCACAATGCCTCCTCGCTCCAGGTCGTTGTCTACTGTGTGTCGTCTCTTCTTACGATTGTGTCTGAAAAATAGATCTCAATTTAAACTCACAAACAATATACAAGAATGACACTTGAAAACAACAATAAAAATCATAAACATACTTCAATCTTTGATCTGTGACCTAATTGTTTTATTTGTCTTAATTGTCGTTTGCCTGTTATCTTTCAGAGCGTGTTCAGTGTTGTTTGTGAACAGTGGACTCGCTTGCTTTTCCTTCCTTCTGTTCTTTATTTACCTTTTTCTTCTTTAATTGACTTTCTCCCTTCCTCATACCAATTTCTTTCTCCTTTTCAAACTCCCCTTCCTTTTTCATCTCCTATTTCACGTATCCTAATACATGGATTTGCCATAGTTTGATAAGTTTCGTTTTCCTGCACACCCCACAATGGAGCCACCTATTTGTAATTGTCTGTTTATTTTTGATTTGTTTTTTATTTTTTGTGTGTTTATTTAGTGTGTTAAATAGATTGAATTGAAAAAAAGCAATTTGCAGAGATCATGATAGCGTGTGGAGTTGAATAGCCTTTCCAACTATGGCTACCCACGTACTAGGAATAGGTAAACTTATTCATTTTATAAAAGGGAGGAGAGAATAGGAAAAGAGAAGGAAAAAAGACTAAGGATTGAGGATTAAGTTGAGAACCAGAATAATCCAAAGGCTAAAGGCAAATCTAAGCAGGCAAGCATACAATGAGAAACAATCTGTTTCAAAAAATCATATTCAGATCTGAAAAATAGTTGCTCTTTATCCAAATACTGATATCTTATTTTATTCTCTTGGATATGAAAATGGAATTTATTCTGCCTTAAAACATACAAATTATTTATATGCAATTCATTGATTCAGAATTACTTGGCAGCAATTTTACATAGATGCTGCCAGTCTTTTCTTATAAATATAATTTCTGAATTAAATTGCAGTTGTTAAAATATAAAATACAATCATAATTGTTTGCGGCCATTGCTGTACAAATACCTTGAAATAAAAAACAGAAAAATACACAAAAATAGAAAAATTGAGATGTGCAGTAACACCAGGATAACTCATAGATATTACATTCGGTGCCTGCGGAAGCAAAATGCAATATCTTATCTGGTGTAAATAATGTACTGTTCAGGAATTTAGATAGTGATTTTTGAACTTGTAAAAATAAGCTGTCTTCTGATTGATTTATGTTAGTTTTATAGGTCTAGCATTTATTTGATGAAGGTCTCATACTATACTTGCTGATGGCAGTGGTATTAGTGTTAGGAAAAGTGGTTCTGTTTTTTCCGAATAGCTCTTTTAGAGAGCACTCCCAATCAGCTTCTTTGCCTGAAAAGTGGCTCTGTTTTCAATTATTATAACTTTACGACATTCATCAAGTATAACTATCTGACAGTCATGACATTAAATTCAACAAATGTCATATTAGCTGGAAAAGCCGCGATTTAGAATTAATTTGACTAGTAAATCAAATGGAATGGATTATAGATGAAATCAAATCAATTTCAAATTTTGGTTTGCCTCAGGGGACGGTGATGTCTCCTATATTGTTCCTAATATATATTAATGATTTGCTCAAACTTGAAGTAAAAAATTGTAATCTAGTGTCCTTCGCAGGTGATACTGCTTTGATTTTTTTCGGATGTAGCTTGGGATGGGGCTTTCAGATTAGCGGAACAAGGGCTTCAAAATGTCAGAGCTTGGTTTGACCAGCATATTCTCACACTAAACCACAAAAAAAGTGTATTTATGACTTTCTCCGCCAATAAGAAAGGGCAACCTGTAGTTCCTGGGAATTTAGTGATACATAATAATCAGAGCAATAGTCCAAATTGTCAATGTCCAGCTTTGCTAAAAGTAGAAAAATCAAAATACTTGGGAATAATTGTAGAACAACATTTAAGATGGGACCACCATATATAGAGAATATGTATCAGAAGCTAAAATACCTTGTTTATAAATTCCACAAAATAAATAAACTGAAGAATTTGAAAATTACCAAGCTGGTGTATTCTGCCTATGCGCAGTCGATACTCCAGTATGGTATCACCGCTTAGGGTGGTGCTCTTAATACCCATTTTAACAAGATCTTTCAAATTCAAAAACACATTTTGAGGGCGGCGCTGGGTAGATCTAGACTTTATCCAAGCAGTCTATTATTTCAGAAGCTTGATGTATTATCTCTAAGACAACTATATGTCAAGAATGTGATTAAATATATTAATGTAAAGAAAGATAAGTTCATCCCTCGTGTAAATATTATATATAACCTTCGCAGTACATCTATAATCACTTACGAAGTTGCACGGACTGATTTAAACATTTGTAGGAGACAACTCTGGTACATATCTTCAAAATTGATAAACAAACTTCCTCATCATTACATTCATAAAAAACTAAGTCATAGTTCGAGTAATAAGTTGGAAAAGTGGATAGTGCTGAATGGTGATATTATAATTAATTATATTTTAAGTTGATTTCTATAAACAATTATCAAATTTGAAAGGGAAAAAAGAAAACAAAATTCTTCAACTCGGATATAACCTTACCTCTAACCATTTGCTATTCATTTTCTTTTGCATTGTTATTGATTCTTGCTTCTTGATAGAATGAATTTATTTTATATTGTAGTGAACTCGCAGCTAGCGCACAAGTATTAACTTTGCTAGCTGCGCCAAGATTTTGAACATTGTAATGTATTTGTGAATGTTATTGTATCATTTGGTAAAATAAATAAATATTATATTATATTAATTCACCATTTACTCAAAATTATATGAGAGACCATATTAAAATAGGTAAGATTTTATTAGAATGAACAAGATGTACGACTGACCGATGATGTCGCTTGGGTCGCCGCGGACAAGGCGTGTAGGGTCTGAGCGAGTCGACTGGCAGCGTGTAGATGTCGCTGCTGTCGTCGAAGGTGAGCACGTCGTGTGACATGGCCGACGTAATAAAACTGGAGTCGTCAGCCTTGTTGGCGGCGGGAACGGACAGCGAGTTGTGCGACGACGATAGACGCGACGATGACGACAACGACTGACGGGACGCCGGTCGCCGTGACATCGACGTCGACGTGGAGGTGGGCGGCGTCGCGTAGAGTGCGTCGCGACGACCAGCGTCACGTGGCGGCGTTACGCTGGTGCTGGTCATCACTGAGCGCGACATCGCCTCCTCGACTATGCTCTCCACCAGCTGCGACGCCAGCTCGCGCACACACTCCGATATGTCCGATAAGTCGTCCGCACTCTCCGGCTCATCCTGGTCAAATTTAAACGCAATTTTCACCAATTGTTCCAGTATTTTATAACGTTCATATTAACCAGAATAGAAAATATTTTGATGAATTGTAATATATTATTTCTGTCTCTTCTACAATAAGGTTCATCATAAGGATAATGAATTACCTACACCTCATTTATTAATTGCATGATTCTTTTCTCTAGATTACTTTTCTTTTTTTCTTTATTCTCTAATATTGATATATCAATTATATAGTTACTCTTACATGTATATATTCTGTAGACTAGTATTGTATTATTTAATTAGTTTTGTACCACACCTGACAGTTATTCGTAAACAGCTGATTTATTTGGCTCCAAAGCTCATAAACTCCATTCAAGTGAGGCTTATCAGGGAACAACCAACTAAGCTCGTTCCAAATAATGTAAGGAGATGGATTATCGAGAACCATTACTTTGATTTGGGTGTTTTGTAACATTGTTAGCGGCGTTTATTGGCAGTGTGATAATATTTTTTGCAATAGTTTATCCTCTTTGCATAACCTATACATATATATATATATATATATATATATATATATATATATATGTATATTTTGTGAATTAGCTTTTGTATTTCCATTGTTTGTTTTAGTTTTAAATTGAAATGGATGATTGTGACGGAGAACTACCGTATTATAATGCTACCCCTACTGGCGAACAAGTGTTTTCACTTATGCCAGTGGTTTTTTCCACCTCTTGTGCCACATTTGATGAATGTTTGTCATTGTTAAGTGCTCACATATTCTAGTTATTAAGTTACTGAATTTCGAAGATTTCTTATTATTTGATGTGCATATTCTTATACACATATTATATTCTGTTGTTTTTTGGTGTGGAAATAAATTTGAATTGAATTGAAATTGAAACTACGGGTCTCATCAGACACAGTGGAAATCATCAACTTGAAATAAATAAATATATTATTACAAGCAATTGAATTGATTTAGTGCCATAAAGAAGATAGAATGAAAAATATTACAATGTAAAAATGATAACAAATAAAATGCAAACAATGATCATCACTAATTCATTGCAATAGGAAAAATATGGATTGAATTGGCACCAACCAGCAGAAGGATAAAACTCTTGTTCACTGGCAGGAGTACTACAGTTCAATAATAAAGCAAGTTAGTTTTTATATTAACAACATATAGTTTAGTGACAATCCTTTTTTTCACTCAACTACTAATTTGGAAGTAAAGAAGTTCTGTTGATAAGACTCCACGTCAGCGAGCATGTTTTTACTTTTGTCGGAGTGTAGCACAAATTTATAATAATACTGTATTTCTTTTTGTACGTGAAATTGTATAAAAAAAGGATAATTTTTCCACCATCCCGTGGCAAGATCACGGATAATTTCAGTACACGGCACAAACAAAAACATATTAAATAATTGTAAATTAAGGAAATTAACACCCACCAACGCAACACTGAGCCTGGATATGAGTTGAATCAATAAGTACTGTATTAATATTTTGTCTAAAACTTTGTTTGCATATTATACCATGATGATGATGATATTGTTCTTAGAAAGCAAAACGGGAAGCCAAATTTATAGAGATCGAAATAGAAATTATGTTAAATATTAGATACTACAGGCTACTTATAGGTAACGAAATACGTGAAAAAATATTATCCTAGTCAATTCTACTACACTGACACAGATATGAAAACCATCAAAATCATTTTTGAACAAAACAAAATCTAGATGTGAAATAATTAAAGGAGAGCAGGGTGGTTATCGACTTGAACCGTATTTGTTGAATAACTCATTTAATTCTATACTTCACGATACCAAAAACGGCGGCTCTGAAAAATTGCGATATTTATCTGATAAGGGACCACGCCAGCAGCTGATATTAGAGAATCGTTAGAATATTAGAGAATCATTAACCCCAATGCACGAATTGACAAAACTACCGTATTGCCTAGTATACACGTCTGACGCTAGCAGTCATAATTTGGTTTGTTACCGCAGTCAGTTGTTTCTTTTTTTTGCCAACCGCAATTTCTTTTCGCTGCCCAATTTGTGGCGTAAACTATACATTTGATAAAAATTACCTGAAATTCCAGTGGTGGATCAATGGGCTCAATACCGACCGGCTTTCCCTTCTTGACAGTATTAAAATCGAAGAGATCCAGTGAATCGTGGTGTGATGAGAAAGATTTTCCATCTTCTTCACTTTCAACCAACTGAAACAAAGCAAACATAAATGGAACAAGTTTAATAACTGAAATATGAATAAAATATTTCTTTTTTTGGAAATTCTTTACAGCCAACATGCCGTGAAGCAAAATAGGATCACACAATATTTTTTTTCGAAGGATAAAGCCCACATCGGTCTGAAACCTGTGCTTGGGTAATGAATTGGATGATGGTGATTGATGCGTTGAACCTAAAGTTTTGGGTGGGTTCCGAACCACCGGGAAGTGACTTTACAGCAGAAAACAGTCTTTTTGCTAGCCAATCTAATCGGTCACCCTTAGAAAGAGCACCCAGGGTTCGTTGCTTATCTCTGATTGAACAGATACCTGCTACAGCACTCGGCTGTGTTCTAATTTTATAAGTTTTGGTTATACAGTAATTGCTTGACAATGATTTCATTTAGTAAGATATATTTAAAAAAATGTAGATTTCGTGAACATTATAGGCTAATATTTTACCTGTCAATCTTCACACCTGTCACACAACCTGATGTCAAGGAAGTAATCTGCAGGTACCAGGTATTTGCTCAATCAGATAAGATAAGCCACGAGCGCATATTATTAAAATGTTTTAGTCATTGTTCAAGCTTCCTGCTTTGTTTCTTAATAAATATATAAAGAATTACCAGAGTTCTGATTAGCCTATCTAAAAAATATCCGTTTCGCATGCCCTTCCTGTAGTACATGTGGATTTGAAGCCTTTCAACTATTTTATTTTTTTTAAATTTTCGCTCCAATGTGTTCCACCATTTTACATTAAACATTATTTCTACTACACGATTGCATTTAGTTGGCAATTGATAGTGGACTAACCTCCATTGTGAACTGCCAATTACTGCTGCTACTTGATAGCGAGTCACTAGTTAGCAGTAGGCCACTGTCCTCACTGGAAAGCCCCGACCAGGCTGAGCATATTGGAGGCGATTCCATTACTTCGCCATTGTTATGGAAGAGTTCCTCCTTTACACTCTACATATCCTGGAACTGAAACATTATTCATGTATTACACAATTGTTTTTGTATTTTAAAGTCTAGTCAAGCGGTCCCGTTTGCATATGATTGACAAAATGTGAATGGAAATGACAATAGCGCGCTCATATTCACGTATGAAACAGATTTTGCCTTAAGACTTCGTACTGCAAGCTAGGGTTTGCACGAGCTCACTGATAGTCTAAGAAAACTTGAGTCATATTTGGATAGTTATGACTTTGTAGTTATTCCTGTAGTTAAGATTTGGGTAGTTATTCCTGTACTCTTTGTTCACTCATTCGGCCTAACCTATGGATTTAAATTAGTGATATAGACGTGCTTAAATGAGAGCTCTCAATTCTACTATACTTATATACTAAATAACTTAGTTCATTTAAACTGAAAAAATTATTTTCACAGAGGTTTTGTGAAAAAATAACACTGATCAATCCTAACACTTTCTGGTTATATGAAGGGAAACCATTCAGTACGCGCTACAACTGTTATTATAAGACCAATTAATGTAACATTTTCAAATTTTGACTCACATATTAGAAAGAGCTGAATACACAATAGACTCCTCTAACCTATTTAGTTTTGAAGCTCAAATAATAACGAATACCTTCATATAGGTATCGGCTCAGTAGGAACTACCTGCTGGATACAAGAGAAATTGAAGAAGAAAGAGTAGGCCCACCTAACAAAGTTTACCAAGACATAAGCTTTACTTCATAAATCATCCAATCTGGAGCTGCAGTTTTCTTTCTCCCGCCGAAAGAATCAAGAGCCAATATAAAAAGAACGGTTATGTGCTTTTGTAGAGATATAGATTATTTTTATATCGAAAAGTACATTCGAATGTATCGGTGGAAGGATACGGTGCTGCAACCCATCTTGTTAGCTTCCTATAGTTTTCAAAACCAAAAAATCTTTCAGGGTGCTTTTTATGGCAACTCAACAAATATTCCATACATTATATAACATAATGTGACATCTAAAAACTCTGGAAAAATTCGACAATCTTCGTGAATTAATCACAATCCCAGCAAACAAACCCTCAACGTTTGCAGTCTTAGCCAACCTACCTATTGAATCATCACAGCCCTGCATTTTGAAATGGCAAATTTCATTTCAAATAGTTGAAAAGCATGTCTATTCCATCGTTTCTAGTCATTCTTAATACCTTTTAAACACATTAATTGAGTAAATTATTCACAAATCCACTTCACACTGACACAATAAAAACATTCATTATTCTTTCTCGTCTGCTCTGCATTCTACTTCGATGACCCTACAGCCAATCCAATGCCTTTTAAATTTATTCTTGACCTATGATGACTTGATTTTAAGCATGGACTGAACGCCAAAAGTTTATGAAAAAGCATAATATAATCAAATAATATGATACAGCATTACAAACTTTATTTTTCTAAATCTATATATTATATATTAGTTCTGTCAGAGTACTCGATTTCCTGAATCGCTCTTCATTGAATTTTAATTTATCATATCATTGATGTCTATCATGATCCGACTTTTCTTATTTTGTTGAAAAAGAGTAATAATTTGTACAATAATGAGTATTAATCTTGATTCTCCAGAATGTGATTAAAATTTATAAGTTGGTAACATTACAGACATTGTTGTTTTAAGGGTTGATTACATTGGGATAATTACTCGCCAAGCGAGTAGCGAGTAGGACATTACTGACCGACCGTGCTACAGCAACTCGGCATACCAAGCCGAATTATATTAAAAATTTATCTTCAAGAATCATCCCCATACTATGGAATTTCTAAGACAATAAATAATCTTGCAACACAAAATTAAAATATGAAGTTTACCAACAATTATTCAATAAAATTTCATCAAAACAATATACAATATATCTCATCTGAATTCTGAAGTGTTATGCTGGCAGCCTGCATGATTAAGTATAGGGTTTGGCCACAATAATATTGTATTTTGGTGTTGGCTAATCTGCCAGCGAGTATAAATGTCACCAAATTCAAAGTAGACAGGCTCTCAACTTTGAATTTGGTCACATTTATACACATTGATATATATTACTAGATGCGTAACTCCGGGATCCGCTGCGAAGTCACAGCGCTAGCGTCGCCCGCTTCCAAATCGGGCAACATCGGGAAAATTTGTATAGCGGTAATGGAAGAAACCCGTATTTCTAAGCGCTAAAATGACTTGTTTTGTGATGTGAAATGATTTTTTAATGTGATTGCTTCATGTAATGATTATGATGTACCGATCAGTGCAAGTCTGGTGGTAATATTTCTTTTCAAACAAGTAATTTTATCTTTTTATTGTCCATGTGCAAGCATAGCTTCACAGGAGTTTTCTGCTCCCTCACTTTTATTGTTTTTTTTTTTTAATTAAAAATAATGTACTACCGTATTCACCACTTCAATCTTTTTCTTATAAGCATTAATTATTCGTGATGTACCATACAGTAATATTATTAAATAACTCTTTTGATCAAAGCGATTTTGCTTGAACTGCAAAGGCATTTGGTGAGCGTTTTCAATGTGAATTTATATAGGAGCCTACTGAATTTTGAAGCATGCGGTATCTAAAAATATATACATTTATTCATACAGTACATTTATAGTTCCTTTGGTGTTGCAGTTCCATAATAGGGCCTATTACTTTTTCACTTGATATTTAAACATTAATAGTATTAAAAATTCTTCACTAAAGAGTTTAACATTTACATATTTGCATGTGATGGCAATTTCGCATTGTTGTAATGCTACCTTAGGCATGACTGGAGGCCTACTGCTGAATAATGTTTATTATGTTTTAATAGATTTAACATAATTCATTATGTCTGCTCCACAAGATAGCCTATTATTGTTATTTTATTCAAAATGTGAAAAAGCTGGACTTTGATGTTTGCTTTATTGAAAATATCTTCTAATCACGAATTTTCTCAGAATAAAAATCATATATTCGAAATCAGGGAATCACAGTCCACAAATAATATAACTCTAGAATTTTTTTTCATCAGAGATTGAGAAAATTAGCTTATGAAATTTTGGCCTCCATCTTGGAAATATCTCGTGAAACAAGCTTTTTTTGAGATGCCAGAGTTCAAATTCGGATTCAGCACGTCAAAGTACATAGTAATACGCTGAGAAAAAATTATTGTATGTTTTTCCTGCCAACACATACTTATGATACTGCTTATGCACAGCTCTGATTTTGAAGTTGGCTTGAGACAGAAACAATCTGGAATGTCAAATAATTACTACTATATGTAAGGCAAAATCATGAGCTATTTTTCAAAAAAGGAATGATTAAAATCCATCAAGGGAGCTGCGAGAAATCGATAAATGAAACTTGACTTTTTCCCATAAGAGCCTGTGTTAAATTTGAACTTTTGCCCGATTTGGCCTTTTCCCGCCAGAAAAAAGTGGCTTCACTATGCCATAGCCTAGAGGCCTAGAGTTACGCATCTAGTAGTATATATCAATGTTTATACACGCTGGCAGATTAGCCAACACCAAAATACAATATTATTGTGGCCAAACCCTATACTTAATCACGCAGGCTGCCAGCATAACACTTCAGAATTCAGATGAGATATATTGTATATTGTTTTGATGAAATTTTATTGAATAATTGTTGGTAAACTTCATATTTTAATTTTGTGTTGCAAGATTATTTATTGTCTTAGAAATTCCATAGTATGGGGATGATTCTTGAAGATAAATTTTTAATATAATTCGGCTTGGTATGCCGAGTTGCTGTAGCACGGTCGGTCAGTAATGTCCTACTCGCTACTCGCTTGGCGAGTAACTATCCCAATGTAATCAACCCGTTACGGCTGTTGTCAGAAGGACTTCGTGCATGTGCGTTGCGAATTTTCATCCTTCAACCTACAAGATCCAACATGATGTTCCGGCTGTAATAAGGGCTAGTTTACAAGAGCCAGGTCTGTATTTTTTCTCAAAATGATGGTTCTAATCGATTTGGCATGCTAATCTGTCTCCAAGACTGTGACAGTTTGTTGGCGCTCACTTATGACTTGTAAAATGAATTCAAAATTCACTAACCTCACTTTAGTAGTCCTGGTTATTTATCTAATTTAACAATAAATTCACAATAAGAATAGCTTACACTGTACCTAATCAATTGGAAATCACTTGCTGCTAAATTTGAATGCATTATTAATTTCTTATTAATGAAATACGTTTGGCTGTATTTCCACATCTGAGAGAATCTGTGGGTTTGGTACAGGGTACAGGTATCGACTATTGAATATCGATTCTATCAGTAGATTATTTCGGTGGATTAGATAAAAAAGTGCAACCTACATTTGTAGCATTCGAGGTAATCAGTTCAAAAACCGGGGGTATAGCAGTGTGATTCGACAATTTACTATCAATCTTGCTGTTGAACGATGTTCAATACTTCAAACTAGGTTTTGCCTAGGGGCTATCAGTTGTGTATATATACACTGTAAGTTAGTCTATTTTTGTACGTTTAGTAAACTAGACAATTGCATTGCAGAACATATTTTGATTCACATACGCTTCTTGAAATTTTGTACTACTTATCTTTGGCACTTGACCTTTACAAAGTATGTCTGTTTAGCAATAGTACAGTTTTTGAGTCGACTATCAAATCTAAAATCTTACTAAATGGACGCACTCATTTTTAGTATGAGTGTTCCACAGCAAAAATACTATGAATTCATGTACTTATAAATGCCATCCTTGTGCAAGTGGGGGAGGTCACACATATCCATTTCATTGAAAACCGCAATAAATTGAATAACTATAAGTAAACAAATAACTCGCATAGAAGTTTTATTAAACAAAATCAACACTGGTAATCCATGATAGTTTCTAATGAAAATGAAATTAGTAGAATGTTCTTAGTTACCGAATCAACAGTAATCATCCCATATTATCAGCTGATAATATCACAAAACATACCAATTATTGGCCACCTACCAAATATCAGCTCCTTACACTTCTAACAAAAAAAAAAACCTTTGCTTCAAGTTTACAACAGCTGATTAGCACGAAATTATTAATTGGTTCTTTGTCTAAAATATCATATGATGTTTATCTTCTGGCGTCTGGAAGTTGCTGGAGTGCCAGACAGGTATAATTTTGATCGTTTTATTGAGACTCTGCACAATATTCTGAATGTCTTATCACATAAAAATAAGTCAAATGCATCTATTCTTCTTAATGGAGATTTCAATGTAGATTTACTTGTGAATGATGTACATAGGTCTATTTTTGTTAACTTATTGAATAGCTTTAATTTGAACTTGACTGTGTTTGATGTGACTAGACCAAGCGGGATATTTATTGATAGAGGGACATGCATAGATAATATGGCTACTTCCATACATTCAGATAGAATAAAGTCTGTGTCTGTTATACCGACCTTGGTCTCAGATCATCATTCATTGGTGGGATTATTCACATTATCTGGCAGGGACGACTTAAGGCAGATTAATAGTATTTCCCGAATCATTCGTCCAATTGATAATGGTAATGAGAAGTATTTCACTCTGTTACTGAGCAAAGTAAATTGGTTGGATATATATGCATCAGGTAATATTAATGAGAAATTTGAGTACTTTTTGAGTAAATTCTTGAATATAGTTGATGCAGTTTTTCCTGTTAGATGTGTTAAACCTACCAATTTAAGGAAAAAAATGAAGCCCAAATGGTACTCTGAGAATTTATCAGCTCTCAAACAAGAATGTTTGAATATGTATAGTCTGTTCATGTATACTGGTCTTGCTTACCATAGTGAATCTTATAAGATGTTGAGATCTAGGTATAGGTACAAGGTTTCTCAGGCTAAGCGTGAATATTACTGTAATAGAGTAATGCAGACTGAAAATAAATCACGAGCTTTTTGGTCAGTTGTTAGAGAGAGTTTGAATGTGAACGATAGGACATCAGTACCACAGGCGACTGATCTCACTAGTGATAAATTTAATATATGTTTCTTGGATAATGTAGAGTCAATAAAACAAGATATTCAACAGTCAAGACATGATATGCCATATTATCTGCACAAATTTGCCTCTACTAGACTGGGTAATATTAACTCGGTTTTTCTGTTGGTGATTTTAGTGTTGAAGAAGTCTATAAAGCCATTTTCTCTCTTAGCAATAGTATGAGCTTGGATGTTTATTGTATAAATTCTGCTATTTTGAAACTTGCTGCACCACATATTGTAGAGGTTCTGACATATTTGTTTAATCAATGTATTAATGAGGGTATAATTCCAGTTTGCTTGAAGTTATCAAAAGTAATTCCATTGCACAAGAAAGGCACAAAGTCTGATTGTAGTAACTATCGCCCTGTGTCAATTGTACCAATTCTCGCCAAAGTTTTTGAAATATTGTTGAATGCTAGAGTGATTAAATATTTTGAGGGTGAACAGCTATTTTCGAATGAACAATATGGTTTCAGATCTAAAAGAGGGACCTGTACTGCAATTCTCAATTTCATGAAGGGTTGTGTTGATGCATTGGATGGTAAAGAAAGGGTCATGGGTTGCTGGTATGATATGTCTAGGGCATTTGACACAATTTCTCATGATATATTACTACAGAAGTTGAAATATTATGGCTTTGATCAGTCCGCTTTAGACCTCTTCAAGAAATATTTGACAGGGAGGTATCAAACAGTTTATTACAATGGTTGCTTTTCAACATATTTGCCTCTCAAATCAGGTGTACCTCAAGGGCCTATTTTGGGGCCCACATTGTTTATTATTTATGTTAATGACCTACCTTCAGCTGTAGGAGACAATAGAGTAAAGACATACATGTATGCAGATGATTTAGCAATACAGGTAAATAGTAAATTTTGTGTTATGGTTGACAGGTTTATAAATAATGCCAATATAGTTATTGAAGACTGGACAGCAGCCAACTCACTTAGTCTGAACAACAACAAAACACAAAAAATGAATTTTTCCATGTAAAATTCAGACAATAAAGATGTAAAATTTCTGGGGGTGACATTAGAGTCAAATATGAAATGGAATATACACATTGAAAATGTCAGTAAGAAAGTTGCTAGGGGTATATTCATGATGAAGAAACTTAGACCTTTTGTCAATGTAGAGGTTTTATTGTCTACTAGCGGTACCCGGCGTGCGTTGCTACGCCAGTGGCAGCAATGAGAGGGGGCATAGTGGGCTGTGATAATGAGGAATGCGTGGGGCAGGTAGACGGGCTATGCCCAAATAAAAACACACCTAATTTTTGTACATATTTTGTAACAATATATTTTCAGGAATTTTATTAATTGTACATGTTTTAAAAAAAATATAAATTGTAAATGGATATTGATATTGAGATTGATATTTACAAATAAGTTCAAGTTAAGCTTGAAGTTTTAAAAATGTAAAATCAATATTTTAGTTCATCTTAAAAAGATCTACCGAATAGTAAAAAAAGTATGACTGAAAAAGAAATCGCTTCAGCGGTTAGGACACAAAATATCAAAGTATAAGTATGCCCCCCTCCCCCCCGGAGAAAAAATGGGGGGCTTTGAACTGCCAAACTTCACAGAAACTATCTTGGGACTAAGTTATTGTACATTGTGCCAGAAAATTTCATCGAAATCGCTTCAGCGGTTAGGACACAAAATATCAAAGTATAAGTATGCCCCCCCTAACCCCCTGAGAAAAAAAAATGGGGGGCTTTGAACTCCCAAACTTCACAGGAACCATCTCAGAACTATTCTACATCGTCACTGAAAATTTCATTGAAATCGGTTCAGCGGATTCTGAGTTCAATTAGGACACATAAATATTAACAGGTACAGTAGCCTACGTTTTGCCCCCCAGAAAAAAATGGGGGGCATCATGAACTCCCAAACTTCACAGGAACCATCTCAGGACTATTCTACATCGTCCCTGAAATTTTCATTCAAATCGGTTCAGCGGTTTCGGAGTTTACTGGGAACATACATACAAACATACATACACACATTCATTTTTATATATATAGATTCATTTTGCACATATTCAGAGTCATTTGTCATATGGCATAGTTGTTTGGGGACACTCCTCTGAACTAAAGAAACTCATGATATTACAAAAGAGAGCTGTACGATCTATTTTTAATAAAAGCCACAATGTCCACAATAGGACACACTGTAAACCTTTAATTAGGAAGCTAAAAATATTAACGGTACCATCTCTTTTATTCTTGAATGTCTGTTGTATATAAAATGTAACATACATGAGATGCAGACAAATAACTTTATTCATAGTCATGATACTCTTCAAAATTCCTTGTTACATAGGAGTCAATGCAATCTACAGCGGACTAAATAGTTTTCACGAATTTTGTAAAAAAATGTATAACTTGTTGCCGAGTGAAGTAAGATCTCTGAAAATGGAAAAGTTTAAAAAATATATTAAACAACTGTTGTGTGAGCTTTGTGTTTATAATGTTAAAGAGTTTGTAGACTACTTGAGTGGTAATAGTTCCTAAAAAATATATTGACAGGATTATTATCCATAAAATATTTAGTTACCATATTTGACTGTGCAATATGTATTTTAAATTAACTTTGAAATTATGTTAAGCTAAACTGACGTTGTTATACAAATTGATATTTGTTTTGACAATAAACGATTTTGATTTTATGAAATTTTTCTGTTTTCTCAAGTGTTCTGTTTTTTGAGTGATTGTCCATTTAAAATACATTGTGGGACGATATTAGGAAGTTTATCATTATGGGCATGAGTTGATAAAATCAATATGTTAATAATATTAGTTAGTAATAATATCTCTCCTCCATAATTAATACAAACCTAGTTAAGGTTTTTACTAACAGTAGCGCTAGTTTTGACAACAGATAACATCAAGTAGTTCTTTATTACTATAAAACGTTTTTCCATGAACCGTCGTCAATAAGGAATATTTTTACTCGAAAAAATACAAATCTAACGTAAATTAGTTTTTACGCATATTAGTTTATGACTAGAATTGTCCTTGTTTCAGTAATATGAGTCCAAAAGGTAAAAAGTCATCTTCGTTGTGGTACACTTGTGAAAAGTGCGAGTGCATTCTGGGCCATAAAGATCTCGATATCCATTTGAAATTTTGCCCTCAGACTACTGAAAAATGGACGAATGAATATGGGTTCATTTTAAATAAATGTCTGTACAGCACTTTGGAAGAAACAACTTCGGACAATGGTTTGTATTCAATGTGTAATTTTTCTTGTTTTATTTCTTCAAATAGTTCATTTTATTTCTTTAGTGTGTTGTATGCAGTTAAGAAATGTAGAATTGCCCTTCTACCTGACACTGTTTTTTTTGTGATGTTATTATTTATTTATTTGAACAAATTAACAATAAATGCAAAGATGCAACAGACCAGAGTCCAAAACTTCTCTCTTCACAAATTTTGATTGAGCTATTTCTTCCAAAAATTTTAGGTTAGTCCACAATCAAAATTTAGATTTACTAGAATAAAACATTCGAAAATGACTTGTTTCTTTTCATTTGTTTCTTTTAAGTTCTCTCAAAAAACACTAAAACAATTTAAAAAAATTCAAAATTCACATTTTTATTGAAACTTTCGTGCCCAAAAAAATACTAAACTTATGGAACTTTAGACCAATTATAATTGAAAGAAGGAACTATATTGTAAATTCCATGAATTGCCAAATAACACTGTTTTTGTCTACAATTATAACATTATTGTCAATTTCAAAAAAAGTAAATGCGTATGGCTTTTATTGGTGGGGAGTAGTTCCACCTCGCCGCTTGAGCCATGTTATTGGAAACATGGTGGACCTACAATTTTAGGTGGGTTCCGAAACACCGGGAAGTGATTTTACAGCAGAGAACAAAGTCTTTTTGCTGGCCAATCCAATCGGTCACCCTTACAGATACTAACTTACAGTCACCTTCAATTCCAAATCGACAAGATCACCGATTTATATCGTTTATTCAATAATTATTATTGTTTTGCTATTATCCTAGCTATCAATTTAAATATCTGAAATTTTTCGACATAGATTTTTCTTTCAATAGGCATAACTTTGTCTATGATATTTCTTCAAAGCTTCATTCATTTTCTGCCCTTTCAACTTTGTAGTTTGTTTTCCTCAACAAGTAATCATGCGGTCTTTTGTTGAAGCTACATCAGTTGAAACTGCCCTGAGACTAATTCTGACTAAGGAGCTGTAATTTCTGTGTTTCATTTTCTGCAATGTCTTCATTAAATATGCATTGCAGTAATTTTTTTATGGAACAATGATTTATTTTTATTAAACAATGAAAAAACATTCATCTACTAATCTGTGAGATGTTCTCTAACTATAATTTATTAGAAAAAAAATGTTAGGCCTAATCTCCTATTACTTTACTCACATAAATCACAATAGAATTAAAGTAAAGTAATGTAAATCTGCAATGTAAACGATGTAAAGCTTTACATGAGAATCATTAATTTTATTTGCATCAAGAAATATTACATATGCATACATATACTCATTTCTTCATTCATGAATAAAGTATGTATGTGTGCGTATGCTTTATTGGCCATTACATTCAAATATCCTATTACATTTCTAATTCAGGGTAATTGAAATTCTTTAATTTATTCAATAGTACCTTTTGGTAGTCGGCCAATTCGACCGGGGGATATAATGTGTCCGGTCAGCAGCGGTGAGCTTTTTTTGTAGTTAACGTTTTTGAGACTCCAATTAAGGAGTATTAAGACAAGTCATGTCAAAAAATATTTAATCTTATACTCTTATACACTAATTACCTTAATTACTATATCAATTAGTTGAGGTGAGGCTTAATTTTGATATGAAAGAAACTCTTGTACACTATAAAAGTCTTTATCAGCTAATTTTTTTAAAAATATTTCTATATTTTGAAGACTTTAAAAGTGCGGTTGCTTGTTGTAGAGTTTCCTACAAATATAACTAGGTTTTTGTTTGAATAATCTACAAAATCTACTTTTGTGACTCACCAAGTGATAATCTCCTCGGCTTCTTGTATTATTCTCGGCTTCAAGTTGTGATTGCTTCAGAATTCGCTCAAATACCAGAATAACAACCTTCAGTCCACATAACACACTCACTCCACATGTCACTCTATATTGGTAAATAATACTGACTACACATTATATAATGTAATAAAGTAATTTAAGCTAATAAAGCCAATAAATTGGAGCTTTGTGTTCAATTTTTTTTTTAAATATAACATGTATTTTTTCAAAGTTACATAAACAGGTAATTTACTAGCTAAATTTTAATCTGTGTTTTATTTCTTTCTTCAAGTTATTACTTTGAATTCCTGAATTTCTCGTTCCATGACGAACTGCGGTGTTAATATTAACTTTTTATGTGAATTTAACGACGCAGTCAAATATTCATTAAGAATAAATAAAATTTACTTACTCTTTAGGCCGAGCGCTTTCGAATCTTTGAGATCCGTTTTCAGCCTCTGTCTGATTCGAAAGCGCTCGGCCTACAGAGTACGTAAATTTTATTTTTTCTTAATGAATATTTGACTGCAAGTCGTTGAATTCACATAAAAAGTTATTATTACTTTGCTTTAATGTTTATTTTTCTGAAATGTATAACTAGTTTTTTTATTGCAGGTATCTCACACTTGACCAATGACATAGTACTCTTATCGCAATCAGCCCTACAACTATGTAAGTTGGTAATTGGCGACAAAGCTATTGTCAAAACAAATAATTATTGTGAGGTGAAAACGGTTTGGCCAACATGGAGAGGTACAATAACTTCAGTTTACTGCACAAAATCAGGTATATGTGATTTAAGAATTAATTTTTGAAATATTGGGTAAAAAATTATATTGTTAAACAATACTGACTTCACACTCTTAATAATGCACAAGCAGATTTTATTGATGTTCAATGAAAATTGTTTATTCAAATCTATACTTTAAGATGTGGTTGAATTTGTACTTTACATCAAACTCGAAACCTATGGCACCGCTCTCAAACTAAACATTATGAGGTAGAGAACTGTCTCTTGATCGTCTCCAAACAATTGTCTTTTGGAATAGAAAATATTTTCAATGTGCATGCGATTTTTTATATTATTTAAACTGTTAGTAATTATTAGATGGGCAACTCTTACTTTCCTGAAATTATCATTATATGTAAAACACAAAAACACATAAAAATAAGTGTCGAAAATTCCTGGAAGTATACAAAAAAGCATTTAAATTTACTTTTATTGATTTTATGATAAATTATTCCCAATTTCTACAATTCCCTGCTATTGAACTCTCAACATACTTGACACTCTTACGGCCGGTTGCACGAAAGCCAAATAAATTTAATCCACCAGTGACGTAGCCAAGATTTTGAAATGGGGGGGTCGATTGACCGGGTGGGGGGGGGGGGGTCTGGGGGTACTTCCCCGGAAAATTTTTGAAAAATAGAGGCCGTAGAACAGTCTTTTTTAGCTCTCCTGATGGCATTGAAAATTAACACCAACATCAGTGCTTTGTCTTATTTTACGTTCAATTTAATGGAAAATTATATAAAATTTAGGACCTGAAGGGGGGGTCCAGACCCCCCCTTCCTGGCTACGTCACTGAATCCACGTAGAATGACGTCATTTTACGGAAACTAAACTTAATGGAGAGAATTTAGTTGCACAAAGGACAATTACAAGCGATAACCCCGATTAGGTTAACTGGCGTAAAATATATTTGACCGCCCGATCACTGATGATTAAATCTCACTAATGCCCGTCAAGTTACATATTATAGGTTATGTTTATTGAACCAGAACACGGAACTGCAAATCAGGTCGTAGGTGTTAAAACCTTTCAAAATGAATAAAATCTTTTATCTACGACCATGTCATAATGTATACATTACAGTTTCACAATTGATGCCAAAACAGCTGTCTTTTCGAAATGCTTTTTGAAACCCGTTGCATAATGAGCTCATTATAGTACAGGTTCTACATTATAACACAGGTTCTGGACCAATCAGAAGCATTTTTGATGGAATCAATATCGTAATTCAATATTGTGAAACTATCAGCTGATTTGATCAAACTGCTACACCAGCTGCTTTAACCTAACAATCTACTATAACTTCTCGTATTTGAGATGAGAGGTTAGGTATCTCTGACAGTCACAGGTAAAATGAAATTGTTTTAATTAAATGTATACTAGTGGTCGTAGATAAAATAGTGTATGCAACGATTTTATTTGGCCATTAAAGCACTCGTGAGATATTTATAACACGCATTCGCTCGTGTTATAACTTACATCTAACTCGTGCCTTAATAAGGGTCAAAATAAAATCGTTGCATAAACTACTATTAAGAATATTGAGATAGTTGAATAGTGATTCAAATAATTCACAATGTAATGATTCTAATTCATATTTTTTCTCAACTTCAGAATCAGCTGATCAAATTACAGTGTAGCCAGATTGTGCCCGTTCGGTTAACGAAAATTAACTAATGGGTCTTTGTGTAACAGAAATAAACCCGTTATACTTACGACGGTTAGTTAACTGACATTAAACTTCTTATTTAATTGACTTTCGTGCAACCGGCCGTTAACATACCTACTACAGTCTTACACTTACATACATACTATACTTAACAGCACTCTTAACCTACTAGCGATGGTTTGGGTCACCTCCTAGTTAGGTATCTTTGTTTCCTATACTTGATGAATATCTATTTCGTGAATAATAGGTTGAATTATTTGTTCCAGGTTTGATAGAATCGTGGGGCCTAAAACTAGGTCCTGTAGTTGTCAGTAGATTCCAATCAGCTGCGCTACCTGCATCCGTGGTTTCGATAGAAGTGACGAAACCGGCTGATGTGTCCAAATCCACCGATCATTTCCTAATAAACACAAAACATAAACTGCAGGACAAAATTCTGTCAGTTGGTACACGGTTGTCGGTTTATTACTATGGACGGCGAGTGAAATTTATTGTAGCAAAAGTTGAATCAGTTTTCGACGAGAAACAGGACGCAGAGGAAAGCATTACAGACGATCTCAAGTCGTTGAGTTTGAACGATGACGGTACTAAGTTTTACAAAGTTTGCAGCTCGACTAAACTGCTACTGGTTCAGCCCCAAAAAAGTCCTACTGAAGTTGATGACTCATCCCCAAAGTTGGGAAATTTCGGTGGCTATAAGGATATTGTTGAAGACTTGAAAGAAACAATAACTTATTCGCTGAAAACTACGGGAGATAATAAAGGTGAGTTTAAATTTATCAATCCATTTATAATCAATATCATCAATTTAATGATACTGTATTTTAAAGCTAACTATCCAATTTGGCATGTTATTAGATAGGTAGATAAATTGCCTTTGTCAAGGGCGAAATTAGGACTCTCTTTCACTCAACCTGAGAAGAATGCTGCTAAACTACAACAATTTTAAGTGTACTCAAAAGTGACTATGAAGTCTAAATAAGTTTAACGGCCAGTTGCACGAAAGAAAATTAAATTTGACCACCGTAAGATGACTTCATTTGACGGAGCCAGTACAACGACTTCCCTATTGAGCTCCGTTACATGACGTCATCTTACGGTGTCAGCAATCTGACAAATAAGTAATTGATTAGATAAATTGTGATATCTTCCAGATTAGCTCAGTTACATGACGTCATCTTACTGTGGTTAAATTTAATTTTCTTTCGTGCAACTGGCTGTCGTAGATGTTGATGTAACTAGAGTTAATCTAGAAGATATCACAATTTATCTAATCAATTGTTTATTTGTCAGATTACTTGTAAACACAGGCTCAAGCCAGCTGTGAGTATCTCACAATGTTTCTATATGTTTTCTCTTATAAAATTCATTTATAATATGATCATATTATAATTGAGTCTTTCTGAATACTATAAGTAGTTTAATTTCATGTAAGTAGTTAAAATTTATATAATCAAAATGTGTAACTGTTGGGAGAGATCAAATTGATTCACAGCTAGCTCGAATTTATTTAACTCAACTTATAATATTCTAGTGGCATACTGCTGTTTCTCCTTAGGGCATTCTTTCATTCCTTAATTTATTTAGATGTTTATTATTACATTAGAATATATATATATTAGATATTTATTTCATACTTGACCTTTTCTTCTGAGATGTAGAACTTGAACATGCTGGGAAAAATTTGCGTACAAATTTATGGCAAATTTTCTTTGAATTGTTCAATAATATTGTTGGAATTGTCAAGACCATCTTAGTTGGATTTTTTTGCAATTCAGTTATCGAGTTTGTTGATTATGTGCACATGTCTGCCAATTTGGATTGCTTTAAACAAATTTCCACAAAAAATTCTGACATCAGGTTGTTTTTAACTATTTTCTACGAGATTTACAATATGGTGAAAACTACGATAGATGATAAAGGTGAGCTCCAATTTATCAATCCATTATCATCAATTTAATTATATTTTAAAGTTAACTAGCTAATTTGGGATGTATATCACCTTAAAATCTACATGTAAAGTTGAAAAGTATAACCGAAATTTCAATTTCATGCAAATAATTTGTAAACGGTGAGTTCACTCAAAAAATCATGAAGATTGACTGTTTGTTGTTTCTTAAAAATATATTTTTTGAATTTTCTCATTCACTCTTTACGTTCGTTAAAATTAGTTTATTTTAATTTTTTATGCATTATTGAAAATTTAGAACTACCCGCTGTAAAAGATAGATGAATGATGTAGTTACGATATCTCTTGGAAATTCAATCTCTCCAAACTCTTGGAAATGCAATTACTAGATTAGAAACGAAAAAAATATATCAATATTTTTCTTTTTCAAGGTATTAAACTCTCTTCGGGTGTTCTTCTTTATGGTATGAATGGAACAGGAAAATCACATCTAGCTCAATTTCTAATTCAAGAACTCAAGGTCAATTCGATCAAAATTCAGGTAGATTTAAATAATATCGTTCAAATTCCAAAATATCTTATATTCTATTTTCCAAAATATCTTATATTCTATTCAAATATTCTCTAATTTATTTAATTTGAATATTTCTTCCTTTGTACTTATTTCCCCATCTCTTTTAATGTACCTAGTATGAGCTATCATTTCTCTCAAAAAGCTTGCTGGGATTATGTTGATTAACACTTTGCGGTAACTGGCGAATTGAAGTGTACAGACTTTCAATATTTAAAAATGTATATTGTATTTGTTTGTTTATTATTGGTATTTTAGTGAATGTTTCTATTTCCAAATAAATGTTTGTTCTTTTATTATAAAAAATATAACTTTAATCTTTTGAGTTTGTGTTGAAGTGAATACATCCAAATCATTAAACAGAATTTTACTGGGATATCTTCTAAGTCGACCCAGAGCAGCTCTTAATTTTTTCTGTAGAGTAAAAAATGTATTGAAATGTGTATCAAAAGTTTTCTCCTATACTTCAATTCCATATTTTACAAAGTTATTAATTTCTAAATCTTTATAATGATATAAATTATTTTGAAGACCTACTTTACTAACCTGACAACTGCTTTAAAAATCTAATGGGCAATTGTGGCCAATGCCACTACAAAAAAAAAATGTTCTGTCAATGTTGTGAATCAAATCCAGATCTTTGATTGCCCATCGGACGTCTTACCGGCCGCCCTTCCTGGGAATTTGAAATTAACTAGGCCTAATTTGTCAATATTAAACAATTTAATCATTTTTTTCGGAGGATGAAGCCCACATAGGCGTTAGACCTAATGAGTTGGATTATGGTGATTGATGAGCTGCACCTACAGTTTTAGGTGGGTTCCAAACTGTCGGGAAGTGCTTTTACAGCAGAGAACAGATACTTTTACTGGCCAATCCAATCGGTCACCCTTAAAAAGAGGGCTCATGAGTTCGTAGCTTATCTCTAGCTTATTGAACAGATAGCTGCTACGGCTCACGGCTATCACTTCTCTAATGGTGCTAGGTTGAAGTTGGACGATTTTATACCATTCATCTACATTGCTCTACTAGAGCTCTCTAGCGCAAGAATTTTCTCCGTTCTGACTGATCAGATAAAAGCTTACTGATGAAGCTCACATGAGTCTGAGACTAGTGCATAGGTAATTAGGAGAAAGATGATGATACAAAGATGTTATTAATTGCGAACCTACAGTTTTAGGTAGGTTCCGAACCACGTTAACTTGAGAGATAATGCTTTAAAAATAATGAATAGTAGACTAAAAGCTTCTCAATCATAATGCAAGTGTGTGCTTCACAAAATGAACTAATTTTAATAATGTACGTTATGGGTAATTGTAAGTAGAATGCAAATTTGTTAAAAATACATAATGATACCTGATACGGTTCACGGCTGTCACTTCTGTATAAAAAAATTATAGCCTTTTAAAAACAATCTCTAATAACAAAACTGACACTGTATTTCTATTTAATATATGATTATCACTCACTTATACTAGAGATACTGTAGATCAAGCTGAAGCTTCTCTTCAGAAGTGAAATGCATCCCTACAGATTCTCTAGCATAAGAGAGTGAAAATCATATATATTAAATGTGGAGGAGCCTCGATGTTTGGCAGCTGCTGCTGCCAACCATTCTGCCTTTAGGGGTCCCCGGCTGTTTAATGCTCTGCCATTTGACATCTCTAGGCAGTCTTCTGGTCATGTATTTGTCAAAAGACTACAGCAGTACCTCCTAACAACCTAATGTAATGTATATCTGTCCAAGTTATGATAAACCATATAAATTTTATGTCTATTTTTCCAATGTATTTCAAGTGTTTAAAATTTTCTTTATAATTATATTTTTGTATAATATGTATAACTGTCAATAGTTGATAGCAGCAGTACTTCAGTTCTGTTTTATAATAGATTTTTATTGTCTTTTCTTAGTTATATGATTAATTTCTGATGTTAGCGAGACGAGCCATTCCTCCACACAGGCTTAGCCTAATGAGGAATATACTTAAAATTTTATTGTATTCAATGTTTTTTATAATTATTTTTATTTGTGTGAATAAAGTATTTGAAATAGAAATACAATGTTAGTTTTGATATTAGATTGTTCATCAAGTATTTCGTCATGGAATACATCACAGATTATAAAAACAGTATCATCTTTCCAAAAATGTTGATTTCATATTTTATTTGGTTTTGGTGCGGCTTTTTCCTTATCAGCTATTTCATTATTTCCAACGCTCTTTTTTATTTCAGAGTGGAGATGTGTTCAGCAAGTTCTACGGTGAAACTGAATCAACGTTACGATCGTTGTTCAAGAAAGCGATTGACTTGTCGCCTTGTGTTATTGTGCTAGACGATGTTGATACGTTGTGCTCGAAACGCAAGGGCTCCAACCAGGAGAGTCGCGTTGTGGCATCTGTTCTGACACTTTTCGACTCGCTGCAAAGTGAGAAAGTGTTTGTAATTGCCACAACCAGCCAGCCTCATTTACTGGAACCGGCGTTGCGTCGACCTGGCAGGTTATTCAATTTATACATTTCTTAAATTTATCTTCTTATTTTTTAAATTTAAAAGGTTTTCGAATTCATCAATTTAAATCCGCCCTCCTTTGTAATACATTCAACTTCTTGCAATATCAGCATCAAGAGTAGAATATACTGGAACAGATTTATACATTTGTAGAAAACAATAATTCATGCAAAATTGCACGATGAACATTGCTCCACAGAAGTTAAAACATTTTAAACAGTATAAACTTAAATAAAACATAAATTAGTGTATTATGAAACAATTGAGACAGTTTTGAGCTGAAATCCTGTTGTTTCTTTACAATAAGTTGTATTTTGACTGTATCAATAAATAAAACATAACATAAAACATAATTAGACCATTATATCAGAGTGAAATTCAGAATTCGACTTCTATTATATATGTTGTATATTGTGTTGGAATATTCAAACAATATTGAAGTATTATAAAATATAAAGTAGTGTTGAAATACTGTGATAACAGGCTGGATGACTGTGTATTTTTAAGCTTGGGTTCTATTGAGTATCAAATCATACAATGATAATTCAAATTCATCCTCTTTTGTTGTACACTGAACTCCTTACACTATCAATAACTTAAGCCTATGGGAGTAGAATGTCCGAGAATAGATTTATTTATTCTTTAAAAACAATTATTCATGTACAATTGCATTTTTAATGACGCTCTAGATCTAGAACAATAAATTAATGTATTCTAAACCGAATATAATTAAATGAAGACCAGGCTTGATGGTTGTATATTTTTAAACTTGGATTCTGTTGTATCTCAAATCAACAATGATAATCTTGCTTATTTGTGCTATTCTAAATTCGACTTTAGACTTGCTACATCTGAACCCAACTGCTGCCAAGTTATCTGAAAACTACTATACTTCCTTTTAGGATATGTGACCGAGTTTATCAAGTTTTATTTTCAAGATTTTAAATTATATGTAATGTATATGACATAATCTTTTTCGATCCCAGTTCTGACCGAAAGTTTTTACCTCGGGCCACTTCTGTGTTTCGGAGGACACGTTAAGCTGTCGGTCCCGGCTGCCTAAAAACAGTCGTTAAGTCACCACGTCAGAGGCCCTGAACTTATTCAGGTGCGACCTGATAACTCTGACACCAGACCTGAGCCAGCCAGGTCACACGATATTATTATTATTATCTATATAAATAAAATTAGAGTTTTGTCTGTACATTTATCAGAATTGTATATTTTTTGGTTATTTTCACGTTTTATACATTAAATAAGCCGAAAATAGTCTTATCTCACTTTCTGTCTGTCTGTCTGTCACGGCCGCAAAGGCATTTTTCGCGGCCTTCTCCTCAAAAACGAGAGCATCGATCGGGATTTTAGTTATTGAACAGTATTGAAAACATTATTGACAATGTCTAGCTATAAAAAACTTAATTAACGTTTATTTTAACAGAGTAATAAACGTTTAAAAACCAAGTATTGTGCGATTTTGGATACATTTTACGCGGCCTTCTCTTGTAAAACGAGAGCATCGATCGGGATGAAAGTTATTTATCAGTATTGAAAACCTTTTTGACAATGTCTTTAGCTATAAAAGACTAAATTAACTTTTTTTTAACAGAATAATAAACGTTTAAAAACCAAGTATTGTGCGAATTTGGATACATTTCTTCCAAGTTTTATTACCACATAAGAATAAGAACAAATCACGTAATTTATCATGATATATCAATCAGCTGATCTCAAATATAAATGGTGGGCCCTTCGCGGCGTTATTTACGCTGTCTGCAGACTTGTGTAGTCGGAGCATTGCAGTCTTTTAGGAAACATATATCTGGTGAATCAAAGCTCATCTTATGTTTTATCAATTATTTCTTTGTTGAAAAAAAAACAAAATTTTCTAATTTCAATTTATCAAAACAAAAATTAACATTTTAGGAAGGTGCGGTTTGTGCTAGGCTCTTGGGAATTCGCCAGGTAGCACTATTATTACCACATAAGAACAACAACAAATCACGTAATTTATGATGATATATCAATCAGCTGTTCTCAAATATTCTCTCTGATAACTGTCACTGAATTGTTTACGTCCTAAGTTGTTTACTAAGCTGCTAACAACTTCATGATCGTTGCTATCAAAAAAGCCAAAACATATTTAGTCGTATTTCTAAACATAATCCGTACGAAGGACAGGTAGCTGCTAGTTATGACATAAATATGTGATATATTCTGTGATTGACGTTTGTAAAAAATACAACTGTATTGTACATTCAAAAACTAAATATTATTATTATGTAAGTCAGTGTCAGTCGTAAATGAAAATATTGTATGCAGCAACTGTATTTGCGGCTCTGGTAGCGCAGTTGGTTGGAGCGCTTGTCTGAGATAAGATAAGGCTCTAGCTGGCTTCGTTTCTTGCAGCCTTGGGTTCGAATGTCATTCAGCCAAGGATGTTTCTCATCATTACCCACGCACAAGTCTTCAGACTCATGTGGGCATCATCAGCAATAAAAAATATTTTGTCTTTAAGCTAGTTACGTTTTTTGTCTTAAGCTAGTGTTAACCCTCGTATCCGTAGAAAAGAACTAACCCTTCTAGTGTTTCACTCGTATCCGAAATTACATCTCACTTGTGGCTTGAAGGCAGCCATAATACAATCGTTGCTTAAATTACTTTTGTTGAATTATGGATATTTTTCATTGTTTAGGCTCGACCGTGAAATAGAACTGCCAGTACCATTGCCTTCTGATCGTAAGGAGATTCTGCAATGTCTGCTAGATGGATCAGGTGGAGGAGATAAGTTAGACCCCTCAATAGCTGAAAGTGTAGCGAATGCGGCGCATGGCTTTGTTGCGGCTGATCTTAGTGCGCTGCTCTCACACGCGCAGGTGCACGCAATACGCGATGCAGGTCGTGCGCACTTGATAGCCGCCGATTTGGAATGGGCGCTAACCCAGGTGAAGCCCAGTGCTATGCGTGAAGTCTATGTCCAGGTGCCCAATGTGAGTGAATTTAAATCAAATTATTCCTTTTATTCCAAATTATTACCTTTGTACAATGTATTAAAAATGAAAGCAGAACAGGAATTCCCCTACGAAGACTATACGTCTGTGTGTAGAGGTGAGTTCCACGGTAGCCTTATATTTACTATCACATTCATTTCTGTTATCAAACATCTGTTTATAAATCTCAAGACACTGTACGATAAAAAAGGATATTTTTGAACAAATGAAAAAAGTACGGAACAATGCGGAAATTGAACTTATTAAGTAGGACCAGAATTGATTGAATTGAGTGGTCGAATGGGGCTGTAAAAGAAAGATATTATTATTATCGATCATAATAATAAATCTCAGGGTAGATGTTTAATACAGGATGTATTTTTAAATTATTAATATAGTATTTGATTTATGTATTTATGTTTCGTATTTAATGTAGTTTAAGTTAGTTTATGTTTTATCTCTGCTCAACATGTGTAGCTGTTACTTGACTTTCTATAGTGTTGCCATGGCAACCAGTTTTATTGGCCACTGCGCATGCTAAAGTTGTAATGGCAGCTTGAATGGTAATTCCCAATTGCATTCTTGTTGAAACCGCACCGCTATAAACAAATCGTCGTTCTAACCTCAATTAGTAGTATTCGTTACAACGCAATAATTACTTATTAATTTATTATTTTGTTAAACCTCAATATTCGGCTTATTGAAGCCTCATTTGCTTATAACCGCAACTACCACTTTATTTGTCTTGTTCTTTAATTCAAAACCTCCAGTATTTTATATCGGCCGTGAAATTAGTTCCATCCTATTTATTCTAAAATAATTCTTCATTCATCCTCACCGACCTCACTCCTCAGTGCATAACAATACCTCGAGTGCTACGCATTATCATCAGTGACTCATCTCATCAACGTGTGCACACGCATCGGCGTCTACAGAAACGACTTCTCATATGGTGATAGGAACATTAACAAGGTATTACTCAACTATTCCTTTTTATTTTATTACAACCTCATTTCCCCTCTTACCGCAGGTCCTCCATTTATATCCTATGTCTTACAGCCTCATTTGAAAATTCTATATTCTACACCTCATTGCTCAATCCCCAACATTTTGGTCCTCCGGGCCGGATCGGATCATTTTTTATTTTCATTCTATGGAAATACATATTCATTGCTCATTAAATAAAGCTATCATTTTTTGTCCAAGTACAAGTTATATTACAAGTTACAAAGCACATTGTTCAAACGAGTTCACTATCAATGCCTTGCAAGTTAAAATTTGTCTATTGTGCTCAAAAGTCGTAAACAACTCACTGTTTTGTTTCATCGTGATTATAACGGAGCTCTGTAGTATTCAGGCTGACATTATAGCTGAGCATTGCGTCGTCAAGGTCAACTTTGTTTACATTGAACTTGAAAATAACCTACTATTCATTCACTAATAGCTTATGCTATCAAATGAGAATAACTGCTTATGGTTTGTGGCGTATTTCTAATTGAAATAAATACTTATTGTTATTCCGTGAACTTGACTGATAATTATATTCAATTGTGTAAAATTACATTGCTTATTTCAAAATTGAAATATTATTTGATTTATTCATATCATACTTCGAATGTTCAATAAGTATAATATCTTGCATTCAATTCGTAACTTGAGTGAATTCAATTCAGATAATTGTTTAATTCAATTGAATTCTCAGAATATTCATGCTTATTGATAAACGCATTATTTGTTTTATATTTCGAATATTATTAGATTTCTTTTGTGAATGCTTGCCACTTATCACTCAATTTGTAATCGTAATTACCTCAATTACTACCACGGCAGTGTGTCGAGTCATGTTATCAGCTTATTATCACTATTATTAGTGCAATCTCATTTAGTTATTATACCCCGGGTTATTATATTGTCAACTTCAATACTTGTGATAATTTATTGCTGTTTTCAAATAGGTAACTTAGTTAGTTATAATGGCTAAATCGTTAGCAGTGATCACCGCTAAGAAGAATAATGCTTTTGAACAAATTCAAATCTTATTTGATATGTCAAAAAAGATCTCTGATAAGGAAATTTATCAGAAATTACTCGCTCGTTCAAAATCTCTGAACAAATTAAGATCAGACTCATCAGACTCACTGGATTGTTATCATGAATTACAGTTAGAAGAAGACAAAGAATTCAAACCAAATTATGCACCTCTTAATAGTGCTGATGAAATGATTGATTCTATTAACCTCACGTTACACAACTTAGAAACGAAATTGAATCAGTCTAAAGTAAAAAATGAACAGCCAGTTCGCTTACCTAAGCTTGACTTGAAACAATTTTCTGGAAACCCTCTCGATTGGACCTCATTTATTAATTTATACAATTCAAGCATTCATTCAAATTCTACATTATCAGGTGTAGTCAAACTTCAATACCTGTTGAGCTCAGTCTCAGGAGAACCTCTTGATTTAATTAAATCATTACCACTAACTGAGAGTAATTATCAGATTGCCTATGACTTGCTTCATGAACGCTATAATTCACCTCGTCGATTGATAACACTGCATCTCAATAAAATTCTCGATTTACCCAATATCACTCATCAACCGGCTCAAATGCGGAAATTTTTGAACTCCTACAATGAGAATACACAAGCTTTGAAGGGATTAAAAATTGATATAACCGCTGATAATCCTTTACTGTGTGCTATGATGATGCGAAAAATGGATAATAACCTCCGAAAAAAGTTTGAACATTTTCGTTCTTTGAACAAATCTAGCGAATCTGTACTTACTGAAGCAAAAGAAATAATTACTTTTTTAACTCAGGAGTGCAATGAAATTGAAAATTCAAATCTTCACTCTTCTTCTACCTCAAAAACCGCTTCAATGTCTACTTCAGTATCTGAAAATAAATTCTTTCCTAAAATAAATAGGAGTTTTTCTACAAACAAGGTAGCATTGATGACTACTTATAATGATGAAATCAAAAGTGACACAAAACCTTATGACTGTTTTGTTTGTCATAACAATGAACATAAGATTTATTTATGTCCTGTGTTCAAAAACAATGCATCCAAAGCACGTTTTCAAATTGTCAAAGAAAATAAAAGATGCATTTCTTGTTTAGGAAATCATACTCTTGACAAGTGTAAATCGAAATCAAACTGTTTCACATGTCATAAAAGGCACCATACTTTGTTGCACTTTGAAAATAACCACTCAACTGCCAATATGACACCTCTCCAACCCAGCAGCCGTGCAGTTTCTGTGGGTCAACCTCAAGTCAACATGACACCTCCTTCAGTAGTACTGACCACTACTGAGAATAATCAACCCTCTCATCGTTCATCAATGTCTACAGTGCTATTGGGAACGCTACTCGTTAAAATTACCTCTCCTCATGGAAAAGGTTATGTTTTCCGCGCCCTCGCAGATTCTGGTAGTCAGTCATGTTTCATCAATGAACATGCTGCACAAGTATTAAGTGCATCTCGCACTAAGAGCAACCACAGTGTTGTTGGATTTTCTCAAGCCCCCATACGTTCTAAGGGCCTCACCTCTCTTTCTATTGAGACTCTGAATGGAAAAGTGATTTCACTTAATCAAGAGTTCTTGATTATTGATAAAATTTGTGTTGATATACCTCGCATGGAAATTGATCCAGAGGTATTGGAAAAGGTTCGACCATATATTCTGGCTGACCCTACATTTCATCTAGCTGGAGGCATCGACATTCTTCTTGGTGGCTCTGTTTTTCCTCTTCTGCTCAACCAGATTGTTCATCATCTTGGTCCTGGCCTGCCGAGTTTAATTGGGACTCATCTTGGTTTTATGGTCATGGGTGAGACTCCATGCAAGCCTAAAGCTGATTCTTCCATCACTCTGCAAGCATCAGCCACCCTCTTGGCTATCAACAATTTGGATTTGCATAACTCTCTCCAACGCTTTTGGGAACAAGAAGAGCCTCCAATGGCATCTGAAAAATCTGAAGAAGAAAAATTGTGTGATGAACATTTCCTCTCAACCTATTCACGTGATGAATCTGGACGATTTTGTGTCAGACTGCCATTCAAGGCTAACCACCCCACTTTGGGTCAGTCTAAAGCCAATGCTGAACAAAGATTAAATTCTATAGAAAGGAAATTCAAGGCGCAACCTCATTTTCAGTCTTTGTATACTGATTTCATGTCAGAATATTTGACATTAGGTCATATGGAACTGAATAGCACCACTGATCTATCTACTCCTCATTATTTTCTACCACATCATGGTGTCCTCAAAGAAGCTAGCAGCACTACTCGTCTACGCACTGTATTCGATGCTAGTGCAAAAACCTCAACTGGTATTTCCTTGAACCAGATTCTCCTCACTGGAAGGAAAATGCAGAACAATATTTGTGATTTGTTGCTGGTATTCCGCTTGCACAAGATTGTCTTTTCTTGTGATATACGTCAAATGTATAGGCAAATCAAGGTTCACCCTGATGACCAGTGCTATCAATTGATTTTATGGCGTACTGATGCTACTCAGCCTGCATCTGTCTTCAAATTGACCACAGTAACATATGGCATGAGCTGTTCTCCATATCTTGCTATAAGAACTCTTCATCAACTTGCCACTGAAGAAGGCAATTCCTACCCAGAAGCAGCTGAACTTCTGCGTTCTCAAACCTTTGTTGATGATGTCATTGCTGGTGCCAACTCCGAAGAAGAGGCTTTAAGACTGCAACAACAACTTATCTCTCTACTCAAATGTGGTGAATTTGAATTACGTAAATGGACTTCAAATTCTAATGCACTTCTTTCCAGCTTTCCTGATGGTCACCTTGAGAAACCGGTATTTCTTCAGGATGATCAACAACCTCATTTCAAAATCCTTGGTATCCAATGGTCAGCAGCAAATGATTGTTTTGCCTACAACTTCAATCTACCTCATGATGCTACCACTAAGCGTAAAGTACTAAGTGTGATAGCCAAGATCTATGACCCTTGTGGATTCCTCTCACCAGTGGTTCTGTGGGCTAAATGCTTCATGCAACTTCTTTGGACAAAGGGCCTAGATTGGGACCAACCTCTACCTCCTGAACTGCTTGCAATGTGGCAAAGCTTTGTTGACACATCAGCCACACTTCAAGATATCTCCATACCACGAGCTCTACAGTTCTTGCACTCAAGCCTCATTGAACTTCATGGTTTTGCAGATGCTTCTGAACGTGGATTTGCCGCAGTGATATATCTCAGGACATCACAAACTGATACTTCCCCCACTGTCCAGTTACTCATCTCCAAAACCAGAGTGGCCCCTTTGAAAAAACTCACTCTACCACGTCTAGAACTGTGTGCTGCTCACTTGCTTGCTCAACTGACCTCATATGTGATCTCAACCTTTCACAAAAAACTGGAGTTTTCTTCTATCACATTATGGTGTGACTCTACTGTGGCCTTGACTTGGTTACAGACTCCTCCGCATCGTCTTAAAACTTTTATAGCAAACCGGGTTGCTCAAACCCAAGAATTGGTACCAACTGATAGCTGGAGACACATTTCTGGTGAACAAAACCCTGCAGACTGTGCTTCACGTGGTATACTTCCAGCTGAACTACCCGCTCACAACTTGTGGTGGACAGGTCCATCCTGGCTACAGAAGCCTTCCAACCTCTGGCCTACATCTGCATTCACTCCAGTGGAACTTGCTGATACTGATGAGAGCAAACCTCTGTCACCCATCACTCTCGTTGCTACTGCACCTCTTGAATGGGATCTCCTACAAAAATTTTCTCACTTCAGTAAACTTCAGCGTGTTATGGCTTACATCCTCCGCTTTGTCTTCAATACTCGACACCCACCAAAGAAGATTGGCCCTCTCTCCACCCGAGAATTGGCTACTGCCAAATGTATAATCTTCAAACAAGTTCAAGACTCAGCCTTTCGAGAAGACATTGCCAAGCTGAAAATTGACAAAACCTCCACTGTATCAAACTCACTTTGCCGCCTCTCTCCGTATCTTGATGATGACGGTCTCCTGCGAGTTGGAGGACGTCTCAAGCATTGTCATATACCTCAAGATGTTCAACATCCTATCATCCTTCCAAAGCAACATCATGTGGTCAACCTCATGATTGACTCCTACCACCGACAATATTTGCATTCTGGAGCTCAACTAACACAATCTCTTCTTTCACAACATGTTTGGATACTCTCTGCACGTAGTATCATCCGCTCTCGAATTTTTAAGTGCAATGTTTGCTTTCGACACAAACCTCGCCACAACATTCCACCCATGGGGCATCTACCTCAGGCTCGTGTGACACCTTCTCGCCCTTTCCTCAATACTGGGATTGATTATGCTGGCCCATTCAATATCAAGGTGCACAACCTCAGATCCACATCACTCACAAAGGCCTACATATGTGCTTTCGTATGCATGGTCACCAAAGCAATCCACATTGAAGTGGTAACAGACTTGTCTTCTGAGGCCTTCATTGCTGCCTTGAAAAGATTTGTTTCTCGCCGTGGTCTCTGCAAAAACCTCTACTCTGACTGTGGGACTAATTTTGTTGGTGCTAACAATACCTTCCAAGCACTTTCCAAGTCAAAGCAACTCCTACTCTCTGAATTTGCTGCTACACAAGGCATTACTTTCCACTTCAACCCACCTGCAGCTCCACATCAGGGTGGCCTTTGGGAAGCAGCAATCAAGAGCATCAAGCACCATCTCCGACGTGTCATTGGAGAACACACATTAACACTTGTTGAATTCACGACACTGGTCACTCAAATAGAGGCAATATTGAATTCAAGACCTCTCACACCTCTATCAAACGATCCTAATGATGTCTCAGCACTTACACCAGGTCACTTCTTGATTGGATCTCCTTTGGTGGCAGTTCCTGAAGAAGACATACAAAATGTCAACCTCAATCGCCTCAAACATTGGAAATTGATTGAAGCATTCCACCAGCACATTTGGAAGAGATGGCATTTGGAATATATCCATACCCTTCAACAGAAAGCCAAATGGAATAAGGCTGTTGATAATCTCCACATTGGTGACCTTGTCTTGGTCCATCAACCAACTCCACCACTTACCTGGCCATTAGCACGCATTACTGGTGTCTCTCCGGGACAAGATGGAATTGTTCGTGTGGTGCATTTGAAGACTCGCCAAGGAACCTTGACACGTCCATCCCACAAGGTGTTTCCGCTACCCGCAAACTCCAAATAATTTATAGCCCAGCTTGGCACCCTTGTAATTAGTGTTATGAACTTTATTCACTAGTTGTGAACTTTATTATTTTTTTTTATCATTCTTGTTGAATCCAGGTGGATTCAAGGCCCCCGCTATGTTTCGTATTTAATGTAGTTTAAGTTAGTTTATGTTTTATCTCTGCTCAACATGTGTAGCTGTTACTTGACTTTCTATAGTGTTGCCATGGCAACCAGTTTTATTGGCCACTGCGCATGCTAAAGTTGTAATGGCAGCTTGAATGGTAATTCCCAATTGCATTCTTGTTGAAACCGCACCGCTATAAACAAATCGTCGTTCTAACCTCAATTAGTAGTATTCGTTACAACGCAATAATTACTTATTAATTTATTATTTTGTTAAACCTCAATATTCGGCTTATTGAAGCCTCATTTGCTTATAACCGCAACTACCACTTTATTTGTCTTGTTCTTTAATTCAAAACCTCCAGTATTTTATATCGGCCATGAAATTAGTTCCATCCTATTTATTCTAAAATAATTCTTCATTCATCCTCACCGACCTCACTCCTCAGTGCATAACAATACCTCGAGTGCTACGCATTATCATCAGTGACTCATCTCATCAACGTGTGCACACGCATCGGCGTCTACAGAAACGACTTCTCATATGGTGATAGGAACATTAACAAGGTATTACTCAACTATTCCTTTTTATTTTATTACAACCTCATTTCCCCTCTTACCGCAGGTCCTCCATTTATATCCTATGTCTTACAGCCTCATTTGAAAATTCTATATTCTACACCTCATTGCTCAATCCCCAACAATTTAGTTTTTATTTAATTTAAATATAATATATTTCACTAGGCGTCAAATCTGCAAGAAAGTAGAGACCAATCTGTCAAACAAGGGCCGTTTTCAGCCTCCAATGGGCCATAAATAAAAGACCAGTGAATAGAAAAAAATTACCAAAATGTATGTAGGCTACATCTGTTTACTTCTCAACATAATCACCTTGAAGATTGAGACATTTGTCATACCTTCTTCTTTCTCGCACAAATGTATTGGACCAGTGATGAAATACTGTATGGAATCGTTCAAAATAGAAATAATCCAACCATTGGATAAATGATGCTACATTCCTTCCACCATCAGCTATGAGGCTTGATTGACAAAGCTTCAAAAAAGTGTATGTCAATGTATGTGAGGGCGATTCAAATGTTACGAAGCTTTGCTTTTAGTTGTAACGTGACTTGAATAAATTTATTGATTAATTACTATGATGAGTGAAATGTGATTGTAGGTGCGTTGGAGTGACATTGGAGGCCAGGAAGAACTGAAATTGAAGCTGAGACAAGCGGTCGAGTGGCCGATTCGACACCCAGAGGCTTTCATCCGGCTGGGAATCAATCCACCGAAAGGTGTGCTCATGTACGGACCTCCTGGCTGCTCCAAGACCATGATTGCCAAGGCACTTGCCACTGAAAGCAAGCTCAATTTTATCTCTATCAAGGTATTAATATTGGTCAAGGTATATGAAATAAATGAAAAAAATATTTACATTACTATTAACAACTTACATGACCAGGAAATGATTGACTTATTTGGTCCAATGAGGCTGTAAAAGCAAAATAAACAAATAATTTTTTCTACAGTGACCCGAAAAAGTGCCTATCTTTGCATTAACTGTAGCACGCAAAATAGTCCCAATGCGGACCAGTGCGGGAATAGTATATTACGTTACAAGTGCGGGAAATGGTGTTTACCATCTGAGTATGATGAGTTAATTCATGAGACGAAGTGCGGTATTATCATATAAGTATGGTAAACATCTTCCTGGACGAGTTATGTACGATATTTTTTGTCATACTAGTCTAAAATATAAAAAAAGATAAACTTTGAGCATGTACAACAAGCATCATCGAACATAACCTCAAAATCCATCACAGCAGTGAAATACTAAAAATTCTTCTGAGATCAGCTGTTTTTCCAAATTCTGAATTAGCTGAAAAAATTCTGGAATGTGGTAATATCCATTACCGCACTGAAAAAGGATGCGGTAATGAAAATCAGCTGTTCTTTCTGTAAGCAGTTACAGAAAGAACAGCTGATTTTCATCTTGATTTTTACAGCAGATGTTTACCGTCTTGATTCAATGCTTGGTAAATTGGTGAATATGTACGAGTATGATGAAAAGTAAATTCCAGTGTGCGAAAGTACTTTTTCCTACAACTTCTCGTAAAGTAGTTCTTTACGTACTGAAAACTAATTGTAAAATGCCTCTTTACTGCTCAGCAAGCGGTAAAGTACTTTACGCTCGCCAGCTGTTTTCTTTACGCTTCTGTTTTGATTTTGATGTCTTCTCATTGGTGGATCGCGGAATCCGTGAATTCACATAACCTCAAAATGGCGCACGCTAACCAAATCCGCGCACGGTCTGTGATGTTACAAACTACAAGTTTTTATTGTGTTGTAATCCAGAACTGCAGTTGTAGGAAAAATATTGTATGCAATTCGCGCGTGAAGCTTCTTTATCGCTCTCGCAAAATTACTGCGCTCCGCTATGCGTCGCGCAGTAAATGTTTTGGCTCGAGCGATAAAGTCGCGCTTCACGCTCTTAATACATAAATAACTATTCTGCACTCCAGATTTGCAACCTAACGACACAAAATAGTGAGTATGTAATACACAGGTTCCCTATTCTGCATTCAAAAATAGGTTGGCTACTCTGCTTCAGCTACGAAATATAGTCAGCTGTAGTTGTTGTTGAATTCGATTTGATTCGAAGATAGGTTATGCGAGGAATTGTCAGGTTATGTAATTCCTGTTTTGTTCTGTTTAAATTACTTTATACGTTAGTGTAGGAAAAATGTAATGTGTAATTCGAGTACAAAGTATTGTTTCTGCACTCTATAAACTTTTTTCACTCGCCTTTGGCTTGTGAAAAAAACTGTTTCTCGGTGCAGAAATACCCCACTTTTCGCTCTAGTTACACAAATAGCTAATATCAATTTAGGTAGTACATACATTGAGTAGTTGTTTCTAATGTCAAATGGAAATTAGTTATAATAATTATCTTGTCAATCATTTGAGCAGGGCTCGGAATTGTTCAGCAAATACGTGGGCGAGTCGGAGCGAGCCGTGCGCGCTACATTTAAGCGAGCTAGGAGTGTGGCACCATCTGTGGTGTTTTTCGACGAAATTGATGCCTTGGCTGGAGAGAGGAGTGAGGGTGGATCGACGGGCAGGGGGGGTGCTCATGTCCAGGAGCGGGTTCTTGCGCAGCTGCTGACTGAGCTGGATGGTGTCGAGCCACTTGGCAATGTGTCTGTCATAGCTGCTACTAATCGTCCCGACCGCATTGATAAGGTTAGTGCAATTACTGTAGAATAGGATAGAATTTTATTGTTAAGACTGTGCCTTTTTTTATCATAATTTTTTTAAAGATATGTTTTCAAATCTTGTAAATTCTACTTATTCTTAATAAAAATTTGACTGCAAGTCGTTGAATTCACTTAAAAAGTTAATATTAACAACGCAGTTCGTCATCATGGAACAAGAAATCCAGGAAAATAAAATAAATATCTTCTAAGTTTTATTACCACATAAGAACAAATCACGTAATTTATCATGATATATCAATCAGCTGTTCTCAAAAAATATTCTCTCCGATACCTGTCACTCAATTGCTTACGTTCGAAGTTGTTTACTAAGGGCCCGTTCACACGATACAGTTTTTGTGCAGTACAGTAAATTTGCTGTATCAGTTATTTTTCAGTGCTTTCGTTTGCATGTACATTTCATATTGTATGTTCACACAATACTGTTTCGACTGGATCCAGTAAAAAAGCTGTTCTAGCCGATTTCTACATTCGGTTTTGTCTTCGAAAACTGTATCGCTAAAATCAGCTGTACCGCAAAATAACTATCTGTATCCGGTGGCACATGTATTGTACCGGTAATGGATATGTTCAAATGATACGCTTATTACGCTGGAAGCAGTCTTCAGATCGTCAGCATTGATCTTCTTCATTGATATTCTTCAGAATTGATCTTCTTATTGGTGAATTCCAGTGTCCAGAAGTGGAAAATATTAATTGTGAAAATGCTGCCTTGTGGGACAAGACTTAAGATTAATATAAAAATAAAGAGAGAAAAACGTGTGGAATATTGAAACCAAAATTTGCGTACTTTGATCAAAATTTAAGAGAAACCTTCAGTAAGAAACTTATTTAAAAAAATCTTACACAAATAAAAAAAATCCTGGACTGGAATAAATAAAACTGAACTGGAAGCGCAATGGAAGAAGGAGGAGAGCACAGCAATAAGCAGCAAAGCCGGACCGTGTGAACATCACAGTACAGTTGACGCCGTACAGTAAAAAAACCGTACCACAAAAATACTGTATCGTCTGAAATGATCGTTGCTATCAAAAAAGCCGAAACATATTTAGTCTTATTTCTAAACATAATCCATACGAAGGACGGGCACAATAGCTAGTATAAAATAAAATTTATAAATAATATTGCAGCTGCTAATTACCCAATCAAAAAACAGCTGATTTGTCCACTTCTCTTTTCAGAAAGTTTGCAATTTCACTTACCTGGGAATCCATTTTGGATTTTCTCTTTTCTGGTAGATAACTTATGGTGTTATGGTAGCGGTCACAAAATGAAGAAATTGGGTTGGGTGAGTGAAATTCCAAACTTTCTGAAAAGAGAAGTGCACAAATCAGCTGTTTTTTGACTGGGTAATTAGCAGCTGCAATATTATTTATAACTTTTATTTCATATATTTATTTTTTCCCTGGATTTTTTGTTCCATGACGAACTGCGTTGTTAATATTAACTTTTTAAGTGAATTCAACGACTTGCAGTCAAATTTTTATCAAGAATAAGTAGAATTTACAAGATTCGAAAACGTTCGGACTACAGAAGAAGGAAATTCTACTTATTCTTAATTTGACTGAAAGTCGTTGATTCACTTGAAAAGTAGTTATTATTTTTTTTTTTTTTTTGTTTATTATGATACCATTGTTTGTTTGAATTATTTATTAGCACAACTCATATCCGCGCACAGATGCTTCTTTGCGGTTATGCTGTTTTTCCAATAAATGTTGAAATGTTGTAATTTATTACAAACTTTATGAACTGTATTTGTCTTGGAATAAAATTTATTGATATTGACGTTTTACAGTTGCTATCTTAAGATAATTTGACATCTTGTGGGACCGGACAATATTGATACAGAACTAATCTGTTGCTTTGGTTGTGCCATATCAGCGTATCATCTACATTAGCAGCTGCATTAGCTGACGTGTCATGTAACAACTGCATGAGTTACCTGCATCTAACCCATTTTACAAAAATGTCGAAATTCAAACATTAGTTTTGAAAAAGGTAAATAGAAATGAGAAATCGGGCAACGGCATTGAGTTCAGAGTAAAGGGATGATTTGTAACGGGATGTTTCAGTTAAACATGTGATATATGGATTTCAACTGCCAATTCCAAAAAAGGAATTAGGAGTTGCAATATTGATACAGAATATTGTGTTGCTTTGGCTTGTGACTTGATGCTTATTTGCATCATAGTTACGTATCATGTATCAGCTGTTCTATGAGCTTTCTGCATCTGAACACATTTTAAAACAGTTGTAGTACCCATAAGTGAAATTAGAAAAATTAGTTTTGAAAAATGTAGAAAAAAAATAAATCGGGCTTCGAGGAGCACTGGATTGAGTTCAGAGGAAGCTTTGTGCCAAATTTAGTGTTCCAAGTCGTTTCCGTTTTTGTGAAATCTATTTCGTCTCGTAATCGTTTTCTTAATCTATTTTGCCCAAATATGAGAAGCATTGATCTTTTTTTTAATTTTTTGTAGCTCTACTCATTTTGCGAAAAAAATCAACTTTAATGTTGGAGCACGTTGTAACGTTGGACTAGTAACTGTTAAGGGAATTTTCTAGTGGTGATTGCACAAACTATTATGTTATTAATAATAATAATATCGCGTGACCTGGCTGGCTCAGGTCTGGTGTCAGAGTTATCAGGTCGCACCTGAATAAGTTCAGGGCCTCTGACGTGACTTAACGACTGTTTTTAGGCAGCCGGGACCGACAGCTTAACGTGTCCTCCGAAACACGGGAGTTATTGTCCAAAGAGCACACTACGCAAACGAGGAGTGAGATAGGTTTCTAGTCACTGAGACGAATGAGCCAATGTGAGAGTTATGCTGTCTTTACTTATAAATGACCAATAATTATTGGCGACCTTTTATTAGCCTCGCCGCAAACAGAGACGTATGATAGGTTAGGTGACATTGAATCGCTTCTGTTTGTACAGTCTAATTCATTTCTGTCTTCCACAAACAGTCACCCTGCATCACAACCTTAATTCAGTGTTCTTTTTATCAGAGTATGAATCCCAAATAGGTCTGATACCTGTGCGTGGGTAATGAATTGGATGATGGTGATTGATGAGTTGGACCTGCAGTTTTAGGTAGGTTTTGAACCGAGTTTCGCTTGTGTGAGCGAGGGGATAGAAATTTGTTGGTGAGGTTGCCTTATTAGCACCCCCCCCCTCGCCAAATTGATTGTTTCTTGTTTTCCAGGCTTTATTACGTCCAGGCAGATTGGATCGGTTGGTTTATGTACCTCTTCCTGATTTACAAACTCGGAAACAGATTCTTGAGTTACAGTTTCGTAAAACACCGATTTCCGGCAATGTTGATGTTGATGAACTCGCCTCTTTGACTGATGGCTACTCTGGTGCCGAGGTGAGTGACTATTCAAATATTATCTTGATGGACAGATTGAACTTGAAAGAAATTGATGAAAATAACTTTCTTTGTAGTGGTGAAGGTGATATTATGGAAGATATCCATAATGAATAATAAGAAGAAGTTGTCAACCAAATCTATTAAAAATAGTGAAATACTAGTGGTGTAACAATCGAAACTAGTTTCTCGCTATTTTTTTATAAATGTGATTGTGACAACCTTATTATTCATGATGAAAATAAGCCATCTTCCAGACTTCGCTTGGATGGGTGACCGTGATTCAATAACTTGATGTTATACGCTTTATTATCACTTTACCAGGTGGTTTGGAACCCGCCTAAAATAGTTGGTCAACCATGTTCCCCATTACAAGGTTCAATCAGCGAGATGGAACTACCCGTAAGGGTCTCCCCACCGATACCCTATCTTCCACATGGATTTATTAATTTTCAAATATGAAATTTGATTTTAGAAATATTGCTGATCTGATCGATAGGTACCTTTTAAAAGATTTCTTCTAAGTTATTTGAAATTTTTGTCTTCTATGATATACTTCGTATTGCATGACAACATTGAATGTTTAATAATATTGAATTTAATAGATTCATTTTATTTCTATTACATGTCTTTATTTATTTCTGAAATATGGAATTTTATTCTAGAAATATTGCTGATCTGATCGATAGTTGACTTCTTAGCTATTTGAAATTTTTGTATTTTATGATTATTCACTTCTTATTGCTCGATAATATTGAATGTTTGATAATATTGAATGTTTGATAATATTGAATTTGGATAGATTTGGAAATATAGAATCTTTTTTTCCAATGAAATATCGATCTGGAATATTGAATTTGATTTGAAATCATCATTAATGTCTCTAAAAATTACGTTTCTACAATAACTTTGCTCTCCCAATAATCATTTTAAATTCTCCTTAAATTGCTGTTACATTATTCATTTCCTTTTACCCAGCATGCTTGATTTAATATATTGCTTTTTTTATTATTAAATATGGCTTTGACTCATGCTTAGAAATTGGGGATTCTAGAGAGATCTCTCTGGAATTACGATTCCTTTTTTCATGTATTAAAATATCGAGCTGGTTCAATAATTTTTACATTATTGATTTATTTCTAAATTATTTGATGTATTTTTACATTATTGATTTTTTATGTATTGAGCTCATTCAGTTAGTGTTGTAACTTTCAATTGATTTTTTTGTAAGTTCGTTCATTTATTTGGAGTTGCCTGTTTTGATCGCAAACATTTAAATTTGTTTCTTTATTTCATGTATTTGAGTGTTTTCTATAACATATATTTTCCATTAAATTCAATTCTATTTTATGTTATAAATGTGAATTTCTAATTTTCGTTGTTTTTATCAATATTATTATTTTGTATGTTTAATTTATTTTGTGTTTTTCAACAGTCTCCAGTTATTATTGGTATCTACCTCAGATGATATGACAAATAAAATCACTTGTTTTTGTATCTTCGTGCTGAATTCAGTTCTAATTTAGTTCAATTGCTACTAGATTGATAGTATATTTTTTGTTTCAGCAAAACCTATCAATTATTTTTTGGCTTATTCTATTCTAACACAAAGGTTACAGTTTGGCGACAAGGTAGAACGTAATAAATGAGTGCAAATCGACCAATAACAAAATTATATTCAATGTTTAGTGGATCATGATAAATCGATTCCATAAGATTTTTACTGTAAAGCTAAAATAGTTATGAATTGAAACGTTTATTTGATCTATTATTTTCATTTTCGTTTATAATAATTATAAACGTTAATAAATAATTATAATTATAATAATTATAACGTTAAACCATTAATAAACAGGAAGATCAATTATTGATCTTCCTGTTTATTAATGGTTGAGTTGCCTTACCGGTAACCGGTTAATGTTACTGGTGGTGTCTTATTGGTCTATTCAAATACGTAATACGTATTGTTTTTTTAAATTTGATTAGACCAATCAGTCACCACCGGTAACATTTACCGGTTACCTGTAAGGCTCAACCATTGAATCTTCATGCAATGAGAACATTTCACAATATCTCGGAAATAATAATTCCAGTTCTGACAATCACTTATGTTGCCCTATCAGTTCTACAAAGTTTTAGTTCTGCATAATCAGTTCTACATAGTTCTATCTAATCAGTTCTATATAGTTTTTGAAAAGTTTTGATGTACGGTGATATCAAGAATATCTATACATTGAATGAATGAGTTAGTAAAAATCTACAACAAATTATTCTATATTAATCAGTTACAGTGTTATTTTTCAAGTACTGTATTGGAAATTAGTATTTCTTGATAGACGGCTATAGTTTAATGGAATTAAAAAATTTATATTGTATTGTTATATTCATTATATTATATTAAATAAATAATCTATTACCCTTTTCAAATATACAGTACAAAGTATTTTAACAAAGTTTGGTTCAATATTTATATTACAGGTAATAATAATATAACATATATTTAGGAAATCATCCTACCCCACTATGGCATGCCATGTTCTGGAGTAGATGTTAGTAGAAAAAAATTGAAGAAATATTGGTTAAATATAGGATTTAGGATTCAGGATTGATTCGTTTTCAAAATCACATCATAATGTTTGAAAGAAGCAATTTTCGATATGAGGAGATGCCTGTACCTGGTGTTGTGGTGGTTATTTCTGTTCTGGAAGGCAGATTTGTCTTTGTGCAACCTAGATGCTACTTCCTTTGCATACAGCTGTCTGGGATCCAATACTTTGAAGTCACTAAACAGAAGCTCGGAGGGATAGCGAGTTGGCTTCTTTGTGAATTTTTGGCTTCTTTGTGGAATTTGGTATTTCTTGATGGAGTGATAGTATAATGAAATTAACAAATGCACTAATACTTGTTTTTGTATGTTAGTTTTTTGTTGTGTGTGTTTAGGTTGTTGCTGTATGCCAGGAAGCAGCTTTGTCAGCATTGGAGGAAGATACCTCTGCCACTGAAGTTAAATGGAGTCATTTTCAGAATGCTCTCTCAATGATAACGCCCAGAACTTCAAAGGCACTCTTGGCATTATATGAAAGTTACCGATCTCATTGAATTATCAAATAACAAAGTCAAGTTCATCTTGTGTTTAAAAAACAGTCCAGTTCAGATTTGAAAAGGTGAACATTAAAAACATCAACTATTTTTTAATTCTGTTTCATTACTGATTAGATTCATGTGAAGCTTTACCATTATTATAAATTTTGTACGTTTTGATTTTTCTGTTTTATTCAATTGTACTCATATTTATATATATATTTTTTGTATAGACCTTCTAAGGATTGCAATAGTTCACTTAAATTGATGGCTTCCTTCTTGCTCCTCCACATTTCCTTCATCCTCTCACTCTGATGTAACCTTTCTCTCTTGACCATGTTTCTCTTCTTTAATCCTCCTGGAAAATACAGATTCTTAATTTATTGCTTAATTCTGTTCTTTGTGGGATACGGTATTGTTATGGGTTCTATCTCTAAAATAACGCTGGCAACACTTTAAATTAACACTCGCACTTTATTAACACAAATTATCCACAACTCCCACACTGTTCAGTTATTCCTTACATAAATAATGAAATCAGAAGCAGATAAATCTATATTGTTCAACTGATAAAGAGTTTTCAATATTACTGTACAAAAATCAATCACTAAATGTTGAAATCCATTCGTATAAATTTAATAGGTAAAAGAATTATCACTACAGAACTGTCAAAAGAGCTGTCACTACTTGTTCATCTCGACGAATTTCAAACAAGACTGAACTAATGTTCACCTAAGCGTCCGCCTTAAATAGGGTTTACAAAAATCCAGAAAGACAGAGATTTCTCTATTGAATTCTAAATAAACAGATAAGGACTCTCGCATTTTCCACAATATTCGATAAGATTCCATGAAATTCTAATTAACATTCTGCAAAGTTCTAAGTAAATATCATAAAAGTGTCAGAAGAAGAGTAATTTATTGCTTAGACCGGAAGACTTGTTGTCACAAGCGATAACACCGAAAATCACTGTTCATTCTATTCCGTGTCACAACAGTATTTTATGTTTCTATGTATAATTTTAGCATGTCTCTTTCAACCTCCACAAACTACCTGCGCTTTGTCTTTGTCTGTTCTATTTGTATTGAAAGTTTACATTTATCTATGGCTACATTGTAAAGTAGAGGGCTCTGGTTTAGAAACGTCCAAGCTTAAATATTCTATCTAATTGAAATATTGCATCCTACTTGTAATTTTCCCTCACAGAACTGTATTAACAACAATAATGAACCCGCAGCGCCGGAGGGCCGATGAACTTTCAGGTGTTAAAAAGGCCCCTAGAGGCCTCAAACTGGGGCAATAAGTTGCCCCTCGAGGCCTCCAGTTGGGACAATACGGGGCACCTGAATTATTTTATTTTGAGGTCCCCAAATACTTGCTCAATTTTGACACACATGATGGGGCCCCAAAATGTATATACAGATGTATTACAGACATTTAAATTAATAACACACGAGGTCCTATAGTTCCGACTGTTACATCGAATCTCAATGAATGTGGTTGTTACAACATCTGTATAATTTATTAAGGATGTCAACCACAACATCACCAACACCAATACTGATAAAATTGATGGGGCCCCCTTGACTTTGTGGCCTGTGAAAACTTGCCCCTTTTGCGTCACCCCCCTTGGCAGACGAATTTATTGGTCACTCATTTCAACTTTGTAACGTATTCATATAGAGAAATCAAGAGCCGTTTGTAATAAAATGAGTAAGGTATTCAAGAGCCATAATATTACTATCAATACAAAAATGCTATTGATCAGATGTTATTTCTATAGCGTTTCTGTATGGGGCATAGTCTTGTACACTGAATGAATTATAAGTGCAATAATAGAAGCATTTGAGATGTGTCTATATCGCAGAATCAGTGGCGTAACGTACACCCCGGCAGACCCCGCTGCGCGGGGGGGGCCCGGGCTATAAGGGGGCCCGGAATGAAAACATATTTTTTCAAGAAATGGCCCGTGCCCAGACTGAAATATATATATTTTTTCAAAAGAAATAAAACTGAAACATTGAAGAAAGAAAGAATGAATTAGCTAAATATTGTCAGGTCAATGTTTATTGTTTAATTTATCAATTCGCAGATAGCTTTAGTGAAGGAAATCAGAAGCAGGATGTTGTGACTTCAGGAATGAAGACATACCGAGGACAAAACACTCTTCAAACAAACTTATCTAGACTGTTATAAATCATGACGGCTACGTCTCCACAGCGCAAATATTACAGGAAAACTTAATATTATTTTCCCATCTTAATCCTCAATGTATATTAGCATATACGAAGTAATGGAAAGTAGGGGGCTGTGTAGAAATCAAAGTCAATATTTTTCATCATACAGTATTTTGAATTCAGTCTCTTGAATCGTCCAGTTGGATGCATGCAAGCCCACAAGTGTCCGGTAAATTGACTTACTGTGTATGTATGTATATTAATTGAGTTCGTGATCGTGCGTGAGTTTTATTATTTGGAGTGGCAATTTTTTAATTTCTATTCTATTTTTCAACATGCTGCGTTCATGGTATTGTGATGTTGTTCGGTCATGTTTTAATTATTTCTATTTTTTCATCGACTAGTACATTTTTAAACAATGTTCAGAAGGAATATTAATTCATACCCTTGATACGTCGGATAAATTACGTGAATATTGTATAAGTATATAAATAATAGTTTTGGTTTAATTGTGTTAGTTCTCCCAACGCAGTTGAATTTTTTTCTTATAATAGGATCAAGTACTCTATAAGTAGTTTACTCTCTTCTGCCTCTTAAGGATAAATTTCTTAAATTTTTTCTCTTCTCCTGACTTAGTAATTTCGCGGTAATTTAGATAAAATGCCTTTTTATTAAAAATTGAACCTGTGTCCGTGTCTGCAAACGAGGCGAATTCTGAGAGAACACATTTTCTGGGAAAAGGAGCGAAGGTGCTAACAAGGATTATGTTAATGTGGGTCCTATGGAAGACATCAATTTCAAGGTTTCTAGGTTTCAAGATTAATTATTTATAATATAATTAACTATTTATAAATTAATTATTTATAAATCAACTATTTCCATCTTTCAGGAGCCTGTAGGCTACAGCCAAAATCATTAGACTAGCCCCCCCTGAAACATGATTGAATTTTAAAATTTAATAGATAAAAAGGTGTTTAGTTCTTACATAATTATAACTGCCAACAAAATAATAATGCAAGTTTTTCAGGGAGGGGTGGCAAGGGTGATATGATTTCGAAGAGAGGGGCCCGGAAAATCGGTTGCGGGGGGCCCAATAGGAAAACGTTACGCCACTGCGCAGAATGCTACGAGTATCATGAGTCAGTCACAAATCATTTATTAATTTTACTTTGCTTTACAATTATTTTAATCCTCTTGAAATAGAAAGACTGCTACTGTGGAAAACTTGAAAATAGGAAAAAATCATCAAAATTTTATGTGTTCAATTTTTTTTTAAATTCAATAAAATAAAAAAATTAATATTTTTCAAAGAATAATTCTAGTTATTTTGAGACAAAATGATTACGTGTTGCTATCATTTACTGTTGTAAAACTAAAATAAATTTAAATAATACAAAAATTATAATATAGCTATTCACATAGGCCTAAAAGTTATTTGAAAAGCAAAAATCTTTTAAAACAGTATTACAACCAACCATAGATTAACAAAAATAAATCTTTTGAGCTTATGATGAAGTTTCGGATAATTAATTGTATCTAATTACATTAAGAATTATGTTGTATTGTATCCTCAACATTGCTTATTAATAAGCGTTTTAGCTATTCAAAATTAATAATATTAATGAAAAAATGGCATTGAATACTCATTATTTTCCATGGTAATACAATTTATTTTTAAAAGTTACAAAAAATTCTGCATCGACCGGGAATCGAACCCGGGCCGCCCGCGTGGCAGGCGAGCATTCTACCACTGAACCATCGATGCTACATGTGCTTCGCTTGGAAATTTTCAAAACATACCCCCCAAGGCTATCTGATTAACATGTTTTCTGATGAACTAAAAGCATTTTTTTATAGTTTTTTTACCGACTTCAACAAGAAGAAGGTTAAGTTGCAACTGAAATAATTTGAAAAATAATATTGTTACGGTTTCTATCGCTAAAATAATTCTGGCAACACTTGAAAGTAACACTCTGACTTTATTTACAAAAACTCACAACACACACTAATCAGTTATTATCACTTGAGAAAATTAATAAAGAAACAAACAGTTCCATAGCATTCCAATAATAATGAATATTTTTATAAATTTATTAATCACTGTACAAAGCAACTGTCAATAGGTCGATCAATAATATAATAATAATTGTCCAATAAACTGTTCAATGGCTAAATAAGAAATGTGTAATAAATGGTTAATAAACTCAATACCGTACCGGAAATAAACTAAGCACAATGTCTGTCATGGCTATTATCAATCACACTTGATACGTGGAATCGCAATAGTACTGGATATACTGCCACAAAAAGAAGTCGAATATGTCTTACCATATATGAACATGTTGCACCCTGACTAACAATAACTGACCCCTTCCTAACAAGCACATCCCTTTATATAAGTTTGGACTGTTGCCACGAAGTTCTTATTCCAGATTTTTCTATAAAAACAGATTGCTCTTTCTCAGATAACTTTTGCTCTGTCTCAGATAATCTCGATATTACCAGAAGCCTATTCGACATGAATATGAGAGAAAAAGAGGCAATGATCTTTCTCTTGTTTATTTTATGAACGTTATTTATTTTATAAGGCGCTGCCATGCTGGAAGTCATTCCCAGCTTTTTTAAATATACTACTGAGACTGATATTCATAGTTATTATATTATTATGATCTTGATACTGAACCTGAAAAAGTGCCCTTAATGTGGAGAAATAATTTTTAGTGCATATAGAGAGCCACTGTTACCAATTCATCTTAAATTCCATGATTTTGAAAGTGCGGCAACTATTGATTTAAAGGTAAAACGTTAGTTTACTGGAATATAATGATACTAAATTCTTTTCAATTTTTCAGGCCAATGTGACTATTTTCTTTTAAGAATTCTTTTGTAGCAAGAATTTAAAAACCATGGTGCGTGGAATCGGATCAATGAGGTACGGTATTTCACTTTTTGTTATTGTATGTTATTTTACCAATATTGGCCTACTCTATTAAACTGAGTAACCGGTTGATTGAAATGGTACATTAATTTTTACATTTTTGTTTTACTATATAAATAACTCCCATATACCTTTCTATCATCTAGTCCTTCCTATTTTATGAAAAAGTTCATGTTATATATTCTAGTTAATGCAGAAATCACATTGGTATTCAATTTTTCTAGATTTAAATCCTAGATAAATTTTTAATTTGGCTTTCACAAATGAGTAGGTACCTAGTCTAAACATTTTATATTATAGTTTAATTTCATAATCTGAATTCAAATCAAATTTATTCCATTCAGAAATTGTAAATGATACATATAATACAAACGTTATTCAAAGATTCGTCTGAACTACTTAATTATAACATGAAATGTACCTCCTTAAATTAATATAAATGGTCCTATGGAATCAGCAAACATAGCAGTGGCGTACCGAGGTTTCAAGCGCCCTGGAGCGGAAGTCTCTTACGATGACCCCCCCAAAAATCAATCTTACACTCAACCACCCAAATGGGCTGATATTAACATAGTGGTCATTTAATGAATCAGCGGTTTTTTCCTGCCTCCAACTAAACCATATTTGTCAGAGATGCGAATCTCCAATGAATGATTTTTCGCCAGACCAGATTCTGCTTTTATCAATTTCCAAACTGCATGTTGTGAATTTTGTTCACTTTTCTATATACTTATTTGCAGTTATTTTTTTAGCATTTTGCAAGTCATTCCTATGAAAATGTTCTTATATTTTGGAAATAATATTCAAAAGTGAAGTATTACATTCCTGTTCTTGTTAATATAAAAACCATTGAACTTCTTGTGGAATTATTTTTTCAGAATAAATTCAAAGTCTTCATTCAATTACTTGAAATTGTTATACCTTTTGTCACCCAATTTAAATTGTTTTGGCTTTGCTACTTTCTACTATTTGCTACTTCTGACTCGACCGTTTTGCATTCTGTTTGTAACGCATTTACGGCTGAACGCGTGAACCGATTTCTTTTAAATTTAACATGAATGTTCCTTTTAGTAATGCGCAGCAATGTATACATACGGTTTTTTAAATTTTACCCTTTTGGCCTTAATTATAGTAATAAATATTTTTGTAAGTAAAAGGCAATTTTCTCTCAAGAACGGTACGCCCCTCAGAGCCTTGCGCCCTGGAGCGACTGCTCCACTCGCTCCATTATCGGTACGCCACTGAAACATAGGCATTGGCTTGAAAGTAAAAGTAAAGCCGAAGTGATAACTTTAGTACTGTAGCTTAACTATTCCGCTTAAGTGGTGATAACTTTTTGAATAATGATAATACAAAAAAGAATAATTGAATAGAAAATAATACTGGAGATCTAGATAAAAATATCATAAGTATAACAACCAAAGATAAATAAGTAAACATAAAAGTTGAGAAGTCGATCAGTAGCTATAGAGTAAGAGAAATACGTTTTTAGAATTCAATGTTGCCAATAAATATGTTGTTATGGGGTTCCATCACAAAAATAAAGCTGACAACAGCTTGAAAGTAGGCTATCACTCGTCGAGCTTTATTTACACAAATTACTTATAACACGCACTAATCACTCATATTACACAAGAAAAGTTCGTTTGAAAGTAACTGACAAATGTACAGAAACAGCATTTTTTCTTCGAATTACAGTAGAACCTCGTTTATCCGGACTAACTGGGATCGGAAGCAGTACGGATGATCGAAAATCCGGATAATACGGAGAGTATTTAAGAAATTAACAAAATTGTAATAAAAAGCAAAATTAAATTTACCCATTGTTGTATTGATCTTCACAAACACTAAATAGTAAACAAAATATAACATTTTAAAACACACAAACTATTTACATTACCTTACTGTACAGTATTTACATTTATACCCTAACTTATGGCAATATTATTACTTTTTTCGTCCAGCACTTGATCCGGAGATCCAGATGGACGGGGTCCGGATAACCGAGGTTCTACTGTACTTTAAGTGCTATTATAAATTTTTAATGAAGACTTTCGCAATGGCAGATATTTACAACAGCATTGAATACCTGATGGAAATAATAAATTAATAAATTCTGAAAATATCAGTCTTTTTCTGTCTATCTGTAATATCTGTTTCCGTATATTTGTCAGTTACTTCAAACTAACTTGTGAGATACAAGCTGATATGGCCATGTTTAAAATGAGTGCAGAAAGGTCACTTTAGTCTAGTGGTAAAGGCGCCCGACCGGTAATTGCTGGGAGGTCTGTGGTTCGGTTCCCAGTGGTGACTGATATTTTTTACAGTAGAATTCATAGATTTCCATCAGCTATTCAATGCTGTTGTCAATATCCACAATTGTAGAAGTTTTCAGTATAAATTTTTTATCACTTGAAGGAATTCGAAATTAATAAACACAAGAAAAACCAGTAAGAAACAGACAGTTCAATAACATTCAACTAATGAATTCACTAGATAACTATAAAAAAAACTAATGTCCAACTGCCAATAGGCTGATCAATAATTCAATAAAATAACTGTCCAATAATCTGTTCAATGACATAAAGTTAAATGTCTAAAAAGCAGTTGAACACTCAATAAATAAACCAAACACTTATGAAGAACAGACTGTCACTGTAATGCAATATATAGCAATAGCACTTTGTATGTGTAAACTTGTATACTGCCACCACAAACTGTCACTCATTACAATACGAACATGAAAGAAGTTTGAACTGTAGTGAGAATTGAAAGAAAGAAGGCACAGTGGTTCTCAATGTTATCTGCTATGTAAATGTTTACTTCTAAGCAATTAATTACTCTGCTTTTGACACTTTTATGGTGTTTACTTGGATCTTTGTAGAATGTTCTAGTTGTTTGATTAAAAATTAATGGAGTCTTATCAAATATTGTGGAAGGTGTGAAGGTCTTTCATTGTTTATTTTAGAATTTGGTAGAAGTTGATAGAAAAATCGAGAGATATCTCAATTATGGAAAATTATATAAATAGAGGAAGACTTTTGTAAATTAGTTCAGTCTTGTTTGAAATTCGTCGTGATAAACAAGTAGTTCAGTTGTTGTTCTACATTGATAAGTGGCAGTAGTGACAGTTCCCGTTAATACAGACAGTGCAATCCCATTGGTGCTTTTACAAACCATGTAACGAACTTTCGTTGTCTGTAGTGATAATTCTTTTGACAGTTCTATAGTGATAATTCTTTTACCTATTACAGACTTGTGTTACATAAGTTAATTGTTCTTCCTCAACGTTTCTTTTTGAATATTATTGGACAGTTCATTGTACAGTTATTATTTAATATAAGATCGGCCTTTTGACATTTGGTGATTGATTTTTACATGGTAATACTGAAAACTCATTATCAGTTGAACAATATCGATTTATCTGTTTTTAATTTCTTATTTCTTCTGTAAGACATTACTGATCAGTGAGTGTTGTGATTATTTTTGTAAAGAAAGTGTGAGTGATAAATTTAAGTGTTGCCAGCGTTATTTTAGACATAGAACCCGTAACAGAGCAATAACTGACTCACTGTTTACAAGGACTGCACTTTATTTATTTTTTTTTTTTGTAGATTGCATCTTAGAGACTCCAGCTAAGGGGTATAAGACAAGTCAGATTAACAACTATACAATCTTATATACTAGTTACCATAATTACTACATCAATTAGTTGAGGTAAATCTTAATTTTGATGTGAAAAGTACTCATGTAAAAGCTATAAAAAGCTTCAACTAAATATTTTTCAATTTTTTATTGAACATTGCTATATTTTGAAGACTCTTTAAAAACAATGATAGCTTGTTGTAGAGTTCCTGTATTATAATTGTGTATGTCAAGATTTTGGTTAATATCACTCTTTTTTACATATAAAGTAGCCTCATACACATACAAGCAAGATACAGTGAGTATTAGTAGGTTATAAGTATTCCAGTAAATTCTGGAAACAGATATCATAATCTCGAACATTCTTGCATAATTCGTGATAGCCCTAGAAATACACTTGACACATGAGAGTGAGAGAGACAAAAGATGAGAAAGAAGAAATAATGACCTCCTTGTAGATAACGCGCTGCCGTGCCGGAAGTCATTTATGCTTGTCATTACAATTTAATCTCTAAGTTTCACCAATTAGCTTATTCATCTTCAACCATATTGGACATTTTTTATAACATGCACCAATAATGCTGTAAGTAGGATTGGTATCGCAGGTAGTGAAATTTTGATTATTAAAAAAAAAAAAATGAAAAAAAGACTTACTAACAAACTGTATAGAGGTAACATGAAAGACAAAGTGCACAACGGAACTGTTATGAATAGATTTCAGAGATAACTTGACAATGCAGCCCTAATTCCTCTTAATTGATATAGTGACTTGCGAAAAGCCAGGCAACTGAGTATAAATTTAGATTCTGTGATATCAACCTTCAAAAAAAATGATCTGTTCTGCAGTTGCATTACCAAAGTGGGTGAGTAGTACAACATTAATAGAATAGGTCGTCTATGGATACATGGAATGTTGTTTTCATAGACACTCTCAACCATTATAATGTTTTATCAAGCGTTCTAAATTGCAGTATGGCATTTTTAAATCCTTCCATGTCAGCTTACTCCTTATGAGTAACAGCTCAGATTAGGTATATCTCATGTTATAATTACATATTACTTTTCTATTAAATTTGAACACAAATAATTTTTGAAAAGAAATTTTACAATATGGGCAAGGGAGGGCTCGAGCCCCCCTCCCCCCCAGAATCCATTTTTTTGTTTTAAACACAAGTTCACACAAAAATCCAGTTGAAAACACAAAATGGCTCCCAGGCCCCCCTCCCTAGATTAAGTAAGATGGATGCCCATGTGACCCATCACTTTACTTATTACCCTGAGTAAACAAGTTTCATTTTTTGGACTTGGTGTACTTGTTTGCCCACCAGTTTTTAATTTCTTGTGCGAATTCAGTTTTTATCTCTTCACTTCAGTTTGTTTCAACTTTTGGAGTTTTTGTCTGTGGTATAACTCAAATCAAAATTAAAATTCTCATTTATTAAGTCTTATTCTGAAGTTTTTTCTATTCTAAATTTATTTGTCGGCTATTTTATTAATCTTATTATTATTAATAATAATATTGACCAGAGGATTTGGAATGAGGGAACTTTGATAATAATGAAGTTATAGCAAAGTTGAAATAAAGCAGATGTTTAGCGACCTACAAACCACAATCCTACAATCCTTGATACCCTGTTACCCTGTAGGCTACCAGGTTATTTTTAGTACCTTCTAACAAGGAGTATTTTCGTGCAATTTAACGTTTTGAGCACCATGTTTGAAACAAGCTAAACAGAGAGACAAAAACCGCATATTTGTTCCAAGGTTAATCCAGCCATCAATGCTAGTGCTCTATCACAATGGACTAATTTTCCCTCCATTTAAAGAACACTTCTTTATCGAAAGTGGTTGAACAAATAATGGATAGTAGAGAGCACGTATTCAACATTTTCCAAGATGACAAGATTGTTGATCAACTAAGTAACATTTGAGCGTTGGATACAATATCAATTATTGTTCATCTGCAGTTTCTTGCTTGGGTAAACTGTTGGTTAATATCGAGTATCATAAGTAATTATTTAATTAAACATTAAAACTGTCAATTGACAAAAATCTCAAGTTTTGAGTAATTCCTGATATGTTTCAAAACTGCATTGATATGTGTTTATTCATCTGCAACAGTGTTCTCCAAACGTTTCAGTCTCCGTGCCAAAATAACTACTCCAGTGAGCTCCGGGGTCCAGACATTTTTGAATCAATCAATTTTTGAATCAATCAATCAATCAATTTATTTACAGTATCATTACAACAAAGGTCCTCCTAAACCAGTAGGTTTTTCAGGAGGTGCCGTATATTGATTTAATACAAGTAAATACTATTCTTGAACAGACTAAAAAGTCTGAGTTTTCAAATAATATAACCTTCAATCCACATGACACAGTAGGCTACAACACTTTAGTACATTACACTGACGATTTCACTTTAAAAAAGATTATTTGATTATAAAACTATAAATTATAAATTTAGAACCATTCTTATTTTACTATTTTCTATTTATAAGATATATATATCTATTTATAGATTTATAATCTATTTTTTTCAATTTCTAGAGTAGTCGAATACAACACCTGAGCAAACACACACTCGCTACATTTTCTAGTTGAATTATATTGATGTAAGGATATGATTTTTTTGGAGGATGAAGCCCATATAGGCCTGAGACCTGTGCGTGGGTAATGAGTTGTATGATGATAATTGATGAGTTGGACCTACAGATTTAGGTGGGTACCGAACCACCGCGAAGTGATTTTACAGCAGAGAACAGAGTCTTTTATGCTGGTTAATCCAATCGGCCACCCTTACAAAGAGCGCCCAGGAGTTTTGTAGCTTAACTCTGATTGAGCAGATACCTGCTATGGCACTCGGCTATCACTAATATTATATTTCAATATTATAAACATTCTATATGCACAGGTAGGGTGTTTCATGTAGTGTTATTAATAATTGGTAATCTCTATCTATAAAAGGATGATACCCTGACTCACTCATCAACGCAGAGCCAAAACTACTTGGCCTATGAACTTGAAATTTCGTATGAACAATCCTTACAGGATTTCACCGTGCAATAAGAAAGGATTTTTCAAAATTCGCAATTTTAGGGGTGTTTTTAGGGGGTTAAAGTTTTGCCTATGCAAAGCACGGGTACATGGCTAGCTAGCTTACTGGGATCTTTTAATCATATGGAAAATAATTTGAAATTTTTCGATCTGCTGTACACGCTGTTTCGATGGACAAGCGTGTTTTGTGTGTTTTGCAAATCATCATTCTAAAAACAACGTCTGTCTATCAAACCGGTAAGCGTATGTTTGCCAATCATCTGTAATGGTCATGCTTTTTCAGTGCTCAGGTAATTTTTTGGGCATACGGGTTTATACTGACTTTAACCAATAACAAATGTTTAACACATGTATTTTTGTGATCAAATAAAAATTGAATATTCGAAATTCGAATATTCAATTTGTTTATCAACTTTAGACAGTTTAAAAATTTTAACGTCTTCCCGAATTATTCCAGTTTAATAAAAATTATTGAGTACTGGCAATACCTCCTAACAAAAAAAAAATGTGATCTAGATAACAGGTGATATGAAGTTGAACCTGAAAAACGATTCAGGCAGTTTTTCTATCTCATGGAGATTCATCTTACTCTATGTTATTGAATCAGGCCATTTTACTATCTTAGTACAAAGTGAAAAGTATCAATCGTTATAGCTATAAAAGTAATATTGTTAACTGTGAGTATCTAGAATTTGGGAGGTGGCGAATAATAAAATCAAGGAGAATTTTTATGATAACGCAGCAACGCGCGTCGGGCCAGCTAGTAATAAATAAAATCCGGCTAACACCATTAGTTTACTCATTCAGAAATTTAAAGTGTCTTTTTATTGGTAAATTGGTCAGGTTTTATATGCAGGATTAGCTGAAAATCGAAGAAAAGAAGTTGGAAGATTTTATTAGATATTGAACAAAATATGCAAAAAATGGTCCAGAAAACACTTTGTTTTTCAAGTTTGAAGTGAACTACCTTAGATTTAGATTTATAATAGACTATACGCTATATGCGTGCTTAGTAAGGGTTTTAGAAACTTCCCAAAAATTGACGTTTTCATGTGTTTTTCAGCGTTCTCAAGAACTAAATTTACTTATCCAAAAAGTTGAAATTATATCTTAAGTTTTGTATTAATAAGCAAACTTAGAAAAGCTTTTGAAATTTTCTAAAAAATGCGACCAAGTTTGAAATTTCCCCAACGTTTCAACGTTCTTGAGAACCTACATGGCTAAAATGTTGAACTACAATGCCGAAAAAGTTAAAATTTGGTATACATGTTCAGTTTTGGACCTAGACGTGTACTAAGATAAGTTTTTCAAATTTTTCCTCAAATACGCTTCAGTTTTACGTTTCCCTAGCGTCTTTAACGTTCTCATGTTTTGAATGGCTGAAAAAAATTGAGGTTCTAGCAGAAATTTCCCCCTGGTTTTGTGGAAATCTGTCCCACCCGCGGGTCCAGGGGACGGAACTTCCTGTTCAAGGTGAGCGAAGCGAGCCTGCCGGCTAGTCTATTACATATCTTTATTAATTCATGATCTACTAGTTAAGAATTCAGAAAAATATTGTAAACAAGGAAGCGAAGATTCGCACGGCCGATGATAACATTGTCAACTTCTGCAGCCTACACCGGTCAGCCTTGTTCGGCGGAGTAGAGGTGCCGTGGAGAAGTGATGCCTCTTTCAGCAGCAGCCATTCACATAATCGATTGGGCCTGTCCGTTCCAAATTTACGGTAGATGAATTCATAATTATTATGGAAAGATTCATTCATTCAATGTACTTGTTTTAGAAGGTAATATAGTGAGGATCGAAGGTTGTACGGTCAAGGCGACTTCCACATTTTTATGTCCGGTTCACGATTTTCCCTCGGATAGAATAGAAATAATATGTACCTCGGAAAACAAACATGAAGTGGTTTCTAGATAACTTACCTGTTATTCTAAGAAACACAAGGTGCTATGCTACATGTTTCTGAAATGTATGAGCGTTAAAAGGTGGAGTAATTTCTCATTTGACTGTGCTATTGGTTAGTTTCTTATTAGACGTATTATGTTTATATGTAAAAACGAATGATATTAACCAAAATCTTGATGTACATGATTATAATACAAGAAGCCGAGGAGATTATCACTTGGTGAGTCACAATAGTAGCTTATTCAAACAAAAACCTAGTTATATTGGTAGGAAATTCTACAACAAGCTACCGCAGTTTTTAAAGAGTCTTGAAAATATAGAAATATTTAAAAAACAATTGAAAAAATATTTAGTTGATAAAGCTTGTTATAGTGTACAAGAGTTACTTTCACATCAAAATTAAGCCTCACCTCAACTAATTGATATAGTAATTATGGCATCTAGTGTATATAATATTGTTGATCTGACTTGTCTTATACTCCTTAACTGGAGTCTCCAAGACGTAATCTACAAAAAAAAGACTGATATTGGAGTTTATTGGATTTTACAAAATTAAAAAATATTTTGTAGCAGAAATTCTTCATATATTATATTTCATTATTGCAGCTTGAATTATTGAACATTGTTTAAATTTTCTCCTTGAGTTGGCAAAATTAGAGTAAGAAACTGCTAGTATCACTGATAAACTTTGACTTTTGACTAATGTAACTGATTTACCATAAATCATTGATAAACGAAATTTCACTGATTTTTGCTTGAAAATACTTAATATGAGAGCGTGATGATGGAGAATTTCTATGCATATTTACCGAAAATCATATTAGATTTTTTTAGTCATTGAGAATTTGTATTTTCAGTTATTGAGAATTTAATCTGTGATGTTTCCCATGACGAAATACTTGATGAACAATCTAATATCAGAACTGACACTGTATTTCTAACTAATATTAATAGAAAAAAAAGAAATACATTGTCAGTTTTGATATTAGATTGAGAATTTAATAGTTTGGAAACCCATAAACCGTGTAAAAATAAATATTGAAAATGAACTTTATTCGTATAATGACCATGCTCCCTCATCCACAGCTATTCAGGGGGGGGGGGGTACTGAAACAGCCTTGTCTGAGGAAGCATTCCATCAATGCGAAATGGCCATCACACAATTAAGTAAGTGTTGGATTTCCTAGTAAAGCTTGTTTTCAATATTAATGTTTAAATATCAAGTGAAAATTGATATGGAACAATTGAACTGTGCTATAGTATCACAGATTAATTGCATTTCCAATGACTTTGCAGTCAATAAATTGAATAAAATTTCAAATGAATTCTAGAATGGGAGTGATAGCTGCGAGGCGTAGCAGGTATCTGTTCAATCAGATAGAGATAAGCTGCGTTCTCGTAGGTCCTGTTTGTAACGGTAACCGATTAGATTGGCCAGCAAAAAAGACACTGTTTTCTGCTGTAAAATCACTTCCCGGTGGTTCGGAACCCACCTAAAACTGTAGGACCAACTCATCAATCACCATCATCCAGCTCATTACCCACGCACAGGTCTCAGATCTATGTGGGCTTCATCCTCAGAATGAAAAAAAATGTTTCAAAATTAAAAATATTGCTGGTTAAAACTTGTACAACGGTTGTTGAGTTTGAATTTTTAGACACACTTCCTTCATGAAATTTTCCTGAAGTTTAACAGCTTTTTCCCTAAAACAACGCCAATGGCCTAATTTGAAAGAAGTGTAGTGTTGGAGAATTTTTAATGTATATTTGAATGATATTAGATTTTTTAATCCTTGAAAATTTGTAGGCTACTGATTTTTTTAATAATTTGGAAGTTCATAAACTGTGTAAACTTTATACTGCTATAGTATCCTATCATTGATCAACTACATTATGTATTTACAATGACTTTACATTCAATAAGTTGAGTAAAATCTTATAAAATGGAAAAATCATATTTCTAATATTCGTAATTCCAAGTTCGAATCACTCGAACTTATTGCTGTTGATTATCATCACCAGATTATAGTAGAACCTTTGGTGCTCTAGATTTTTTTTCTGAGGATGAAGCCCAGATTGATGAGTTGGACCTACAGTCTTAGGTGGGTTCCGAACAACCGGGAATTGATTTTACAGCAGTGAACAGAGTCCTTTTTACTGGATAATCCAATCGGTCACCCTTACAAAGATGGCCCAGGAGTTTCGTAGCTTTTATCTAATTGAACAGATACCTGCTACGGTATTTGGCCATCTTTCTTCTTTTTTTTTGCAACTAGTATAATATTTATTATGATTAGATATTACAATAATAAAAAATAAAAAAAATATTACAATAATAAGATTGCAGAGCGTAATAATAGCAGAATAATTGGAAATTGTAATTCTAATAACTTGACTGTCAATGAATTGAAAAAAATCTCAAATGAATTTCAGTTTCAAAATGTCATTGCTGGGCAGTACAACGGTTGTTGTGTTTGAATTTTTGGACACACTTCCTTCATTCTTTTATTCTAAGTTTACACGCACAGTCTGTAAACAATAATAAAAAGTATTCTGCCACAATAATAATGGAAGTAATGACAGAGGTAGCGTTGTCGTTGGTCGTTGCTGACCTCCGGCTTCCTCGCACTAATCGTCCGTTTCCCGATAATTTTTCCATTTCATTTCAGTTGTGACCCAGGACCGGGTCGCTTCTCATTGTTATTTAATTCCATTTCAACGTCATCCTGCGTGTATGTGTGTGAGTGGCATGACCAACATTGTCAAATGGATGCTGGGATGCGCTTCAACTATCATTAAGTGTTTGCATGTTTGTGGCTCGCAAAAAAACCGATTGCCTGAAATTTGTTAATAGATCACGAATGAACTTACTCATAACAAAATAGGAATTACAAGTACAATTCTCAATTGAAAATTCCCGTAACATTGAAAATTTAAGATTAGGCTACATTATTGGTATTGAAGAATTAAATAATTTAGTTTGAAGTCACTGACAATTGAGAAAACTGACAAATATACATAAACAGAATTTTTTTAAATTAATTTCGAATTCCTTTAATTGCTATTACGTGGTTCGATTCCCGGTGGTGACTGATATTTTTGTACAGTAGCATTCATCGATTCCCATCAGCTGTTCAATGCTGTTGTCAATATCCGCCATTGCGGAAGTCTTCAGTATAAAGTAATAGCAATTAAAGGAATTCGAAATTAATTTAAAAAAATTCTGTTTATGTATATTTGTCAGTTTATTCAATTGTCAGTGACTTCAAACTAACTTGTGAGATACGAGCCGATATGGCCAAGTTGAAAATGAATGCTGCTGTACAGAAGGGTCTCCATGGTCTAGTGGTTAAGGGCGCTCAACCGGCAATTGAGAGGTCCGTGGTTCGATTCCCGGTGGTGACTGATATTTTTGTACAGTAGCATTCATCGATTCCCATTAGCTGTTCAATGCTGTTGTCAATATCCGCCATTGCGGAAGTCTTCAGTATAAAGTAATAACAATTAAAGGAATTCGAAATTAATAAAAAAAATTCTGTTTAATTAAATAATTAAATATTTGAATCATTATTACAATTATTACAAATGATAGCCGAGGGCCGTAGCAGGTATCTGTTGAATCAGAGATAAGCTACGAAACTCCTGGGCGCTCTTTGTAAGGGTGACCGATTAGATTGGCCAGCAAAAAAGACTGTTCTCTGCTGTAAAATCACTTCCCGGTGGTTCGGAACCAACCTGAAACTGTAGGTCCAACTCATCAATCACCATCATCCAACTCATTACCCGCGCACAGGTCTCAGACCTATGTGGGCTTCAACTTCCAAAAAATTAAAGATATAATTAAATAGAAGATTACATTAAAAATTACAAGTACAATCTACAAAAATTAAATATTCCATTATATTTTTGAGTTAGGCCTACTACAAATACAAGTGCTAATAATATAATTTAACTGTCAAATAACAAAATATGAATTACAAGTACAATACGCAATTGAAAATTCCCACAAGATTACAAGTGGTAAAATCTCCAAAATTTAATAACTTCTATTAGATCTATTAGTTACTACAAATAGAAATTCTGTGATGTTTTCCACGACAAGAAGTACTAATAATACTATCGAGCTGAACCTCAACAAGATAGGAATTACAAATACCACAATTAAAAATAACCTAACATAAAAAATCAGAAGTACTATCTACAAAAATTAATAACTCCTATTAGATTTTTTAATTACCACAAATATAAGTACTAATAATATTAGCGATGTTATTGAATGTAAACTTGCTTTTCAACAAAAATTAGGTTTCGACCGCGTTTTTGTTTTTGTTATTTATAATTTTTATTTTTGTTAAAACTCACATGAGTTTCAAGCTTGTGTTGATGGATCACCTTGATGGAAGAGAAAATTAATACATTAATCTAAGGGATAGCCAGTTAGTAAATAAATATAATTGGTGGTGGTTTTTTTTTTTAAATTCAGTTTAATGACAATGCCATGATGATTAATAATTATCAGATGCATTAGTGCATAATAGGATAAATTTAAGGGAATCATTCCGAAAGATTAGAGGAAATTTTTCGTTTTTCATTATTAAAGAGTTAGGTAACATCATCAACCTATCTGATACTTTTTTTATTTGTATTTGATCTTTATCAAAGTGAAGTTATAACTATAAATAGGGGGAGGACAATAGAGGTTTTTACTAATTCATTTATTACCATTAATTTTGGGTAAAATCCGGTTAGGGGGGTTAATCCTCTAATTGATAAGTAAGTAAATTCGTATGGCTTTTCGTGGTGTGGAGACCCTTACGGGTAGTTCCACCTCGCCGTTTTTTTTAACGACTGCTTTTTTTATATGCAACCGGGACCGACGGCTTAACGTGTACTCCGAAACACGGGAGTAGCTCGAGAAAAATATCTTGTACTCAACTGGGATCGAACCCAGGACCTTTGGCTTATCAGACCAGCGATAAGCCAACTCGGCTACGCCGACTCCCCTCTAATTGATAAAAATAACATTGTCTTTTTCTTTAAATTTGAAAAGTTACAAAAACTTTTTTTAATGACTTATTTGACAAATCAGTGGCAAATATAGATTAATTGGGTTTTGTGGGGGGGGGGGGGGCAATAATATAGCAAGCTAGACACTCCTTGTTTTAGTATAGCTTAGTACGTAGATAATTAAAAAAAAAAAGACAGTAGTAAAGACAGAATTGATATCTGGGATAAAAGTGGGGTTTATAAATTGAATTGCGGTGATTGTAATGCTTGTTATGTGGGTCAGACTGGTAGAAGTTTCAAATGTAGAGTAAATGAACATATCAGGGATTGGAAAACCCAAAAAGGAGATTCAAATTTTGCAGAACATCTCATTAATAATGGACACAAGTTCAAGGCTGAAGAAAATGTTGAATTTCTGCATTTGATTGGCAAAGGCAGACAATTGAACATTTTAGAAGCTTTGGAGATAACTAAGTTGGTAAAAAACGATTCCATAACTAATTTAAATGACCAAATTTATTTTAACCAATTCAATACAACTAACTTGGTTTCATTATAATTCCAGCCTATTTTTAAAAAGCAATTCTTATGTGTATTTCTCAGTTGACCTTGATTGCATTTCAGTGAGCTTCTAATTTTTTAAAAGAATTTTTAATTTTAATTTGATTAAATTCTAGCCTTATTACAAAAATTTTTTGTTACTTTCTTGATGTTCACATTGTTTAGTTATTGATTTGACTCTTATTTTTGCTTGTTACTCCTCCCACCAGGGGGCGTGACTTGACAACCAATCACAACGTCTGATTAAGGTCAGCCTCTTTCCCTCTTAGCCAATAGTATCATTTCATGTATAGTATATATAAGGCTTCTCTGTACTTCAGTTTTTCAGTTTGATTGAGATTGATAATGGTGTAACAACCGAAACTAGTTTCTCGAAGTTTTAATAAATGTGGTTGTGACAATTTCGTCTTATTTTTCATTATGGATACCTTCCACAATATCACCTTCGCCATTACTAAGAAAGTTAAAAAAAAAGATTTAATTACACCACATTCTTGGAATATTATTATATATTTAAATGGCTCAAGCAAATCTTGCAAATTGTATGCTTGGCGACAGTGGCGTACCGATAATGGAGCGAGTGGAGCAGTCGCTCCAGGGCGCACCGTTCTTGAGAGAAAATTACCTTTTACTTACAAAAAAATGTATTACTATAATGAAGGCCAAAAGGGTGAAATGCAACACAATTTTAAAAAACCGTATGTAAACATCGCTGCGCATGACTAAAAGGAAAATTCATGTCAAATTTAAAATAAATCGGTTCATGCGTTCAGCCGTAAATGCGTTACAACCAGACAGAATGCAAAACGGTCGAGTCAAAAGTAGCAAATAGTCGAAAGTAGCAAAGCCAAAACAATTTAAATTGGGTGGCAAAAGGTATAACAAATTCAAGTAATTGAATGAATACTTTGAATTTATTCTGAAAAATAAATCCACAAGAAGTTCAATGGTTTTTATATGAAGAACAGGACTGAAATACTTCACTTTTGAATCCTATTTCCAAAATATAAAAACAATTCATAAGGATGACTTGCAAAATGCGAAAAAATAACTGCAAATAAATTTATAGAAAAGTGAAAAAAACCAAAACAAGCTGTTTGGAAATTGATAAAAGCAGAATCTGGCCTGGCGAAAAATCATTCCTTGGAGATTCGCATCTCTAACAAATACGGCATAGTTAGAGGCGAAAAAAAGCCGCTGGTTCATTAAATGACCACTATATTAATAATATCAGCCCAATCGGGTGGTTGAGTGTAAGACTGATTTTTTTGGTGAAGGGGGGGGGGGGGGCACCGTTAAACACTTCCGCTCCAGGGCGCTTAAAACCTCGGTACGCCACTGCTTGGCGATACCGATTCATGTGTACAAAAGTATGTTTTACAAAATTCATCTTCATTTCTGGGGGGGGGGGGGGGGGGGGAGTCCCCTTCACACCTGTAACAAATAAGGGTTATTAATTTCGATTTTCAGTATTTCATCGATATCAGCAATCATTATTACACACTTTTTTGTCATACTTCAATAATTATTGAATCACACATCATACAAGATACATTGAAGTCATTGAATTACAAGACATTGTTATTCCTTTTGAGTTAAGTCGTGTCTGTTTAGAAGCGTATGTGTCCTCACACCTGCTTGTGTTTGTCCTAAAGTGATATTCACTTTCACCAATGATGAAGCCATGCATGTGTTGGAGTTGTCCAAGGAAATTGTGCTCCTTGCCAAAGATTTGTTATTCGCCAAAGACTGAACCAAGACCGTCGTCGGTGTGCCTTGGCTTATTGCGACCAAAACAAAAACAACAACAACACGGGCAAAGTCGTCACCTGTAAGGTCGTCAAACGTACTTTACTTCTAGGCTGAAGTGCAACCCTGAAATTGATGTGTGAAGACGACTTAATTCACAGCTGAACGGCCTCAACAGTAGTTAAGTTGAGAAAGTCAGGCTACAAATCATACACACATAATGTCATATAAGACTACTCCTAAACTGGAGTCTCCAAGACGTAATCTACAAAAAATATATATAATAATTATTAGAATGATAGCTACATTTATATACATATAAAAACATAATTCAATATGGTTATCATATTATTATTATTATTATCCACGTATAGGACCCGTTGGGATCACGTTAAGCACTTTGGTTCTTCTTGCAGAGTTTCAAGGCTGCTTTCATTTTTTCACTCATGTTTTTCTTTCTTCTGTCCATTTTGGTTGAGCCTTCTTCGGTTTGATCTCTAACTTCACTTCCTATTTATGGTTATCATTTTATATATATGGATACAACATGAAGATGCATACAGATATAACACCTCCTGTTGAAATACATATTAGGCCTATTATCCTCTTATGAAAATAATAACAGTATTGATTGATACATGGCTACGATACAAGATACATTGATACAAGAAGAACGATACCTTCATACCCGCCCTTCAAAAACAAGAATCGTATAAAACTAAATTTTAATAGATGGATAAAGTATTAATAATATTTATTTAAAAATTTATTAAAAAACACAATCTAATGAAGATACAACAAGCACACCCCAACCACTACTGCTTTCTTTACAAATTTTCAATTAAAAAATCCAAATTTTAGGTTATAACCAAGTTTAATTAGACCTTTCACTTTTAAGTACAATTCCTGATTCTTCCCAAAACATGAAAATTCTTCCCAAATTCAGATATTCACTTTAACAAGCACTTTATATTGACTTTTTTCATAGTACAAAAGCCTCTCTTTTGAGAAATTCAATTGTGCTTCAATATTTTTGATTAGACGTATTTAAAAAAACATTGTGTTGAGATTTTCATGCTGGATCGTACTTAGCTTTTTTTTTGAGGATGAAGCCCACATAGGTCTTAGACCTGTGCGTGGGCAATGAGTTGGATGATGGTGATTGATGAGTTGGACCTACAGTTTTAGGTGCGTTCCGAACCACCGGGAAGTGATTTTACAGCAGAGAACAGTGTGAACAGTGAACAGAGAACAGTGATTTTACAGCAGAGAACTAGCTTGCACTAGTGATACTAGTTATTTATTCATTCACATACATGTATACATACATTTTTATATTTTAATGCAAGTATATTTTTCTACTGGTTAATTTGCTTTCACTCATCGTATTTTAATACATTGTTATAGAGTTTGAAAGTTATAGTGTCCAAGAGCTTGATAGGATGACTCTAATAACAATATTAATTATTATTTATTTGTTTATTTATCTATTTATTACAAAACACAATCTAGTAAAGATACAACAGGCACAGTCCACTACTTTTTTTTACAATTTTTCAATTGAAAAAATACAATTTTTTGTTATGACCAAGTTCGACTAGAAATTTCACTTCGAAGTGCAATTCCTGATTCTTTCCAAAACATGAATATTAATTTATCAATTCATATCATATTAGGCTACTCATAATATATTTCTATATACACTAAAATAACTTTCCTAATAATAATTTATCACAGAGATAAATTATAAAACTATAATTTTAAAAATTATAAAATATAAATTATAAAAACTATGAATTATATAATATTAATAAAACAGCACAGAGAATAATTTATAATTTCAATATCAAATTTTAATAAAATCTGTAAAATAATAATAGTTGTACAGTATAACCAATGAATACAGATATTAACTTTTCAAGTAAATTTAACGACTTGCAGTCAAATTTTTATTAAGAATAAGTAGTATTTTACTTACTCTGCAGGCCGAACGTTTTCGAGTTAAAATACTACTTATTCGTAATAAAAATTTGACTGCAAGTCGTTATAAACACTTGAAAAGTTAATATTAACAACGCAGTTCGTCATGGAACAAGAAATCCAGGAATTGAATACAGATACTATCTGTAGATACTATCTGAATACGATAGTATCTGTATTCATTGGTATAACTTACAAAATAAAGTCATCTTAATTCTAATCAACTCACGGTATACGATTAAATGTTCTTTTGAAAAAAAATGTATAAAAAACAAACAACCGTTACTAATAGAAAAAGGTTAAAGCAGGAGGATTCCCGTTACAATATTTCGCCAATTATAATGGCATAGGCTGAATACATTTCCATGACCGAAAATAAATTCTATCCCCTCCTGTTAGCTAAACAAGTTTATAAGGAAAGCCAATATAATCCATACAAGTCGCCGGGATAAAAAAATCTGCAAATTGGATTTACTTTTATTATTCATTCTGTATGGTGGAATGGCTCCAAAAAAATAATTGCTTGATCGAGGAGTCGTGGAAGGGGGGTGGGATTAATTCATTTCAGAGCGAATGGAGAAGGAAGCCTTTTAGAACCAGTTTGGCCAACAAAAATGTCTCTGAATCCATTAACGATTCATATTTGGCAATGTTATTGTGAGCCTTGTTTTAATGCCCGTGTTTGCAAAAAACGAGAAGAGTTCGTTGACTCAAATTTAATTTGATAAGAAGTTTTATACAGCCTAATTTAATTCAATTAAAATCTATTCCAATGTCCGTGACAGGAAGTGTGATGACCAATCTAAAACGGCAGGTGAACCCAATATAATCAAATCTCAAAACAAGAAGGTGAAAGTGAAAACAATTTTTTTTCTCAGACTTTTCTTTGGTTGTTTCCATAGAAAATTGAAATAAGAAGGATGAATTTCGGCACTTTTGGTTTTTAGATGAGAGTTCTAATTGAAATTTGAAATTTATTGATCACAAAACACTATAAAATAATAACATTATAACATCCATCATTAAAAATTATTGTACAGTAGTATACTTTAAAGTTAATTGATAAATAATTAATTATAATAGTCCACTGTTTAAATAAATACGCTCTTTAATTATTATAATAGTCTACTGCTTATTTAGTCTACTGCTGAGCTTACTTTTTTGTAGATTATGTCTGGAGACTCCAGTTAAGGAGTAGGCCTATAAGACAAGTCAGAGAGCTACTAAATTGGATAGAAAGCTTTTTGAAAATGTGGTTAAAAATTGAACATACAATTAAAAAGACCTGCGTGCCGTAGGACTTGCAGTTTAGAAAGATTGCCTTGAAAAATTTGTAATTTTTATAAGGGGGAAAATCTAAGAAAACGCATGGAATTTACTGTAATATGTATCTAAATTTTTCATAGAATACATAACCGACCCCTCTACAATAATAATTATTGTCAATTTCCATTTCATTCAAACCACAGATCAATTTATACATGATTTTCAAATATGGATCTCCCTAGATGCAAGAATTAGAAAGACCAAAGTAGGCCATAACATTCAGTCGGAGACTGAATATAACATTCAGGTAACTTGCAACTGCCTTCTCTGAGGCAAGTTAGAGATCAGATCAGATAGAGATAAGCTGCGTTCTCGTAGGACCTGTTTGTAACGGTGACCGATTAGATTGGCCAGCAAAAAAAACACTGTTCTCTGCCGTAAAATCACTTCCCGGTGGTTCGGAACCCACCTAAAATTGTAGGCCCAACTCATTACCCACGCACAGGCCTAATACCTATGTGGGCTTCATCCTCATCCTCAGATGCATAGAGTGATCAGGTTAGCATTAGTGTAGTTATATTGGTAGGATATTCTATAAAAAGCTACCGCAGTTTCTAAAGAGCTTTGGTAATATTGAAATATTAAAAAACAATAGGGGAAAAGATTTAGTTGATAAAGCTTTTTATATTGTATAGAAGCCACTTTGAGATTAAAGTTGAGCCTCACCTCAACTAATTGTAAGTGTGGTAACTAATGAATAAGAATGGTAATATTTTACGTAAGTGTTGATCTGACGAGCAGTCCAATAGGCTAAGGTGACCAGAAACCCCATTTTTTATTCATGTTGTCCCGACAGACTGCTTCGGGACGCCTTTTTGTAACTTTGGAATTTTTACATGAATATTCTTCAAGTTCTCAACCACCTAAAACTGTAGGTCCAGCTCATCAATCACCATCATCCATCTCATCCATCACATAGGTCTCAGACCTATGTGGGTTTCACCCTCCAAAAAGTTCATCCTCCAAAGTTCAAAATATTGGATACAATTATGCGTACGTCATCGTAATTACATGGTTATACAGTACCATCATAATTCCCAAAACCCTGATAGATGGAGCTTCCACGATATTTCATACAAAGTAATGCATCCCGTTTTTGTGTCAGAAATATGGTCACCGGTTACCCCTTAACCGGAGTATTGAAGACGTAATCTTCAAAACCAAGCTCTGTCTAAATTATTTATTCTTTTATCTCATATTTAATGGAGCGTATGATGTGAGATGCAACTGCAAAAAATAACTAACAATAGTTGCATCATGAATTTCATGATCATAATAGAAAAATTATCAGTATGAATGATTTGAAAATCTGGATACTCACTGCGCATTTTGCTATCCATTTATTTCTGTCATCATTCTATTAAAAAAAAAACTGTTGAAAAATTCTCCATTCACATGATTTGATACTTATTGCGCATTGAAAGCTACCCATTTATTCCTGTCATCATTCAGTTACGATTGCAGCAACCTTGATCTTAAAATTAACTTTAGATTAATGGACGCACCTTTGTATGCGAACAGTGATATCAAGAAACTGAGGCACTTATCAAAATGGACAGCCGAGATTTGAATGTGATCTTGAATGCGAAAATATAATGTTTGGAATGAGAGTAGAGCTCGCGGAGTAAAAAATGGGCAACTCCCAAGATCCGGGTGTGAAGCAGTCTTTGTTGTAGTATAGTCTAATAAAAATAGATAAATAATCATCCGAAATGATCATAAGGACGGGGACTTTGTGCACTAATGGTTTGCAGCAGCCAGCTGAAAATGGCTGAGCTCTTTTGTAATGGATGACGTAGGTTTTGCATTAGACAAGTCGTCAACAAAAGCGCTTACCGTATAACAAAAGGTTTGGTTTGAATACTTTTCAAGCTGTCTTTAGTCTTGGATGCATTACCACGTAGGCTAAGCTCTTGTTGGGCAGTGAATATTTTAACGACCTCTGAAGTTGTCCGAGTTTCAATAGAAAGCATGCAATAGTCCACGCTTTATGTAAATTCATGCACCATCGTTAGAGTTCATAAAATGGTATATTTTGAGACATTCATGTTGTGTGGCACCAGTGTACACCGGTAGTGGTGGATCCAGGAAAAAAATTGGGGGCTATTAGCCACTGGATATGAGGGGGGGGGGGGGGGGTTAGAGGGTAGTTTATCGCAATATTTTTAAAGCTGAACTGTCATTTCAATTTTATAGTCATTTCCATTACATATGGGCTACTTCAAATCATTGACACATAATTATTAGAATGATAGACATTTATAGACATATAAAAACAAAATTCAATATGGTTACCAAGGGAAGTGATAGCCTAGTGCCTTAGCAGGTATCTGTTCAATCAGAGATAAGCTACAAAACTCCAGGCGCTATTTGTAAGGTGACCGATTGGATTGGCCAGCAAAAAATAAGACTGTTCTCTGCTGTAAAATCTCTTCCCGGTGGTTCGGAACCCATCTGTAGGTCCAACTCATCAATCGCCATCATCCAAGGCATTACCCTCGCACAAGTCTCAGACCTATGTGGGCTTCATCCTCCAGGAAAAAAACTATATTTTTTGGAGGATGAAGCCCACATAGTTCTGAGACCTGTGCGTGGGTAATGAGTTGGATGATGGTGATTGATGAGTTAGACCTACAGTTTTAGGTGGGTTCCGAACCTCCGGGAAGTGATTTTACAGCAGAGAACAGTGCCTTTTTTGCTGGCCAGTCTAATCGGTCACCGTTACAAACAGGACCTACGAGAACGCAGCTTATCTCTATCTGATTGAACAGATACCTGCTACGGCTCGCGGCTATCACTTCCCCGTTAAATACAACATAATTTAGAATATTTATTTCAAATTCCTATTAATTATACTGAAGACTTCCGTAATAGCGGATATTGACAACACAATTGAATAGCTGATGAAAATCGATGAACACTGCTACAGGAAAATATCAGTCACCGCCGGGAATCGAACCGCGGACCTCCCAATTGCCGGCCGGGCGTCTTACCTATTAGACTATAGTGACCCTTCTGAACCTGGAATTTCAAGGGATCCTCTAGTCAAGAGACATTGAAGGAACGCTCGTCGGATTTTAATGAGTTTCAATTCACAACTTTGGGTAACCTCGTGGAGTTTTGATAGCATGGAGTCTTTTTTTAACTGTATTTGGTGTCTATGATGAACTGCACATTCCGTATTCACTTTATTATGTGACCAGCAGGTTGTCCGATTCAATAATCGTTGTACGTAAGTTACTCAATTGGCTTGTCAATAATCCCTTGACTCTTGGATGTATTTCAAAAGTTCCTCGAGAGACTGGAGGAATGTTCAGGCCTTTGTCCAGTAAAAAAACCTACCTGACAATGTACAAATGGCGCCCAATTCAAATGCAAAACCCGACCTTGACTTTGGAGGGTGTTGATCCGTTTGTACAGAAAGAAATCTGCGCATCGAAATAAATTTGAATTAGAATGGAGGTGGGGGCATTAATCAAGACAGCTATTAAGATCGCAGCGTGATAAAACGGTGATGAACTGAACTGACGGTTGAAGTTTTAACAGCTCCAGTACCCTCCTGATCATTGTTCGTGCTCTGCTCCAACTCAACTATAAATATAGATTACTTGAAACTATACTAACTTGATAGCTATATATATATCGTACTCTTTCTTTACGAGTTCACTTCCAATCTTAGCTATGCAGAACCAGAAAGCAATAGCCTGACCTGCCATCAGCAGCAGTTCTTGATGTCTCTCAGCGTCCGCCCAGTCGCCGATCGCATTTTGTACATGAAAAACCTTGGCGTTTAAAATGTTCACCACCACCAGCACGCATTCCACTAACCACGTGAGCTGGATTCTTCCGTATGCAGATCAACACTGCTCATTCATGGTCACAAACAATTATCTCAGCTCTTTTTGGCGTGTTTGTTGATTTCTCTAGATTGAGGAATCAACTAGTGGATAATCAGCCGCGGATCCAGAAGCCTTTTTTTGGTGTGGGGGGAAGGGTATTATTACGGTTTTTTATAGTTAGAGGGGATGGGGGGGGGGGGTATGGAATATTTTGAAATAAGTCCCTCCAAACAAGTACCTATTCAGGGGTGCCCACCCCCCCCTAAGCCTCATGACGCACCCCCCCTATTTAGCACCAAACCCCCCCCATAAATTGGGCCCCCCCAAAAATGCGAAAAAGCCCCCTGTATTCTTTCTAAAACTAAAAGAAGATTTTTATAACTATTGAAAAAATTCAAACTCTGTCGATAATATACAAAATGTATGTATATTTCTTGAGATTCTTTACATAGGTAACATTTTTTTTGTAAAGGTAAAAAAGAAATATCAATGAAATGAATATATGAACTTCTGCTCAATAAACTTAATTGCAAAACACCTAAAAAAGAAGTTGAACCTAAATGGTTTTTAAACAATAAAATATTATTACAAATACACAATGTTAAATAAAAATGAAATGCCTATAAGTTTATGTTCGGTGTACCAATTACTACATTAAGGTTAAATAATTCTACTAAGTTGTTCCTTTAAAGGAAGTGAAAACTATGAGTTAATAACTTCATTTGTAAAACACAAAAATTGAAAATACAAAGTCATTTATTGGACAGTAGTTAAACAACAGGTTATTTACTTGTGTAGTATCTTGGGAGAATTTATGTATGGATGAAGTACATAAAAGGCACACATTTCATGTATAGTTATTTACAACACACAATCGAAAGAAGTGTCTTTCAAAAACAAAATAAAGACATAGTTATGAAAAATTACTGAATTTTTAGTATTTAGTAAGTTTTTCAAAAGCAGTTCTTACTTATTAGTAAGTAATTATCGTAAAATACATGAAAAACATCAACAGTTTGAAGTCAAACATTTTAAATTTATAGACTGTGACCATCTACAAGTTAGCTAGGCACCTTCTAAGATTGTTAAATCTATCTCTCTAAACCCCACATAGAAGTCTTAGTCTTTGGGATGAGGAAACAGAAAACCTTTCAATTATTTCTTCGTTAGAAATAGACTCAAGTACATCTTTTTCTGCACCTAGAGCCATTAGATTGGACAACCATGAGTCTCCCATAGCTGATCTGAGACTGTTTTTGATAATTTTAAATCGACTTATTGCTCTTTCTGCTGAACTAGTAACTGTTAAGGAGAGGAAAGTTGTATAAACCACTTTCAGAGCACTCGCTTAGCGTCTTGCTAAGTTTGAATAATAACTTCCTGCACAGATCCTAAACATAACTATTTTAGCTAATTCATATTCAATTGTATAATAATAATTATAAATATATTTTCATTAATTGACATTCTATCTGGTGACTTCTTAGTATATTTTTTAATGTTGTCACGTTAAACACGATTTCAATCAACTTTACGACCCCCCCCAAAACGTTTTTTGGAACCCCCCCCAAGAATTTCAATGACGCAGTCTGCGTCATAGCCCCCCCCCCCTGTGGGCACCCCTGACCTATTTTATTCCTGAATTTCTTGTTCCATGACGAACTGCGTTGCTGCGTTGTCAATTTAACGTTTCAATTTGCGTTTTCAAGTCAATTTAACGACTTGCAGTCAATTTTAATTAAGAAAAAGTAAAATATGAGAAGAATATTAGTTTTTCTTAATTAAAATTGACTGCAAGTCGTTAAATTCACTTGAAATGTTAAGTATTTTATGTTCTTTTAAAGTGAAAATCCTGTTAAAAATGACATAAATTTATAACAATATTTAATGAAAATTTATACTCAGCAATCATATACAAGGATTTTTCACTGAAATTACCTTACCTTAAAGGCTGCGTTCACACTATCCTCACTTTCTGCAGCAGTTTTTCGCTAATTCTGCAGAGCACATAAATGGGGAAACCGTGTTAGATAAGAAAAGCTGTTCAGACTGTCCTCACGTAGACAAGCTGAACGATTTTGTGGGCAGCTAGCGTGCTGAAAGAATCCATCTGCAGTGATAGAATGTATGACTCATCACTCTCCACCGAAACCTATATCACGTAGAAATGGAGATAGAGAACTTGTGATTTCAGATTCGGATTCAGTGCTCCAATTTAATAATTAGGCTACCTTTTTATTTTTCTGCCTGTTATCCTTTCTTTTCCAGGAAGTAAGTTTATTTTGAAGGTAAAAAAATTATTCTGCAATTTTTAAGATAGGCGAAATGTTTTTGTAAAATAAAAAAATTACAGTTCAAGCTGTGACATTAGACTTAGACAATAAGCACTTGGCTTTACTTGTTTTTTCAGAAAATATTAAAAAACATCAGTCTGTTTACGTATTGATATGTATTATTACTGGTGAGCCCAACGGGCTGGGCTGGAGAACTCGCTTGCAAACAATTAATTTTTGAAAGGGAAACTCATTTGGAAAGCTTATCGTAGGGGTAAGGTAGTAACGAAAAACGGTTGCTTTGAAGATACTTATTTAAAAATTCACAAGACATATCACTTCAAGTTCAAGTTCATCGTTGCTCTGATACACAGATTTATTTTCCACAAAAAAGACCTACCGTGCTCATACACTTATATATCAGGGCATAAATATATAAATATATCACTAAATATATTTAGTAGATATATTTACCACATAGCTGTTCATAATTATATCCAAATATCAGGGCAATGAAATTAGTATATCAGATAGAGAGATTCTATAAAAAAACCTGATCACATATAATATATTCACCTACAGATGATAATAACTCAAAATATATTTTGAAATCTATTGTAAATGCCATCATATGGTAGAATCGTAGAAACAACTATTTTCTATATATAGTGATATATAGATGTATATATATATATATATCAATGAAGGGCCTATTTGATTCGCCTCAAAAAGGATGAAGGAGTCGGTTAATTTTATTGGCCAACGAACTTGACCTGTCTAAAGATACCAAGAATCTGTGTTTCAAATTTGAAGTTGATTGATAAAGGCGTTCGAAAGTTATCGTGGAACATAACCACAAACACACAACGCCTCGAGCCTCAAGTCAAAAGGAAGAGCTCGCTTCGCTCGTTCAACTACTGTATTGTATATATAAATAGAAATGTAAAGATGACTTTATTTGTTTTTACTTTACCATTCATTAAAAAAATTATATTGGTTTTGGTTATTGTAAGTTTCATACAAAATTTGATGCAAATCAAAACAAGTTTTTACGAAATTTAGAGTTGGAACCGAGATGCTAACGTGGTGTGGCCTGTGGCGGGGGATATATGATTTGGGGATATATACTTGTTCAACTCTCATTAGAAAATAGAGAGGGTAGTTTATAAGAATAAATGAGCGTTCCCATACCTAAAATTTTAGAAATTAAGCACTGTCTTAGGCTAATCACCAACTCCCATTATTATAACTCCGGCATTTGGGAAACTATTGCATCACCACAAAAACAGATAAAACTGATATCTCGGTCAATATTCATTAATTTATTTGGATATTACTAGATAAATCTGTAAATTACACTAGTTCATACTGGTAGTGAAAACATCAGCCCTCTAATCCTGTTTTGGCCATGATGGTTCCACGCACGAGTCACGATGCTTCTCCTTCTTCTTCTTCTTCTTCTTCTTCTTCTTCTTCTTCTTCTTCTTCAACGTAACAGCAAACTGACCTCTTCCAGTAGTAGAGAGATAGAAGACAAGAAAGATTAAGTAGACTCGAAAAAATTTCACCTTGCCGTTAATGTTAAGCAAGGTGAATCGCCTTGGCTACTGGCACTCATAACCGATACGGTCATCACTAGATGCATCCTATCGCCTCAATTTATAAATTGAAAGGTTTTACTAAGCGTCAATTAATTTTTACAACTATTTAATGTTTCTAAATTTGGAAAACATGTGTTTCTGCACCATAATTGAATGCTGAAGGACTAATGGATTTGCAATTACGGTTAATTGATTCCAAAAGACTCCAGCGTACTTGAGCTTGATTATTCGCTTGTGGATTGTGCCATAAAGTGGAGGGCAATATCGTATCAAACTTGAAATTTTCAGACTTCAAATACGTCAGTTGTTGCTTCATCTTTAAGCGTTTAATTAATTTTAAAAGTCTAAATAAACACAAGAGATGCAGATACGCTTAATAGTTAAATAGCCTGGTAATTATTTTAGAAAATATGGTATAATTTTGAAAATAATTATATATTGAACCAATAATAAAATTGATATTTTTTATATTTCTAAGTCCAAAATGGCAGCAAGCTGCTGGCATTCTATACATTATTCGAGTTTACAAGAATTTACTATTCCTGCTCTGTGACTTAGGGGTTCAAATGAATACGATATCATATATATGTTGGAGAGTATTAATAGAATCAAAGTGCTTCATCGTTTAAATTGAAATTGTGTGTTTTCATGAAGATTCAAGTTATAATTTAATCTTATTAATTTATTCTATTTTAGATTATTTTTTATTTTTAATATGTTCTATTTAGTTTTAACTTTAGTACAACATCATCACCAACCATTTCATCCAACTTTTTAATACATCACTTCATCTAGGCTTAAAATACTTCAATAAGTTGCATTTGTACATTAAATAAATACGTCAAAACATAAGCATAACTATGCTTACAAATATTTTGAATATTGTAACATTTAGTAATAGAGACAGTTTTGGGCTAAAAGCTTATTGTTTCTTTACAATAAGTTGTGATGTTGAAGATCCATCTTGTTTCCACTAATATAATACAAACTTAAAAAACACTTTCAAGTAAAAATAATGACTTACGTTATGGCGTGACGGCCGTTTCACTCTGTTGCCAAGAGCATCTTCAGACGACCCACAGTACACTGATTTAAGGTATGAGTTTGAGGGTTATCATATAGTAACATTCAAACTAATACCTTAAATCAGTGTACTGTGGGTCGTCTGAATAAGTCGTATTTTGACTGTATCAATGAATAAATAAATATCTACCAAAAAAATCAGAATAAGGGTTTGGAACTTCTCATAATAGGTACTGTATTCATAATTATTATATTATATTGTAATGCTCCACTTTTCTATGAATCTTTGATTGTGCTGCTTGGGAACAATGCAAAAAATGATGGAAACCCATAATTTTGTTTTCAGTGGGGGATTTGCAGGCTTAAGCCCCCCTCCTCCCAAGGACCTAAGGTATTTATCAAAATGTTGATATTGTTCAAGAAAGTTATCTGTACATTATCAGGCTGATTAGGGTTTGTACATTTCATGTTTCACACTTGTTCGAATAGAATTATGATCATAAAATTATCATTACAAAACTCCTAAGACATATCTTAGGAATGTAATGGATGGGAATATACTGAGTGGTCTAGCAGCATCACCAAAAAATTGTAGACACTAGCAAAGAGGTAAAATTTCATTGAATTTGGTCAATGCACTCAACACCTTATTTTATCTATTTTTTTTTTATCATAGATGTTTGAATAACTATAGCTTCTTTTCTTTCAACTATGTTCACATGTTATCCATTCTTGTTCACTTTCGACTCTCATTGGTTGGCTCCACCCATTGTTGAAGGTGGGTGTGTCATGTCTTAGTAAACAGCCAATGGCAGCACTCCATCATAGTTCAGCCTTTTAGAGGCTGCCATTTTGTTAATCAGAAACATCTATTTTGTTGTCCTATAGAAGGTTATGGAATATGTTGCTACTTATAAATTTAAATTTCAGTTGATTGAGTTTATGATTGTTATAACTTCCAAATCTAGTACATTTATTTATCTCCATACCTTATTCTATCTATTTTCTATAAATTTTTTTAATAACTCCACTATGGCTTCTTTTTCTAAAACTATGTTTACATGTTCTCCATTAATGTTTGTTTTAGATGTTCTTCATTTATGTTCAATTTTGAATCTCATTGGTTAGTTCCTGCCATTGTTAAAAGTGGGTGTGACATGTCTTAATAGACAGCCAATGGCAGCACTCCATTATAGTTCTAGCTTTAAGAGGCCGCTATTTTGTTAATCAGAAACATCTTTTTTGTTGGCCAATAGTAGGTTATGGAATATGTTGCTACTTCTAAATTTAAATTTTAGTTTGATTGAGTTTAAGATTGTTATAACTGTCAAAACTAGTACCATACCTTATTTTATCCATTTCTCTATCATAGATGTTTAAATAACTGCACTATGGCTTCTTTTCTTTGAACTATTTCACATGTTCTCAATTTTTGTTTGCTTTTGAATCTCATTGGTTAGCTCCACCCATTGTTGAAGGTGGGTGTGACATGTCTTAGTAAACAGCCAATAGCAGCACTTCCATTGTGGGTTCATAGTTTAGCCTTTGAGAGGCCGCCATTTTGTTAATCAGAAACATCTATTTTGCTGGCCAATAGTAGGTTATGAATATGTTGCTACTTCTAAATTTAAATTTTAGATTGTTATAACTGCTGAAACTAGTACTGTACCTTATTTTATCCATTTTTCAATCATCGATGTTTGAATAACTGCACAATTACTTTTTTTCAACTATTTTCACATGACTCATTTTGTTGTTCACTTTTGATTCTCATTTTTTAGCTCCTCCCATTGTAGAAAGTGATTGTGACATGTCTCAGTTAACAGCCAATAACAGATATCCATCATAGTTCAGCCTTTAAGAGGCTGCCATTTTGTTCATCAGAAACATCTATTTCATTGGCCAATAGCAGGTTATGAATATGTTGCTACTTCTAAATTTGAATTTAAATTTGATTGAGTTTGAGATCGTTATAACTGCCAAATCTAGTACCTTTATTTATCTCAGTACCTTATTTTATGTGTTTTTTATCATACATGTTTGAATAACTACACTATGGCTTCTTTTCTTTCAACTATTTTTACATGTTTTCCATTGTTCTTCACTATTGACTCTCATTGGTTAGCTCCTCCCATTGTTGAAAGTGGGTGTGACATATCTCAGTTAACAGCCAATGGCAGCACTGCATCGAAGTTCAGCCTTCTAGAGGCTGCCATTTTGTTAATCAGAACATCTATTTTGTTGGCCAATAGTTGGTTGTGGAATAAATATGTTGCTATATCTAAATTTAAATTTAAGTTTGTTAATTTTTTTTTCATAGATAATTTTTCTAATAAATAGTAGAGAAAAAGTTATTCTAGTTTGGGGTGACATGACAGGCGACTGAGTTGAGTGCGATTTAGTAGAGGGAGAAATTGGGTCATATGGGTGATGGTGCAGGAGGAGTGAGTGTCAAAATGTGTGACACAGAGGTTACTTATCAGCTAAATGTATTTTCATTATTTGAAGAAATTTTTTCTGTTCTACTACTTTCTGCCATAGTGTCACTGCCATTCACACTCAGAGAGTCAGTGAATTTGTTGATGCTGGTGCAGGTGTCAGGAGCGTAGCAAAGGGGCGTTCTCGGGTACGGACACCCTCCATTAGCGATGACTCAAGCACAATAGAATTTGATCCGGAGAGTTGAAATACTGAAATACAGGGTTCACATGAATGGTATATGGTTTTTTGGATGAGAGATAATAATTTTTGGGTCAGATAATATGGGTTAAAATAATGTTGGAGGATTTATGCATAGAAACACTCAAAATGCTATTTTAGAGGGGTATTTTCAATTTTTCCTTGGGAGGATCCCTCATTCGAACAATACAGTCACATATTTCGTTGTGAGAGTTGTGAAAATACACCTTAATATTCTGAGTGATTGGCCTACTGTGAAGGTAGATGATATGCAGGCCTAAGCTTATTAATTATGTGGAGCCCAATATCAAGATAAACATCAACAAAATAGCTTTCAAAAGACATAAAAATCAAAAGTTTTGTGTAGTGACGCCCCCAGAGCCCCAAATTTGCAATATAATAATAATAGTTCTTTATTTCACATGCTTATTAATGAAATACAATATAAAAATATTCAAAATTCATCGAACAGAATTTACAGCAGGCTACTACATAGATGTGTGTGTGTGGAATTGGGTACTTCCAAGGTAGACCTGTGTGGGAGTTACCATCTTTTATTTTATAATACAATTTTTTCATAAGCTTACAACAAAAGATATAGAAATTATTGGTAACTGTACTATTCCTGAATACTATATAAATCTAAATAAAATATAAAACTAAGTTTATGGTAAGCTAATGTTTTTATGGAATAATTAAAAAAAATTATAATTCTACCATGAGTGATACAAAATAAGAATCAACTATGAATAAGGTGTTGTTTTTTAACTGTGTGTGAGTTCGTTGTGGGGGGTGTTTGACAAGTTGAAATACCGCCCCGGGTGCCAAAAGCATTTAGCCATAAATGCGTTACAGACAGACAGATGAAAAATGTTAGACTTGAAGTAGAGACCTCTCTTCGTTCGGTCAATAAGTAGGAGGTACGATAACCACTGCATGCTGTAACACAATTTATATCTAGACCAAATTACACCATGAAACAGGTGGTGGAATAAGCAACACGGAAGGAAATTTGAAACTATATAGTTGTTGAATAGTTATATCTATAGTAATAGATGTTCTCTTCATTGCTCTCGTCAAGAAATGTTTCGTCTAACTTTAGGAATTGAAAAACTTCAATGATTCACAAATATTCTAATTTTGGGGTTGGGATTGTGTAGTTTGTGTTTTGTGTTAGCGTAAGCTAATAATTAGCACCCAGTTGAATAGAATCACCGCATCCCAATCCGATATTGCTCTTTGTTCTTGTGGAAATTAATTGTGCGTTGTTGTTATCACTGTCTGTCTGTCTGCTTACCTGTTTACGGAGCATGTATAATTTATCCTTTGGCGAATTTGCCGGCTGTTGCATAACGGATGGTGTATTCTTCACTTCCCGTTTCGCCTGCAAATCATCGTCGACCGTGAAAACGTTCAAAAAGAGCGACCTTGGAATCACGCCGGCGCGCCACGGGAAAGTGTGCTTTAATTGCGGCGTCATTTTTTATTCCGTTTTGAAGAAGAGCAAGGAGTTGAAGAAGAGAGAGGAGGAGTAGAAGGTGGTGAAGTAAAAGAAAAATTTGAAAAAGAAGGGGGGAAAGAAGAAGAAGGAGTGGTAGAAGAAGAAGAGGATGAAGAAGAAGGAGGAGGGGAAGAAGAAGGAGGAGAAGAAAAAGGTGGACAGGAAGAAGGAGGAGGGGAAGAAGAAGGAGGAGAAGAAAAAGGTGGACAGGAAGAAGGAGAAGAAGAACAAGCAAAATGAGGAGGAGGAGGAGGAGAAGAAGAAGAAGGTGGACAAGAAGAAGGAGAAGAGGAACAAGAAAAATGAGGAGGAGGAGAAGAAGAAAGAAGAAGGAGGTGGAAGAGAAAAAGAAGACGAAGAGGAACGAGGAGGAGGAGGAGAAGAAAAAGAAGGAGAACAAGAACAAGGAGGAGGAGGTGGATAAAGAAGAAGGAGATGGAGGAGAAAGAGAAGAAGAAGAGGAACGAGGAGAAGAAAAAAAAGAAGGAGGAGGAGAAGAACATGAAGAAGGATAAGATGAAGAAGGATTAGAAGAAGAAGGAGGAGAAGTAGAAGAAAAAGGTAAAGAAAGAAGTGGGAAAAGAAGAAGAAAGCAAGGGTAGAAGAAGAAGTACAATAAGAAGAGGAGAAGAAAAAGGAGAAGAAGATGAGGAAGGAGGACAAGAAGGAGAAGGAAGGGAGAAAAAAGAAAAGGAAGAGAAAAAGAAGAAAAGGAAGGAGGGGAAGAAGAAGAAGAAGAAGAAGGATTAGAAAAAGGTGCAAAAAAAGGGGAAAAGACGAAGAAGTACGCTTCAATTAGTTTTTTCCAAGTAGAAGATGAAGTAGAACTATGAGAATAACAAGAAGAAGATGAAGAACAACAAGAAAAATACAAAGAACAATAAGATGCCAAAGAAGAAAAGAAGAAGCCACCTCGTTTTCTCTATTTTGCGTTTTTACGCAGTTTTTCCCTCCACAGAGATCCGCGCCAGATCCTTATTGTTGTAATCATTAGATGAAAATTAATGCCTGTGTTGTCTTCGTGACAAGGTAATCACAGTGAAATCAGACTCTTCCTACAGACTCATGTTGAGAAGCACCTGCAATGTACAGTGTAATTAATATGTGATCAAGCAGTTGGCGCAGGTAGGCGTGGCCTAAGTGGATCGGACAAAGGGTGGTGCATTGTGAGGGGGCTGGCAGCGCATGCGCATACACCACAAATGCTTCTGCTCATCCACTCATCTGCTTCATCACATATTAATACTACTGTACCTAATAGAGCAATTTTAATTGAAGAGAACTATAACGTAGTAAACAGCAATTTCGTCACCTTCAGATGTTTTTCAGCATTGGAGGTAGAGTAGTTTACATCATCCAAATTACAAGTATCCTTATTGTAAGTTGGATTGCACTGATTGGGTTGTTTTGAATGTATAGGTACAGAAGAGATGTGTAACCAGAATGTTTTCAAGTAAAATAGTGATAAGAATTCAAGAATAAGAACTTTTTTGGAGAATGAAGGCCACATAGGTCAGAGACCTGTGCGTGGGTAATAAGTTGGATGATGGGGATTGATGAGCTATTCAAGAATATGAAGAAAAAGATTTCTCATTTTTACAATGGAACACAAACTAGTTGATAATTGAACCAAATTTTCACATATAAGTTAAATTCCTAGAAACCTGAATAATGATTTTGAATTAGTGCAAGGGAAGGGCGACTCTGGTAGCGCAGTTGGTTTGAGCGCTTCAAGTTTCAAGTTTTCAAGTTTTTATTAGGCCAGTTGAACATGAAAGTTACATTAAGCCAAGTCACAATTCATAATGAAAACATACAATAAACAGTCACAACATTAACAATACATATTACAGTCAGTATCAATAACAACAGATAGGCTACCTGAAATTAGTCGGAAGGAAAAGTTACAATTTTTACATCAGATAATTAAGTTGGTCTCCTGTATTTGGGGATAGTTTTAAAAATACAAAATATTCTTAATTAGATCATATGGACCATTGTGCTGTGATCAGCAGCTATAAATTCCTCTACTGAATAAAATGGATTCACAGTTAGCCAGTACCTAAGTATATGGAGAAATCGTTTTTTAGGCAATGCTCTAATTTGAGTTGGTAGTAAGTTGAAGAATTTGTAGGCCATTATAGGGTAGCTGGACTTTGACTTTTCTAGTCTGCATCTTGGAATATGAATACTCTCACGGTTTCTTGTGAAGTGGCTGTGAATATCAGTATTTTTTAGTAGATTGTCTTGAATCTGATATATTTCTTTCAAACATTGATAAATAAATTCATTGAAGACAGACAGAATGCCGAGATAGAATCCATGTCTGAGATAAGATAAGGCTCTGGATGGCTTCGTTTCCTGCAGCCTTGGGTTCGAATCTTATTCAGCCATGGATGTTTCTAATCATTTACCCATTCACCTCATTACCCATACCCAAGTCTTCAGACTCATGTGGGCATCATCTGCAATAAATTTTTTTAAGCTAATTAAGCTTTCTGTCTTAAGCTATAATGTAAACACTCGTGGCTTGAGGGCAACCATAATAAACCGTTGCATGAACAATTTTTGTTGAATTATAGACATTTTTTATTGTTTTAGGCTCAACCATGAAATAGAACTGCCAGTACCATTGCCTGCAGTACGCACAAGTCACCGGACTCATGTGGGCATCATCTACAATAAAAAAAATGTTTTAGTCAAACCTTCTGCAGTAGGTGTTGAGGTAATTATTCGTCCATCATTTATCTTTATAAGTGTGCTATTATTTTTTAAATGAATTATTAAATTTTGATTTTAATGATTAAGTGATATCTAATAGTGATTTAGCTTGTTCACTTTGCTAGGGCGCTGGGTTTTTTCTCTCCTCTCCCCCCCCCTCATCAATTCTCCTAAAAATGACCTTACAGTCGTGCTCTCAGTCTGCGAGCCTTCCAACTCTGCCCGTGAGTAGTGGTCATCGTAGTTGCAGTTTAGTGGGAACCTGACTGTACTAACGGTCGAAGGCATGCAACGTATACGAGTTGTATGTCAGTATTTTCTTGCTTTAATAAACTTCATTCTCCTGGGGGTTTCTGGACGAAGGAAAATGGGGGGGGGGGGGGAAAATAGAAAGACGGTAATCATCAATTTAAACTACTTTTCACTGAGTGAACCTAACTTTACTCACACGAAAGTTCAAAGTATTGGATTGTGTTTCCAAGCTGGGTTTTGTTTCAGGTTCGATTATAAAGATAGGTATTTGTTACAGAAATTTTAGAGGAACCCGAGATAACAGAGTATCTAAAGATTCTCGGGTTGTCAAAATTCTGAAAGCAGTAATTGCTAATAAAAAATATTAACTTAAAAAACACTTTTTGCTCTTTCGAGTAATTGCTCTTTCGAAATGGTCATCACACGAATTTTCTATTGTTAAATTAACTAGCAAAGTATTTTCTAAACGTGCGATATTGATGTTAATTAATATCAATTGAAAATTTAATTTGGTACTACAACATCAGAGATCATATTTTCACTGAAGCAATATTTTTCCGTTTATGTTAAGCTCGATTTCTCCAAAACTTGGACATTCTTTTGCTAGCACCAAGGCGCTCTTTGTAAGGGTGACCGATTGAATTAGCCAACAAAAAAGACTGTTCTCTGCTGTAAAATCACTTCCCGGTGGTTCGGAACCTACCTAAAACTGTAGGTCCAACTCATCAATCACCATCATCCAATTCATTACCCACGCATAGGTCTCACACCTATGTGGGCTTCATCCTACAAAAAAACGTTTAATTTTTAATTTGATGTATGTTCTGTCAACCAGTGAAGAATACATATATACAGTAGTTCCAGCTTTGGTGGTCATCTGTTATTAGTAGGAAAGCAGGAAGACTGTATTCACAGCGAATCTGAATAACACGTTCTTGAAGTGTACGGATCATTATCACAATTTGCACAAAATAATCTCCTCACACTCTTCTCAACAAACTCCGGAAACAAGCAAGTAACAATGGTGTGCCATATGGTTGTTGTTGTTAGTACAAATTTGTCATTACAACACACAGACGCAGAAACTGAATTTATGAATGAAATCCACTCCTATTTAAAAATCAGCCAATGGCGCAGAAGGCGAACAATCATATTGTTATGAAACAATGCAATGTTTGAGAATGTTCGCAAGGTCAAGAAAATTTATACCTACCTCTGCTTACCACGCACCTTAATTATGCAGTCAGTCGTTTGTATTTCGGTCCGCTTATTGATGATCTTTCGAGAGATAGAAATTAACAGCAATTTATTAGACCGACTACATCTATTTTTACATGAATAGAAAAGAAAAAATAATATGAGTATTCTGTTCACGGAGATCAATTAATTGGCTGATGATGATTTTTATGAATTAAACATTTACTAATTATTGGAAAGTTGTAGCGTCTATAGCGTCTATAGCGTCTAGCTTGAGCACAGGCATTTTTCATACGACACAATTTATTTATTTATTCACTCATTTATTTAAATGTTTATTCATTTATCTATTTATTCATCTAATTTATTGATTTATTTGTTTATTTATTTATTTAATTTATTTACTTATTCACTTATTCATTAATTAATTTATTTAATTTATCTTCAAACTTTTCAAACTTCAAAAACGTTTATTTAGATCTTCACATCATAACAATTTCAGAATAAATGTTCGTAAATTACAAAATCTAATAATTACCTGCAAGGAAACATCCTGTGCGCAGGTAAGAGTTGCTAATATTATACATAAGCAAAAACCTTAATGAACTGTCAAAGAAAAAATAATACAGAGATTTTAAATAAATACCAAGGAGGAAAAAAAGAGAGAGGGAGAGAATCAGAAGGTGAAAATGAAAGAGAAAGAGAAGACGAAAGAGAAGAGAAGAGATGGCAAACTTAGCTTACTACTAAAATAGGACATAAATCATTCGAAAAGTTTTTCTTCAATTCTACTGGACATTATCCACTCAATAATTTCATTCTTAAATCTTCTATCAAATTATTTATTTATTATTCATTTATCTATTTATTTATTTAATTATTCAGTAATTTATTTGTTTAATTTGTTTATTTATTTTATTTATTAATTTTGTTAGTTAATAACATTTCTATGTACAGTACTATTCAGGTTATTTATAATTGTATAATTATTATTGTTACATTTTAATTCATTTTACATTGTAATGTATTGGAAAAATAAAAGATTCATTCATTCAGTGATAGAAGTATGGGAAAGTATTGTTCCTTATTCATACAAACATATGAAATATTATATTTTCTATCTGCGTATTAAATACCTTAAGGAGTCTCCACAGTCCCAGTATTAATTTTTTCCTGATGTCAATTTAGTAAGTTACATCAGAAACTACTATAATAGTACACAAATAAGGTAAGTTTCATAAGTTGATCAAACACAGCTAACTCATTGAAAAAACGCCCCAAAACGCATTTTTATGGCTACTTTTTTCAAAAAATCATGGGGGAGGTCCCCCCGACACACCGGTAAGTAGGGTCCCACCGAAGTCAATTTCCCAGGGCCCCGCAAAGCCTGCATCCGCAACTGTCACTGTTCACGGAGCTTCCAGCTCATTGTGTGCTTTTGATGATTATCTTGTTCATTAACGCTGATTGAGTCTATTCTAGTCACAGTGAAAATTACGATAATTTTCCAAAGCGCATAACATTTTACAACCTTGTTCAAATTTCAAGAAGTGAACAAAATTATTATAGAGTATTGCGCAATATCATCTGCCACTAAAATCTGTTACGGGAAAAACTGTCTGCTCTATGAATCCAATAATAATGATAAAAGAGCAGCAATCAATCATGAAAATAACCTGTCACAAACGTTGTAAAATTAACTATATTTCCTGAGTGTAAGCGAATGCATGGATAAGCCGCAATAGTCGACGGCAAAACCTCAACTTATGTAACAGAACTCTGTAATGTTTCCAAATGACTGAGTTCGCTGTGAATATCCATAATAATACATTATTATAGCTTCGCAATGTGGGCACTCTTGTTAATAATGAAATGGCCTCAGTCTACTACATCATATAGTGCGTAGTAATATTGGATGTGTACAGTGTAATGCAAGAAAATTCACAGTCCTAAAAATAAAGCACTACCTTCTATTTATTCAAGTGCAGGGGCGTAGCCAGGGGGGATATCGGGATGCACCCCCCCCCCCCGAAATGTTGTAGTAATCTTTCACAATACTAATAACTTACAGATTAAACATTTAAAAACATTTTACAGATAAAAACAGTTGATACAAGAATAAACTTTCTGGATTTCTTGTTCCATAACGAACTGCGTTGTTAATATTAACTTTTCAAGTAAATTTAACGACTTGCAGTCAAATTTTTATTAAGAATAAGTAGTATTTTACTTACTCTGTAGGCCGAATGTTTTCGAGTTGTTAAAACCCATCTTCAAGGAAAAGTTTGACTGCAAGTCGTTGAATTCACTTGAAAAGTTATCAAAAATAAAGCTTAGTTTCATTTAGCACAAGAGTCGCAAAAGGAATCGCAAAATGTATACAATGCTATTATGGAACTCTTACTCTGCCGCGGCAGTACAGTTTAGTATTTCAGATTAAATGTGGTGATGCAGTGTTTTTGAGTGCTGTCTGTCAGTGACTCTTCCAGATCGGAGATATATTTCATTTAAATTAACAATATTTATTGCTTTAATTGAACTATCCTAGTAAAAATTACTTTAAAATGCTCAGAAAATCATTATAAAAATGTTAAATATTAGAAAACTTTCCAGGGGGCCCCCATAAACTAGGGGGAGGGATTCCACTCCCCTCACACCCACTGGTATCCCCCCCTCTCACGAAGTTCAATCCTGGCTACGCCACTGTATCAAGTGAAGTTAGTATTGAATTTAATATTCTGAAAGTGATGTTTAATCTGAAATTGAAACAAAGGAAAAAATATCAACATGCTGTATTCTTGAATGTGTTCTGAGTATACATGACCAAAGTAAATGATCTATAAGAATATGTGGTTTCTCCAAAAAATTGTGATTTTCTCCAAGAATATGTGATATCTTCGAGGAAATTCGAAATTTATAATTTATTTTGTATCATAGACGAACCAGTGGCGTAACGTACACCCCCGCAGCGCGGTGCGGGTGGGCCCGGACTGATAATTATATTTTTTCAAGAAATGGCCCGTGCCCAGACTGAAATATAATTATATATTTCTTCCAAAAGAAATAAAACTGAAACTGAAACACTTAAGGCTGTGCGCAGGGTTTTTGGTCATATTTTTTTTTCTAGTTTTATTGTATTGCATACTATTAAGGTATTGAAATGTTGACTATTGCCATGATAAATTATTTTTTTCATAAAATATTTTATGAAATATGGGAATTCAAAGTTAAAATTTTTCGGTTTTTGGGGGCAATTGATCTCCCCTACAAGTTATTTTAAACTTTTGATAATTTTTTTTTAAATGAAAGACACATTGAGGAATAAAATGACATATTTTTCATTCTGATCAAACAATTAGTTTTCTCAAAATAAATTTTTTAAAACATGCGAAAAATTTCAGTCTTTCCATAAATTGTTTTGAAAAAACCAATTGTTGAATTGAAATAAAAAATGTGGCATTTTTTTCCCCAAGGTGTCTTTTAGTTATGAAAAAATTATCAAATGTTTAAAATCACTTGTAGGTGAGTTCAATTGCCCCCAAAAACCGAAAAACATCAACTTTGAATTCCCATAATCCATAAAATATTTGATGAAAAAAATAATTTCTCATGGCAATAGTTAGGATTTCAATACCTTAATAATGTCCAATTCAATGAACTTCGAAAAAAATTATGATCAGAAAACGTGCGCACAGCCTTAAGGAAGAAAGAAAGAAATAATGAATAGGCTAAATCAGGGATACTTGATGGTTCGTCTATGGCTAAATATTGTCAGGTCAATGTTTATTGTCTACATTATTGACAATAGCTTCAGTGAAGGAATTCAGAAGCAGGATGTTGTGACTTCAAGAGATTAAATGGAGACATACTCAAGACCGACTTTGTAGCCTCGCTTTACTCAGTATTGAAAATGAGAGAGCCAAAAACTTAAATCTTTTGATGAATTTATCAGAGTACTGTATTTGCATCTTAAAAAGCGAGCTGACAGCGACAGGTTACATTAATTCATTCAGGCTACAAGGTGTAAAATATTGAGATTATAATTTTTATGCTAGAAAATTCCTACTTAAAAAAATTCCGACTAATAATTTCGCCGTAATTTAGATTGAATGCTTTTTAAAAACTGAACCTGTGTCCATGTGCGCGAGCGAGACGAATTCTGAGAGAACACCACTTCTTGAACAAGGAGGCTAACCGTTTTATTCAGGCTAACCAGGAGCCTGTGAATGTGGATCCAATGGAAGGAATCAATTTCAAGGTGTCTATAAAGTTAATGTTATTTATAATAAAATAATTTCACAACTATTTCCGTCTTTCAGGGACCTGTAGGCTAGAGCCAACACATTAGACTAGTCCCCCCAGCCAAAATCATTAGACTAGTAACCCCCCTCCCCCCGGTTGAAACATAATTGAATTTTAAAATTTAACAGAGAAAAAGGTGTTTAAGTTAGTTTTTACATAATTTATGCTAACTGCCCACAAAATATGCAAGTTTTTCAGTGAGAGAGTGGCAAGGGTGAGGGGGGATATATATATATATGATTTTGAGGAGAGGGGCCCGGAAACTTGGTTGCGGGGGGCCCAATTGGAAAACGTTACGCCACTGAGACGAACCATCAAGACTTTCTAATAGATCTAATCTATGGTTGTATACACTTGTCAGCTCCTTCAAAACCAACTTGTGATTTTATCTTTCTCTCTCATTTTGAACACCAAATTACCAATTACTGCTCCTCTGCTTTGGGAATACGAAATAAAAAAAATTTTGAATTTTTTTTTAAATGATACATTTCAAAGAATTTTATTTAGAACCTATCTTGAAGTTTCCATCATTCAAGGGACACTTGAAAAGCATCCACTCTTCTCAAGTCTTCCTCGACTCAAGGAAAACTCAAGGTACGCCCATGACACTGAGCCTAGACTTGTAGTATACCCGTAGCTGTAGTAGCCGTCCTAGAGACGGCTGTGCTTATAATCATTACAAATTTCTGAAGACTACCTTTTTACATTCGAATAAGAGATTACATTCAGTTTATTTTTTGGCACTCGATCATTTCACCGCTGATTATAAATTTTATTCACGCTTAGCCAAAGACAGGTGGAAAGGGGATATCACTACATGTTTCTACTTGTGTAGGTCGAATCCCCATGGACTTGAAAAAGACTGTTACCAATAGTAGGTCTAAAAGTAACACTAGTCTACTGTTGTAAACTGAGCGTGCTGATGCGAAAGATAAGTTACTTCGGTTGTCTCATCTCTCCATCATAAACTTGACGGATTTATCAATCGATCTCTAGTGCAACGTGACTTCAATGAGCCAAACTGATACTGCTGGTAAGAGAATGATTGAAATTCACCTTTTTATCCATGTTTCAATAATTGTCTCTTACAATTACTGTCTATTTTACACACAAAATAATCACTTGATATCGTGACACTAGCTATACATTTTTTAATGTTTTGGGTTTTGTTTGAAAACGGTCAATGTTTTCTAGGTAAACTATTGCATTGTGTCATGTATCAATTATTTTTTCACTTGATACTCAAACATACTTAAATAATTCTTGATAATGCTTTTCTGAATAATACCATTTCTTATAATCGCGTGTTTTTGTGTTACTTGCCATACGTTTTTGAAGTTGTTTTTGTTTGAAACTGATCTACTACTTTTTCTTCTAGATGACCTACTGCATGTAGTTATGTATCAGTATTTAATGTAGTAGTTCCACATTATTTTTCCCTTGAAATTTTAACATAAATAATTCTTGGTATTGCTCCATATTACATTTTCACTTAAAATTTAAACATAAATATTTCGTGATAATACTTGACAGGTGAATTTACAATTACTTATTCGTGTGATAGCTATTTCGCATTGATGTAAAGCTTCCTCGGACACGGTTGGAGGTGCATGAGTAGACCTGTAATTGTGTATGAGGAAGCATTGGATCAATTCGAAATAGCTATCAAACGAATAATTTAGTGTTAAATTCACCAGTATTTGTCTACTCTCTTCTTTATTGGCAACATAATTCCTGATCAATATCACTGAGAATGAGATAAATTCAAGCAGGAAACATAGTTATACAGCTTCATTGAAACATTACAGCTTCAAAGTACAGCTTCATTGAAAAGTGTCTGCTCCTTACACCACCACCACATATCAGAAGAAATTGTAAAAATCATATGGATTGAAAAGAAAATGTAATACAAAATGAAAAAAAAATCAATCTTATGACCCATCCCAGAGCAATTGAATTTTGTGGCTCCCCCCTCCCCCCACCCACCATCCTGATAGGAGTATGTCGACCCAATTATAATAATTATTATTATGCTGATAAAAATTATATGGTTATACAATAATCAAATCTTTTATTCTGTGCTACGTAGAGCATAGAATTTTATTGATGTAATGCAAATTCTCATCCAGGCACAATTATCTTGACCCAATTATTATTATTATTATTATGCTGATTAATTGTTTGAAAATACTATGTTTCTATGTTTTTGATTTAAATTTTTTAATTGTATGTTTTCAAATCATTCGAATAATTTATAGTTCTTTAGCAAAATTAAGAGCCAGTTGCACAAAAGAAAATTAAATTTGACCATCGTAAGATGACGTCATTTAACGGAGCAAGTGCAACGACTTCCCTATTGAGCTCCGAAAGATGACGTCATCTTACGGTGGTCAAATTTAATTTTCTTCCGCGCAACAGGCAATAAGTCTTTTAACAAAAGATAAGCCACATATACAAAGTAGCTGGACTGTAAACCTAGATCAAGAATACTGAACAGTGCAAGGATCCTGTGGAATCTCATTGAAATGCAAATCAGTGCTTCTCTTAAATGTTAAACCCTAATTACACATTATATAATATAGAATTATCAATTCATTTCGGTCACTAGCTTATTCCACAATTATTCAATGTTATGCACAAATATCCAAACTTATTCAAATAAGTACTGTATCAAAATAGTCTTCTCACTTCATATTTTCCTTCTATTGTTTATACCCAAAATGGAACAGTGAATAAAAAAATTGAATATCTTCTTGTTAAAAACTTCAAAGAATTACAAGATTAGGCTACAACAATCTCTGCAATAATTTTTTCACCATGAATGCAATCCATCGATGCTAGTATGTGATGTACGCCTATGATTATCGTACTGTCAATTTTAGAAACCTATTCAATCTTTGAAATCTGTTAGATATTACTACAGAAATCTATCAGTTATAGAGGATAAAAAATTAATTAATTCAATTATTAGTTTGGTCAATATCCTCATAAAATTCTTAATCAGTGATATCTGCTGTTAATAATCATGATATAGCCTAATCTTGAAAAAACAAAATTATTTTTTTCAGTTCCATACTAGGGAATTCATCTAATTATGTGGGAGAATGTAAACCTAGAATGTATGTCAAAGAGAAAAAATTACCAAGTGTGTTTTCAAACAATGAAGCTTCACTTGGCAAAAATTTTGTAGCAGCTCATTTTTAGTCAGAAGCAATCAGTTTTGTATTGTGACCAAATTATATTGTCTTGCAATTGGCAGTCCTTGGCGTTTCAACATTTTACATTAGTCTTGTTCTAATGCAGATATCTTCATTCACCAATATCCTGTTGCAGTGTTTATCATTGTAGCCCCTTGGTACATGAATATTTCCCCGACATTATCCACGAAGAAGGCCTGTAAACAATTCCGCTAATGTTTTGACAGCACATTTATAATATTTGAAGACATGTTTAAGTGATCTGTTCCTAGTAGCGTCTTGTATTTCAATTTTATTGTTGTATGTTTTTTTGAAAAGAACACAAAGTGTCTCTCCAATACATCAAGTGGAGTTGATAATAAATAAGAAGTTGATGTTCAATAGCAAGGTGAAGGTGATTTTTCTTAAGCTCTTGAATATTGATTTTTATTCAACACAATTCAATTTTCCCTGAATTAGTGTATTAATCTCAATTAAGAATGATTTAATGCTTTACTAATGCGAAGCAATGTAAATCTCTAATCAAGGGGGGAAATCAAATAAATCCCCTTATAGTTTCACAGTAGTAGAATATAATTCAACTTTCAAGTAATTGTGAAACAGTGATATTCATTTCAAAATAAAATTCATATTCCATGCTTCATTACTTTGTCAAAAATTAATCAAGTTTTGACAGCACATTTATAAAAAATTCTCTTGAAAAAATGCATAGATTTTTAAAAAACTATTGATCATCCAAAAAACTGCGTTTTTTACGGAGCAATCCGGGTAAATTTTTTTATTAATGAAAGAGCAACATTCAGCGGTGATCTCCCATCCAATTTTAGCAAGGATCGGCCCAATACTTAGCCCAATATCAAACAAAAAGGAGCATTCTTTTCGATGTCTTCATTTCAATTTTGTTCGACTAGGACAGTTTCACACATAACCGGCAGTCGGTGTCGTTTACCAGGCCGTTTATTGTTAGCATATCGAGCGCCTAACATCTACCCGATTTTTGAGAACATAATACTGTATATGATGTAATGTAAATTATGCCAGGTTGCATAATTACCCTAAGTTGCCCTAAGCTGGTATTGTATGGAACAAGCCCGTAATGTCCCGTTTCAACCAATCAGTTGAACTCAATTTGAATTAAGAATAAGAAAAATAAAATATTTCTGTTTATATAAATAAAAAATGATAATGAATCGTTAAATGTGTAGCTAAGCGCAAAACTAAAAAAAACCGCTTAGCTAGAGCCCTAGAGCCCTTCTACCCAAATAGTTGTAGGAGGTTTTCGTTTAAATTTGAAATGTTCCTTCATTGAGAGTTGGTGAAAAATAAAACAACGAAGGAGGCCTATCTGATCAGCTGGAAGAGCCTTAGGATTGACCTCTTCCCTAATAGACCTAAAGGTTTCCGTAAACTATAGTAATTATGGTAACTAGTGTATAAGATTGTATCATTGTTGATCTGACTTGTCTTATGCTCCTTAACTGAAGTCTCCAAGACGTAATCTACAAAAAAAATTAAAATTAGAAATGTAGTTTCAGAGGGAGGTGGCGAATAATGAAATCAAAGAGAATTGCTTTTGAGATCGCAGCAACGCGCGACGGGCCGGTTATAATAAATATTGATTATTGATAATGATCCAATTTCATTGTATCAAACTAATCAAATCACCTTCTGTGGAAAATACTGGAATGATTTGCCTACCTCATCTTCCAATTGTCTATTTTTTGTCTATTTCAACTGTGTCTATTCCATCTAGGCAGTCCTAGACTACTCGGTGATTATGCACCTTGTGAACAATATCGTTCTATAACGCTTCCGGCTCCAGGCATTGTATTTTCGTTGTGGTTTTCCCAAAGACAAAAAAGTGTAATTTCAATATTTCATGATGATGCGACCTTTGCCTAACAATCTAAGCTGACAGCCAGTTTGTTATTCATCTCTGTTATTTCATAGCGCGTTATTACGAATAATACAATTATCAGAATAGTTTGACTGTAAGGATGTTTGTCTTACCTCTTCCTTTTAACAACCTGAGTAATTGGACTATTTTTTCTGGCGGACGAAAAAATACTCTACTAACTTGAAAATAGATAATTTGAAGGAGCTGAATTTTTTTTTCGAAGAATGAAGCCCACATAGATCTGAGACCTGTGCGTGAGTAATGAATTGGATGATGGTGATTGATGAGTTGGACCTACAGTTTTAGGTGGGTTGCGAACCACAGGGGAAGTGATTTTACAGCAGAGAACAGAGTCTTTTTTGCTGGTCAATTCAATCGGTCACCCTTACAAATAGCGCCCAGGAGTTTCGTAGCTTATCTCTGATTGAACAGATACCTGCTACGGCACTCGGCTATCATTTCCCCATCAAACTGACAAACATATAAATCATAATTTATTGATTTCAAATTCCTCAAAGTACTATTAATTATACTGAATGGAGGATATTGACAACTCAATGAACGCTACTATACAAAAATATCAGTCACCGCCGGGTATCAAACTGCGGATCTCCCAATTGCAGGTTTGTTGTAGTGTAGTGGAAGTCATTTTTTTCTATTACATCACATTAATTGAAGACTAAGGGAGAGATGGGTACCAGATCACTTCTAATAAACTTACGGCCAGTTGTACGAAAGAAAATTAAATTTGACCACCGTAAGATGACGTCATTTGATGGAGCCAGTGCAACGACTTCCCTATTGAGCTCCGTAAGATGATGTCATTTCACGGTGGTCAAATTTAATTTTCTTTCGTGCAACTGGCCGCTAGTATTTTTAATTGAAGCGAAGACTGTGATGATCATCCACTCACAACATAATATATGTGACTCGAAATAATCTGATCAACATATGCTGTAACAACCTTTATTCGCTTGTAATTTGAGTTCATTGACCGCCATAACACACCATTCAGTTATCGGAATATTTGCGCAATTCGTTTCAACACAAATGTTGGAAAGTTGGACGCCCAGTTAGATATAATGTTCAGTTCCAATAAAGTGGGCTCACATCGTTATTGTTCGACTAGTGCAAGCAATTAGGCCCATGTAAATTACAATCATTGATAGTCCGTAATCGGATACAACAATAAACGTAAATGAAAAATCCCCTCTGATTACACGTTGTGTAATGAGAAGCGGGCTCTTATATGGAGGTCCCCACATCAACAGTTGTTACTTCTTCGTCATCATGGTCCAAACATATAAAGTAATACAGAGTGAATTTACTGTGCTCTTCTATGATTTCAATTTTTTTTTTCAATTTCTATTCAATTGTTTATTGCCACAACTTTACAACAAAATAATTTAATGGTTACAAATTAACATATTAACATAAAGGAAATAAAAGAAACCAAACTAACCAGAAAAAAAACTAAAATTTATGTTCAGGCACCACCAGCAAAAGAAAAGACTTTGACCGCTGGTGGGAGTCGCAAAAAGTCCGATTCAAATGTTTTAAGTCCTACATTCATTGACATAAGCATTAAGACTGATCGCAGGGTTTTTGGTCATATTTTTTCGGAGTATCTTGTATTAGGACTACGAAATGTTATCTATTGCTGTGAGGAAAACCTTTTTTCTTCAATTAATTTTTCTCCAATTTGTGAAATATGGGGGTTCAAAGTGAAACATTTTCGCTATTTGGGGGCAATTGATCTCTTCTACTAGTTATATTAAACTCTTAATCAATTTTCTATAACTAAAAGACACCCAGAGGAATGAAATGACATATTTTTATTTCAATGTAACAAATAGTTTTTTTCAAAACACATTTTTTAAAAACTTAATTTTTTCACAGATTTTTAAAAATCTATTGTATTGAAATAGATATTATGTAATTTTATTCCTTGTGTTGTCATTTAGTTATAGAAAGAAAACTTATCAAGAGTTTAATATAACTTGTAGAAGAGACCAATAATTGCCTCCAAAAAATGAAAATTTTAAACTTTAAACCCCCATATTTCACAAAATAATTGAAGAAAATAAATTTTCCTTACAGCAATAGATGGCATTTCGAAGTCCTAATAATATCCAATATCAGAAAGAGACTTCGAAAAAAAATTTGACCAAAAACCCTGCGGTCAGCCGGCTCAATTGAAAGATTACAATCAATACTACTGTGAAATGCTACAGGTCACTTATCGGTTATTGCCAAGAATTTTAGTTACAGGTGGATTGTTGGATTGTGAAAATCAGATTAAATAATTGAACGAATTGTGGAAATGAATCAATTAGTTTGGATGATTAAATCCAAATCCAAATCACTTCCCGGTGGTTCGGAACCCACCTAAAACTGTAGGTCCAACTCATAAATCACCATCATCCAATTCGTTACCCACGCACAGGTCTCAGACCTATGTGGGCTTCATCCTCAAAAAAAAAATCTATCATAATAAAAAAAATTATTCGTAAAACAATGTTGCTTACAATGCTTAATCATGAAGCATCCTATGGTGCCTGAATAAAATCGCTAATGAGGTGACCTATCCATTCTTTACACAATATTTCACAACATTTTAATGTGTGAAAATTTTATAAAAATCTAATTAGAAATTAGCGTATGAATGTAGATAAAAAACAATATCCCTTGATCAGCGACCTCTGGGAGAGGTTAAGTTTTTTCACATATGCATAATTCTCTCTACATTTTCTTTTTGTTTCTATAATAATTATGTTCATTAAGTTTTTCTTGTATCATGGAATTCAATTTTTTATAATTTATATTTATTTTGAGTTTGAAGTTAATTTTTAAAGAATCAAGACCTCGATGGCAGGATGATACTTATGCCAATTGAAATTTGATTGATAAATTGCGTAATTTCTATATTTCCAAATTAAAAGGCATTTCAATTGAGTCTTCATACCTTTGCCAATGAATAAGGATCTCAACAACACAGACCTACTTTTCTAGATCATAGAAAACCTATTTAGATCATAGAAAACCTATTTAGATCATAGAAACCCTTTTTAGATCATAGAAACCCTTTTTAGATCATAGAAACCCTTTTTAGATCATAGAAAACCTTTTTAGATCATAGAAAACGTTTTCAGATCCACCCAATAAAACTCCAGAAGGGGTTGGAGCTCTTGATGTTCATCTTCTTTATGAAATTACAATGGGTTATCCACATTAATGACACTCGCCAATCATTTTCACTAATACAATCCTTTAAGCCAAATTTGAACTTGGCAATAACTTTTTTGACATTGACTTTGATTCAAATTTCAAAATTATATTGCAAAATAAATAGATTTCAAATTTTTATTGTGATCCCTGAATGAGAAGCTGTCGCTTTAGCCTTGAGTGAATCGTCATTTTCCTCTCGATCAGGAAACTATCAATCACATGAAACCATAATTTTTTGATATTCCACTCGCTGTTCAAAGGACTTATTCAATTGAATTTCCTGAACTTGCATGCTGATTTGGAAACGTGACCTCTATACATCATTCAAAGTTTCGTTTCAACAAAAAATTCTGGTCCATCATTCAGCTGCTAGTCGGGGTAATCCAGATTAGTTATTTTTATTTTTCTTTACTCCATATTATTTTTTGAGGGATGAGAAGACGTATCAAGTATGAAAATATATTTCGGGGAGCGAGATATTACCCAAAAAAGGTCCTCATCCCCAAAAAGACACAAATAAAAGCTTTGTCGGTTGAGAATACATCCCCAATTCCCCCCCCCCCCCCCCCCCCCACTCATTGGTTCGCCTGTGACGTAGGCTATGGATAATCGTTTTGAGTTTCGAAAATTTCATGTGAACTTTTGTTTTAATTCGTCCCAAGATGTACTACTCGATTCCTTGAATAGTGATTACATAGAATTAATTTTTTTTGTGAATTAATGCAAAAAATCTATATGATTATGTTGATATACTTATACGATTTCTCAAGAATTAGGTTATTATATAGTAGTAACATAGTTATTTATAGTAATAATAAGTTATAATAGTAAAAGAAAATTCTACACGTGTTTTCGATAGTGCCAAAAAAGATGATGTAGACTTTTTTCCAAATTTTAATTATTAATTCAAGTGAAGCTACAAATTTAGAAGTTCATTAACTAGTTGAGCTTTTTCATCATATTCTTATGTTCGGATTGGCCTACAAAAGAGTAGGTGAACTTGGTGACGAAACCATGTTTCGGTCATGAAAGGTTTCCTTCAGGTACAGCTAGGAATACATTAAAATTTATTATGACCTAAGACAATGAAGATAAGAAAAAAATGTCAAGTTTCAAAGAAATAGGACAGATTTTATTGGGTCGCTCTTAAAGATAATGTTGTGTGCGCTGTTCAAGATATAAATCATTTTTGCACTTGTTGAATAGTAAGGTTCTTCTTATCTAATCTGTCTTCCACAACGGATCTGTCTGAGTTACTTACTGCTTTCAGATTGGAATAACATGGGCGTGCTGCTAAAAAAAGCTAGATAAGTTACATGAGAAAATTGCAATTATTCCAACCATTTTGATAAATGCCCAAAAGATCGAGACGGCTCAACCATATTAATAGCATAGACTACCCTAAAAACGGAGTTTTTCCTAAAATTGATCTTAGTTTCGCCTAATTACACAACTATCCGCAAAATGTGAAAGAATTTGACTAAATTCCTTTCAGATTTTCATGCACATTTTTTTAATATTCCTCCTCATTACACAGCAGGGGTGCCACTTGGGGTAAGCAGGGGGGCGTTGCTCCCCAAGATATGCCAAAAATGCGTGATTGATATTAATATTAATATATTGAACGAAATTTCTTCATTGGAATAACAAATCAACCTAATAACAAACAATATTGATATTAAATGTGTATTGATATTAATACATTGAACAAAATTTCTTCATTGAAATAACATATCAAAAAAGAACCTAGTCAAGCCAAAATTCAAGAAATTTAGATAAATTTTCTAACAAATTCGACCGATTTTTACCACTTGCCCCTCTCCCCTAAATTGAACTGAAATGGTGCTCCTGTTACACAGTTGTCCGCAATATTGAAAATAATTTAACTGGATCCCCCTTTCAGGTCTTCATGCAGATTTTCTCGAAAAAAGACTCAATAATATTATTCACATAAACAACCCACAAACAAGAGTTTTTGTAAAAGTAATCTTGTTAACAAATACGAATGACTAATTACAGTTATCAGCAAAATAAAAAAAATTGACTTTCTAATAAATTCGACAGATTTTTGCCACTTGCCACTTGCCCCCCCCCCCCCCCTCCCCCAATAAGTTGAACTGAAATGCCGCTCCTGTTGCACAGTTGTCCGCAAAATAAAAATTAATTTTACTGGATCCCTTTCCAGGTTTTCATGCAGATTCTTTTGAAATTGTGTTTTTTGGAAATTTTTCTTCATTGTTCGCAAAATTGAAAATAATTCAACTGAATCCTCTTTCAGGTTTTCATTCAGATTTTTTTGAAATGGTGATAACTAGAATCCATTGCAGGTCCTCTGCAGCGAATAAGTTCAGCACACTTGCCATTACACAGAAAATTTTAATCGCAATCTTACAAAGCCAAGGTCTTCCATCGCGAAATTCTCACCCAAACAGAAAACAATGAACAGGAAACTGACGATATCCTTCGGTAGCTTTTTTTACACACATAATTGTCCGCATCTTGGTTGTTTTTCCTTTCATATCAAATGAGAATCGTCCGTGAAGTTGGAGAGATATGTGTGTGTGCGTGTGTAAGTGTGTCTGTGCTCACATGATTCGTTTGTTTACTGACAAGCCAGAACAGCCTCTCTAAAGTAATCATTTTATCTTCAAATTTTGTATAATTACAGTCTATCAGAATATCTAGTTGAAAAATTATTTCAAATTACCGATATTATTTTCTTTTTTGGTTATGAGCCCACTGGTTAGTGGATGTAGCTCGCCATTCTATGTGGTTGGTACTCCTGCTTATTTCACCGAACCTGAAAGAACACGTTTATGTTGGCAGAATTTGAGAATGAACGTAATTTCTTGGTTGCTGGTAATACAATTTTCCCCAATTTACAAAAAAGCGTAAGAGAATGTTCTTTTTTTTGGGTGAAGCCCACATAGGTATGAGACCTGTACATGGGTAATGATAGTTTTTTTTTAAGATTACGTCTTGGAGACTCCAGTTAAGGAGTATAAGACAAGTCAAATCAACAATTATACTCTTATACACTAGTTACCATAATTACTATATCAATTAGTTAGGGTGAGGCTTAATTTTGATGTGAAAGGAACTCTTGTACACTATAAAAAGCTTTATCAATTATTTTTTCAATTAATTTTTAAATACTTCTATATTTTCAAGACTCTTTAAAAACTGCGGTAGCTTGTTGTAGGGTTTCCTACCAAAAAAACTGAACACTACTAATATATCATGACACTGTTCTCTGCTGAAAATCACTTCCCGGTGGTTCGGAACCCACCTAAAACTGTAGGTCCAACTCATAAATCACCATCATCCAACTCATTACCCACGCACAGGTCTCAGACCTAAGTGGGCTTCATCCTCAAAAAAAAACTAGGATTTTTCTTGAATAAGCTACTATTGTGACTCACCAAGTGATAATCTCCTCGGCGTCTTGTACTATAATCGTGTACGTCAAAATTTTGGTTAATATCACTCTTTTTTACATAATTATAAAGTAGCTTCGTACACATGTAAGCAGAGTATAGTTAGGAGATCAAGTCTCTTGAACAACGGCCTACATGAATCTAATCTATTTACTCATGGTAAGCTGTAAAAAGTAACTTTTTGTCATTCAATCTAGCGAGCTGTCGCAGGACAAATACCCTCGATGAAATTTTTCAACATATTTTCTCAATGTCTGTCCAACAAAACTCCTAGAAATGCAATGTTTTCTTCCTGGTCTAGTTGGTTATCGTTCACAAACACGGTTATAGCCCTATCTTCATTTGAATTATGTTTTTTTTTTAATTGTAGGTATTGGCATTTTTTACTATTTATTGTTAATTTGGTGATTGATGAGTTGCACCTACAGTTTTAGAACCATCGGGAATTGATTCTACAGCAGAGAACAGAGTCTTTTTTGCTGGCCAATCCAATCGGCCACCCTTACAAAGAGCGAAAGATGGCTCACGAGTTCGTAGCTTATCCATATCTGACTGATTACCTGCTGTTTGTCTTATAGTGTTGGGTCTACAAAAAATCTAAAGACTGATATTTCAACCAACTAAACCTGGAAGTTGGTCGTTGGTGGTACTGTTCAGTTTGTAATATTATGTTGCTGAAAAAAGCAGCCTTTCCACGCCCACGCTTCAGCAATGCTATTCCAAAGCTTGAGCCAAACACTGAAAACTTGTCGAGTTATCAGTATTTGAAGAATGGCTCAAAGCGTCATAAAACTTTTTCCAACGAAAAAAGTAAATGCTTTTCTTTTAACGTCGGATGCAGAATGCGAAGTGTGGAATCTTATAGAGAAGACTCTAGGACAAATATATTTTTAAAATTGAGGTCCTTTCAGCAGAAGATTGCCCTTTCAAACTTCCTGTCCAAAAGTACTTATTGAAGGATCTTTTAGCAGGACGCAGCCATGTAAATTCTATCATTAAAACCGCATTGTGCATTCATACAAACTCCGACAACTAATAATGTGCTTCAATTTCTTGTCTCATACTTTAATCTAAAATTGACTGCAAGTCGTTGAATTTACCATAAAAAGATAATAATTAATGTAACGTTTTCTATTGGATACTTAGAATATAATATCATCAATATCAATTTATCAATAACTATTCGACTACTTATATTGAACCTTTTTATATTTGATACTGGGAATATATCAATATCAAAAGAGTGTACTATTGATGGCATAATATTCAGTTTTACTTGATTCATGTCAAATTGCAAAATGAATTATTACTTTTCAACACGATTTACTAACATGCAGTGTAATAATTATTATTAGATTGGAACTATAAGATTTCTTATTCGAGACAAAACATGTTCTCCGACCTTGCATTCATTCTCGATGCCTTATTGATTTCCAAGGTGTGTCATACAATATTGACAATAATTAGGTCTCTAGTGAGGAGGACTAACGGTTAAAAAGCATTAGTGACTTCAATTTTGCTGTTCATTTAAAATGTTGTGTTTCATGTTGTATGTGCTAAGTTTGCATATTTCAAATTATTCCATTCTGTTCATTTAAAATGTTGTGCTTTATGTTTTATGTGCTAAGTTTGAATATTTAAAATTATTCCATTCTGTTCGTTTAAAATTTTGTGTTTTATGTTGTATGTGCTAAGTTTGCATGCTTCAAATTATTCCATTCTGTTCAATTTTGAGCCTTTCCTGTCTTTGTGGATTTGTATATTTCTAATTATTCCAATGTGTTTACTTTTGGGTCTTTCCTGTTTTTGTGTAAGATGTCCAAGGTTATCCATGTTTTTTCTCTTCGTTGATATTGTATAGATTTATGCTCAAAATAGAACTGCAACAATCAAGTTGAGGTTTAATCATTTTATTCCTAGGGATTTTACTTTTATCAAGGATGATTTAAATTATTATCGGTGATTATTTCTGAAGCTAAATTTGGGATTTTCAGAAAATCTTTTGGAATGTTTTTTTTTCGGAAGATGATGCCCACATAGAGAAGTGATAGCCGCGAGCCGTAGCAGGAATCTGTTCAATCATATAGAGATAAGATGTGTTCTCGTAGGTCCTGTTTGTAACGGTGACCGATTAGATTGGCTAGCAAAAAAGACACTGTTCTCTGCTGTAAAATCACTTCCTGGTGGTTCGGAACCCACCTAAAACTGTAGGTCCAACTCATTAACCACCATCATCCAACTCATTCCCACGCACAGGTCTCAGACCTATGTGGGCTTCATCCTCAAAAAAAACATAGGTCTGAGACCTTTGCGTGGGCAATGAATTGGATGATGGTGATTGATGAGTTGGACCTACCGCTTTAGGTGGGTTCCGAGCCACCGGGAAGTGATTTTACAGCAGAGAACAGATTCTTTTCTGCTGGCCAATCTAATCGGTCACCCTTGCAAATAGCGCCCAGGAGTTTCGTAGCTTATCTGATTGAACAGCACTGCTACGGCACTCGGCTATCACTTCCCAAGTGACCCTTTCAAACCGTCTGTACAAAGGACTTCTGGAAGTACTTTTTAGCAAGGAAGATGGAGGAATTCTGATAATTGAACGTTAATAATTTACTATTGCTGAAGCATAGAAAAACTTTCAACAATTTGGAGGGGATAAGCTACATTGTTCCATTTCTTCAGCTCAGTGTTTTTAAATAGTTTGGTGACAAAGAATGGCACGGCATAATTTAACTAGCCGCATAATATATATTCAAGGTCAAAACTATGAAATCGACCATGACAAAATCACTGGTTAATATGGAGATTTTCGCATAAGTATACTTTAATTCTAGTGTCGTCTACAGAAAATTTCTTAGAAAAATAGTATGTGTAAAAATTACCATAAACTTCATTAACAAGACGTTGATAGATTTGAAAATGATCATCTACCGTATTTTCCACCGGCGTAAAATTTTCATACTAGATCAAAAGAAACGAACTGACAATTTTTTGGAAACTTGCTGTGATGTAAAGTGCTTGTATTACATTCACATTTCATTTTCCAGTAAATTGATTATGAATGGAAATGTCATCTCAGATATCATCAGGTGTCTCATTCTCATAATATACAGTAGACCTATTGTGTCACGATCAGGATTTCGAACAATTGTCTTACAATAAAAATTTATGCCTGAGTAAGCAATTTGAACTCTCTCTCTCATTCACTCTTTATCAATTAAGAGTTCAACGGACAAGGGAACTAGAAATCGAATGTTTATGACCCATTGAGAATTTATGTATGAAAATCCTACAAGTTCAAGGTTTTACTAGTTTATGCACCAGGTAGAATGTAGGACAAGCGGGAAGAAATAATTTAACATAATTTAGAGCTCGGAATTATTTTGCTTTTTTGAACTATGTATTACACAAGGAAATAAAGCTTTTAAGAAAATAATAGAGAAAATGAAGGAAGAGATGATGACCAGGAAGATAATTACTGTAATTAAGACGAAGAGAAGGAATTTTCTTGGTGTTGGTGATATTGTGGTAGTTATCCAGAATGAATAAGGTTAATGTTATCCGAACCACTCGAGAGATTATAGTTTCGAAGTTCCGACAGTTACAAGTTATATCATTATCAATCTTAATAAACTAAAACTAAAATAGAGAATAGCCGAATGTTTACATTCCTTAGACAAATACTATTGGATCAAGGACTGAAAGCCTCTCATAGGTCGAACTCTAGCCGTATATTCGATGGAGGTCCGTAATTGGCTGAAACTAGACACGCCCACTAGCAACAATAATAGCCTATCAATGTGAAGCAAGTATTAAGCAAGTGACCAGAAAACCAATCACACATCAACAATGAATAAACTAGAAAAAATCAATAATTTAATCAAGGACAAAAAACCGAAACTAATAAATTAAAACCTGGTTGACCTACTAAGAAACAAAATAAATAACTGTACAAATTCCTGAAAAAAAAACTGGAATTTAACAATTGACCTTGATCTATTTCATGATAGAACAAGATTAATGGTGTTGAATTGATCATTTTAACGAGCTGGAGAATTATTGTTCTTCATCACCCTAGTTATTATCAAAGCTTCAAAATGTAGAATAATATACATTTCTTATTAAATGCAGAAATTCCACATTCTTATCAACCTTGAACTTTTGGTTATTGGTAATATTCAGTTCGGTAAATTTTGAATACCCCCCTTTCTATTTTTCCAATTTCTGAAAGGTTCATTAATTTTACATTTGAAGCTTCTCCAGATTGGTCTACATAACAAGCATTCCAATTTACAATCCCTCACATTGCAATTCCAGACATCAATTTTAACCGAGTTTTTCAGCTGTTTGACCTTCAATATTTTTTGAGTTTATGAATTGTAAATATGTGCTCGATCTGGTCACCTGTTTACTACGTGGTTATCATACTTGCTTCGTATTGGTAGGTCTTGCTACTAGGGGGCGTGTCTAGTGTCGGCCAATGGCACACCTCCATCGTGAAGTTTGACCTATGAAAGGCTTCTATCCCATAAACCAATAGCATTTATCTAAGAAAGGTATATACGACTCCTCTGTATTCTAGTTTTAGTTTATTAAGATTGAAAATGATTTAAGCATGGAAACTATGTTATAAAGTGGTTGGATATTGTGGTCAGTCTTATTCATTATGAAGAGAGGGAAACTAAAATATTGGAGGGAAGAAAGTCAAAAAATACTTGGTCTTTTCATAAATTTGCAAATCAACGACAAAGAGATTCAAATTGCTAAGCATCCTCCAAAGACTGCTACAATCTACAACACTGCTTTTCAACCCCATAACTGGAATGCCCCATAGAGTATGATCTCTCATGACAACAGCTCTACGATCTACGATGAAGGAATCGATGGCTTTTAAGATCGACAGTTATATCTGGAATTAATTATTGGTGATAGTAGGAGGGATGATTGTGCCTATTCCAAAACTGTATTTTGTTTCTAAATTTATCAATAAATGAAAGGAACGGATTACACTGGACTTTTAATTGTCGATTTGAGTTAAAAAGCAGGAACGTAGCTAGGTTAGGACAGCCGGGACAAGTTTTAATAAAAAAGTACAGTTAATGCTCGAATTATACCAGTATAAAAGGTGTAGTTCTGAATTACAAAGAAAAATATCCCACATAAGCTGTTCTTTTTGCATAAGTTTGGTAAATGGGTGACTGAGAGACCTTGATAGAAAGGATAAACACTGGACCTGCTTAACTTATTAATTCTTCCAAGTGTGCAGCATTCTTGACAGTTGGTTAAAAATTTTTCAGCAGGGACGAATGTAGAACTTTTTTCAGTGGGGGATGTTATGTCATTGCGAAAGTATTTGGGAGTACTTCACTTTAGAAAAGGTCCTCAATCCCGTAAAAATTACAAACAAAGTTTTTTTTTCAGTGTCGGTTGAGTATTTCGGGGATACATACCCAAGTCATCCCTCATAAATTCATCACTGTAGAACAGTACAAATGCTCGGATTTTACAATTTATGAAACGGGTGATCCTGAACAATAAAGAAAAATATCAGCTATGAGAATATATTTTTGGGGCGGGAATCACCTGAAAGAGGTCCTCATCACCATAAAATACACAAATAAAGCTTTTTTATCAGTGTCGTTTGAGAATTCCGGGGGATACATCACGCAGAAAATATTTTTGAGGGGAAATCCCATAAAAAAGGTCCTTATCACCATAAAATTCGCAAGTAAAGATTTTTTTATCAGTGTAAGTTGAGAATTTCGGGGGATACATCCCGCAGAAAATATTTTTGATGGATAATCTCATAAAAAAGGTCTTTATCACCATTTAAAATACACAAATAGATCTTTTTTTTTATCATTGTTGGTTAAGAATTTCGGGGGCTACATCACGCAAGTTTTTGAGGGGGAATCACATAAAAATGGTCCTCATCACCATAAAATACACAAATAAAGCTTTTTTATCAGTGTCGTTTGAGAATTCCGGGAGATACATCCTGCAGAAAATAGTTTTGAGGGGATCATATAAAAAAGGCCCTCGTCATCATACAATACATAAATAGAGCTTTTTTTATCAGTGTCAGTTGAGAATTTCGGGGGATACATCCAGCTGAAAATATCTTTGAGGGGAAATCACATAAAAATGATCCTCATCACAATATAAAATGCACAAATAGAGCTTTTTTATCAGTGTCGGTTGAGACTTTTCAGGTGATACACCCCCAAATCCTCCCCCTAGGATTTACCCCCTCTATAATTAATTAATGCTTGATTTTCACAAGCACAAAAGGGGTACCGTATTCCTGAATGAATCAGGAAAATATCAGCTGTTGTTTTCGCAGAAACTGCAACAACGGGGTGACAAGAGAGGCCTTGATGGAAAGGATAAACACTGAACCAGTAGGAGAGATGGCACAACGTGAATAGCGGTAGGATAGATAAAGGTGTACCACCAGGCAACAGGTCCTCCGATTATGATTGGCGGGGTGGAGAGGGGAGTCACGTGGTATTTTATTCAGTTGGGGGGGACAGGGGAACCGCTGAGCGCGGCCAGTATTCGTTCTGAACCGGCCGAGACTCGAATAGTGGACCGCGGAGATGCGTCAGCTGAGCCACAACGTGTAAACACAGTGCTGCTGAATTCAGACCTGTCCGCTCACTGCTGGTGTCATCGTCCTCCAGGAGTCAATCTCGCGGTTTTGCTCTGATATTATGGTGTGACAATCCTCTAACCTCCTCTGTGCTCCGGACCTGGTCAATACCAGTCAAGAACTGCTCAGTGTGTTCTTTAATCGCCACATTCACCCACTCTGATCGTGTGTGCTGGTAACGTCTGGTTGCTTACAACCATTTACCATTGACTTGCATCCTCGTCGGTGTCAATTATAGGATCGTACAGTTTTTGCATCGCTAAATTATTACGGGCACTCAGTTATTGCCACTGGAGATTTGTACTACTCATTCGTAAGGTGAGTTCCATTATTTATTTCTATCACTTTTCAATTAATTAAATTTAATGTTTTCTAGAAATTAACAAGTATTATTTGCATCAACTTTTTGTTGTAAATTTAACGACTTGCAGTCAGTTTCATATTGTGAATATAATAATAAATGTACTCACAATATGAAACTGACTGCAAGTTGTTAAATTTAGAACAAAAAGTTAATCTAATATTAAAACTGACTCTGTATTTCACTTTTAAATAATGTTTTACTCACATATATTGAGTAATATACACATATGTAATACAATCACATATTGCTTGAGGAATGCATTTCACTTCTGAAAAGAAGCTTCGTCTTCAAAAGTGAAATGCATTCCTCAAGCATTTCCAAAGTATGTGAGTAAAACATTATTTAGAAGTGAAATACAGTGTCAGTTTTAATATTAGATTGTTCATTGAGTATTTCGTCATGGAAAACATCACAGAAAAAGTTAATATTAACAACGCAGATCGTTATGGAACAAGAAATCCAAGAATATTATCAACAACTAGTATATTTGACTGCGTTTCTACTACTCACTCATAAGTAGTTGAATCCATTATTTACAACCCATGAGCTCCATTATATATCAAATGTATTATTTCTATAAATTTACAAGTATTATCCACAATTATGCAGTCAAATATTCAACTGCTGCGTGAATAATACTTGTAAATTACAAGTGAAACTTCATGGACTCCAGATTCCAAGATTTTATTTTTCTGTTTCAAATGTAGAATGTGTAGGTGACTATATTGTGGACTATAGGGGAACCCGTCACTATTGTTCGAGCTGCTTGCATAACAAAGATAAACTCGAAAAACGTGTAGACTTATATTTGCTTTATGATATAATATTTTTGATATTATATCGATGTATCCAATATTATTAATTATCAATAGTATTGTTCAATAAGTATTCTTTATGACTCTATCTATAGTATAGAGAGAAACGTATGACTTACTTTAATGATACAGTCAAAATACAACTTATTGTTAAAAAACAACAGGCGTTTAGCCCAAAACTGTTTCTATTACTAAATTTTTACAAGAGTCCAAAGATTCGTAAGCATAGAACAACTATTAAACACGTAGTTGGATGTTTTGTAATTGATATTGTTATTAAACAGAAAAACCAATCACCATTATTTCAGTTGCTGTGAAAACAGACCAAATCTTGAAAAAAAGTGTAGGAAGATAGATTTAATATTTGAATATTTTAAAGCTTGAAAAGGCTGGATTTAGACCTAGAAATGCACATTACCACTATTATTATCATCATTATTATATACTAGCTTGGAAAAAAGGGAACAAAAGACACAGGGAGTAAAAAAATTATCAATTTAATTGGATAAATATTATGAACTAAAAATTAGATTCTCACTAGTTTTAAAGTAACTGACAATTTAATTAATAGCACTTGGAGGAATTCAAAATTAATAAAAATAAGATTCTCTTGACCAACTGCTCACCGCTTTTGGTTGAAGCTCCCTCCTGCTACTCATCCTGGTATCTAAGTTAAGAAAAAACTAGAGAAAAAACATTCAACTGAATGAAAAATTATTATATTTTTTAAATTCCTAGTTTAAAGGAAAATTATATGAATAAGATCGGAAAAACTACAATAATAATTCTATATCTATGAAGTCCCAATATCAATTGATTCTCTAATCAGTGCACCTTTTTCAAAAATTTTGTCTACAAACTCTCTTGTTATTTAGATAGATTCGTGGCTAGATCTGGCATTTGACAAATTTACAAATTCACCACCTCGCACATGCAAAGGCTGAGAACACTATCTTATGTTGAATTGATTTTAAATATATCACATATAACTAATAATAGTTACAGACTCATAACTGTCATAGTTATTGCTTGTAATAATTATAAAAATAACATTTATTTATACAAAAATCAAATAAAATTTTCAAAAATTTTGATTAATTCACCACATGCAAAGGCTGAGAACTTATGTTGAATTGATTTTAAATATATTACATTCACATATAACCTTTATTAGTTATAGACTCATAATTACATGGAACATATATATTATGCAAGAGGTGCAATTGGATAAAATACTTTTTAGTTCTCTGCCTTTTGAATTAGGTCTTTGCCTTTTGTTAGGCCTATTCAGAGGAGAGATTTCAGATGCTCAAAAGCTTCAAAAGTCACCAATTTGCCTCGAATTTTTAAACATTTTCCTGGGGAGGGCCTTTGGACTTCTTTTGACGTTGGTGGGAGAACCCCCCTGCGATGACCGGTGAAGGATTCCACGCCTCGCCACTGGACTAGATATGAATTGGGCTCTCTTATCTCTACATCCTAATGACCAATAATCATCAAAAATCTGTTTTGTCAACCTAATATCACCACCAAGCTGATTAATCTTATCCTTACACTTTGCTCGACAGTGAATAAGTTGTTTGCAGACCCTACCTCATTAATAGTAATTAATGAGGAAACTGTACTAAGGAGGAGCAAAAATATTTAATTTGTGTTATGACCATTCATATCAATATTTTCTTCAAATATCATCATCTGATTCTCATCATAATTGCAGTTGTTTGAATTATTTATGGATTCATAAGTAATTAATATTCTCTCTTCATTATTAAATTCATTTATGTCTCCAACTGCTACTTGTCCTGCATCTGCAACAAATAGTTCATTATTATTGATAATTATCATTTATAATAATAGAATGAGTCATTATTATTCAGCCTATTTAATTTATTGTTATTCATGATCATTATTAACATGAGCCAACACAGTTTTGGCTGTGAAGTCTCAGTTGAAGCTGCTATTCAGTTGAATACTGTAAGCTGATACTGTTATCACTGGTTTTATGAAACACACAACGTTTGTAGTAGAAGGTATCAATATAGTAATCACATCTCACAATTTCTATTGGATCCTTCATTGATTTATTGTGGAAGATAAAGGCAATACTGATACTGGACTGAAACTGACAGAGAACCTCATCAGAGCTGTTGAACCATTGGCATAGCTAAGTTATCAAATTATAAGAATAGCATGGATTTCAGAAAGAAACGTCAGTCATTAGTTCAATTTCACAAACTACTTCGAAATAGAAATAAAAAACAAGTAACTTACAATTTTGTTCATTAGATGGCAGTGATACTTTATCATTTTATATGATGTTATCAGGACCATTCGTCTCAGTCACTTCATTGTCAAATACAATATTCATATTGTTCACATCAATATCGGTTATGCTCACGTCTCCCAAAGTCTCAATTGAAATATATATAATAATAATAATAATAATAATAATATCGTGTGACCTAGCTGGCTCAGGTCTGGTGTCAGAGTTATCAGGTCGCACCTGAATAAGTTCAGGGCCTCTGACGTGACTTAACGACTGTTTTTTTTTAGGCAGCCGGTACCGACAGCTTAACGTGAAATAACTTTAATAGCATTGAGAGAATTTTCATCTGAAAAAAAAACAAGTTTTGTTATAATTTTCCAAGCTACGTTATTATTTTATCAAAATGATACTATAATTATCATATTAGGCTACTGAGTGATTATCATATGAAACTGAGTAATGTATCACTAGAAATAATAATTCCCATACATTAGTTTTCATTACAATTAAAACAAATCAAACCAAGTCAAAATAAGTGTGAAGCATAAGCATGTAACTTACCTTGTGTGTAATTCTGGTCAAGTGCTGTATTTTTCTCTAATAATTCTTTGAATTTCTCAATCCTTTTCTCAAGGAATTTCGGCTTTTTATTAGGCATTTGAATCTATCAAAAACTGAAATCGTATATCAATAATACACGATACTGCACTTTCAAAACGTCTATCCTTTACAATCAACATGAACACAACAATGATCAACAAATGAATCGGACATAACTTTCACAAGAGAACTGAACTGTCTGGTTCAAACAGTATAAGTCAGCAGTGACAACCATTAATGGAAGGTATTAATAGTACAAGTCGAGATATACTGTTACTACCTAACGAGAACTTTACAATCTGAGTTAATCTGTTACACGCCTAACCATATTATTGTAGATAGGAATGGAATTGACTTATATTCTTGGTACCAAATGAAACCTAACGTTCCCCCAGATGTTGTGGACCAGAAATCATATTTTCGAATTTTTTGGACTTATACTCTTGTGTCCAGGCATGACAGATATATTCATAGAGCTCCTAAAACTACTACAAGTTGTCATAGTTATTGCTTGTAATAATTATAAAAACAACATTAATTATACAGAAATCAAATAAATTTGGAACAACATTTTATATTTTATTCGCATGATTCCATAGATCAACAAGTGCTGCAAGTCGACTCGGTATAAGCATTATTTGATCATTAAATGCACTAGCAATTTATTCTGATTTAGTGCAAAATAATTTAGTAAATGATTCATCTTCATCATAAAATTCATATTTTATTCAAATTTATTCTCATTTTGTGAATTCACAGAATCTCCTTTGAAGAAAAGCACAATCGAATAAAGTTAAAACCAATAAAAATGTTCGAGAATCGAATTCTTTCTTAACACGCGAAATACTTTCCTGATCATTCAGAGTTGAAATCGTCATTCGTTTCGTATGTGCACGTCAATCCTAATGCTGCTAAGCTACGTGTATAGAAATATTAACGGCTTTAAGAAATATTTTCATTCAACATTCATTATTAGCAACGATGCTTTCATAAGCAATGCCACAACGAATGACCATTCAAAGTGTTCAGTGAGCAAATTATTTGAAGAATATTTTGTTTACAAACAATATGAAAAAATACTATTGGAATATTATTGTTACGATTGCTAGCGGATAATCACTGACAACAAACTCGGAAACGCATTCTTCTCTTTTAATAGTTAGCTACAATATCTAATTTGATCAGTTTGTGTATAAAGTTAAACGTATTATTTTCAGTTTAATTTAGGAAAAGTGAGTTCCAAAAAACTTCCTATTTGTCATTTTAAGATATGTTGAGCTTCTTGTATCGGATTGGATTACCCACCTCTTGAATTTCGTCTATGACTTGTATTAATTTCTTCATCAACAAAGAATTCTCCATTTTTACAATTATTGGTCTCCATTATTGATATAAGACTGGCTGTAAAATCCCTTCCCGGTGGTTTGGAACCCAACTAAAACTGTAGATCCAACTTATCAATCACCAACATCAAACTCATTAACCACGGACAGGTTTCAGACCTATGTGAACTTCATCCTCCGAAAAAAAGAAAGAAAGATATTTGTTGAAAAAAGTTTAGAGAACCCTTCAATTTTTCCTGTTTTAAAGCAGGAGGATGATAATCCAAACTTCTTTTTGTATAATAATATAACATATTATTTTTTTATATTTTTTTTCTGTGGAATGTGAGAGACATACTTCCATCAACCTTTTCAATGTTTTAATCATAGATTTATTGAATTTCAATAATCATAATGAGAGTGATAAACGGGTAAATCGTTTAAAACCTAGTATTCTACGACAGATTCGTACTTGAATTTTTGATAGCACTAGCTCCGCTATCACAATCTACGTTTCATTTCAATAGATCAGTGGGTGATATCACCTTACTCTTTATCTTTGGTGTAATATTTTGATTCCAAAACTGTTGTGAAAGGTAACAATGGAAATTCTTTCTATCAACAATAGTATTAGACTACTAAATAATACTTACTAAATAATTGACTTATCTAAAATACAAACGTCTAGATGCTGTTCTCTGGTAGATTTACCCATATAAATATTTTTTGCTTTCCCAACTATCAAGTAGCTTTTGAATACCAAATTTGTTATTAAGAGGCATCCTGCTTCTTCAGTACAGCCGAAGATGTGTTGGTAAAACACGAAACCATGCTCCTGTGACCCAAATTATTAAAGTTTAGTGAAATTTGACAACCGCTGTTTTGTTACAATAATAAAAACTCAGTCTGTAGGATGGTAAGATTCAATAATAATTTTAAAAGGATTTTTGTTCAAGATCGTTTGTTTAGTACTAAGATAAAACATTTTTTATAAACTCTATGGCACAAAGCTTAAAAATTGAAATTAGACCAAAAGGAATTTTAAGAAGGAATTTAATTAGAAGGAATTTTTCAAAATAGGTTTATCCAGATAGGAGCTAAGAGGCAACACTGAATACCTGCATATTTATTTACATTGAAAGTGTTATTACTTTTAATATTATCCCTGCATGTCAATTAGACTATCCCAATATATCATACAATTATAATGATAACATGTACAGGAGTAAACATCAATTAATCATGCTCGATTTTATCAATACCCAAATTACCTGGGTATTTATGAATTTTGGGTGAATACCCAGGATATTTACCCCGAGTTTTAAGTACCCGGGTATTTTACATCACTAGGTGCAATAAAGGTTTTAGATCCGTTAATTCTTGAAGTAGTTCTTTGAAGCCCTCAGGCAAATAACCAACCATCTTTCTTCTGCGATATTCATCCATTTACTTCCTGCTGTTCTCAAAATAATTCTGAACTATGCCTATCCTTTTATCCTCTTTGTTTGTATCAATCTAGTGATCTTCTTCGTTAATCTATTGTTTCTAGACTCGCTACGTGCAGTGTGACCTGCTCGCTCTTGATTCAATCCTTATATTGTCCCCTCAAACAAAACATTTTCAAACAAATCGATTTTTTGCCATATAACTTATCAATATATATTAGGATTATAAATTGTTAGGACCCGACGGGGCCTTGTTGAAATTGTGTCGTTGTCCGTTCGTCTGTGCTCTAGCTCTTGAAAGCAAGATTCTAAACACTTTGAAACTCTGTATACGGCTTCCTTTTAGTCTAAGTTGTATCCCAACTGATTTTGGAGTTTTGGGGGTCGTATATAAAAATAATTATGATGTGAAACAGATCACCTTTCTGGATTTTATAAATGTTGGTGTATGTGATAATTGTTTGATCTCTAGTACCATCTATTCCCGCATTGAATATTTGAATGTAGCGCCACATGAGCTATTCGTAATCTTTTGCACATGCAGGTCACAATGTCTTCCATTTTGAAAGTTTTGACGTTTGAGTCTTGACATCGATGAAAGTTGATGTTGACCTGCATTAATGTATAATCTAAAAGAAGATTATTGGACATCAGTTCTCAATCTAACTATATGGAACTTGATTGATTTTAAAAACTCATTCTTGAACGTGTATTTTGTAGACAATCGTATGCTGATATGATTATTTAAGGGGGGCTTGAGTAGTATACATTTAAATCGGAAGCAGAAACTAAAACAGAACATTAAAGTAGTTGTTGTACCATAGTTAAGGTTTAAGTTTAAGTTTTTTATATTTGTATATCTTTTATACTTGTTTTTTATACTTGTATTTTTTATACTTATCATTTTAAAATATCTATATGTGGATATAGAGATAGGTAACAATTAAACAAACATTGATTCCTATTTCAATTTTTGCTTCCTCAGAATCTATTGATTTTATATTTCACTGGAACCAAACCTTATTCCTTTCAAAATTGTTGACTCTACTCAAGTTATTCTTGTTCTATTTTCAATACTAATTTAATATGACTAATATATCTATATATATTTACTCCAATAAGAATAATGGACACATTATTTGATTCATAAATAATATCGCTTATTGCTCTATAGTCAATGAGTCTGCATAATAATGTGCCTTCCTCGATTCTCATCGGGGAATTTGATTATTGGATTCGAAATTCATGTATAATGAATACATCCTCATTTTAAATCAAAAACCAAGAATGGATTATGATGCTGTTTTTTCTTTGTTTTGCTTCTTATTATGCTTCTTATAATGCTAGATCATTTTTATTACAATTGAGTGGCCGTAGCCGAGTGGGTCAAGTGCTGGTTTGCAGGTTTGCTAATCCCGGGTTTGATCCCAGTTCTGACCGAAAAATTTCACCTCGAGCCACTACCGTGTTCCGAAGGACACGTTAAGTCTGTCGGTTCCAGCAGCGTAAAACAGTCGTTGAGATTGTGCGCAGGGTAACTTTTTTCGAAGTTTTTTGTGTTGGATATAAATAGGGCTTTGAAATGTTATCTATATTGTCATGTGAAAAAGATTTTTTTTCAATTATTTTGTAAAAATTGGGGGTTCAAATTGAAATTTTTCGGGTTTTGGGGGCAATTGATCTCACCTATAAGTGATTTTAAACTTTTGATAAATTTTCTTTAACTGAGACACCTTGTGAAATAGAATGACATATTTTTTACTCCGATGAAACAATTAATTTTTTTAAATAAATTTTTTAGAATCTGTAAAAAGTTTCAATATTGCAAAAAATTATTTTGAAAAAAAAACTATTTGTTAGATGGAAATAAAAAAATTTCTCAAGGTGTCTTTTAGTTATGAAAAATTTATCAAAAGTTTAAAATCACTCATAGGTTACATCGATTGCCCCCAAAAACAAAAAATTTAACTTTTAACCCCCATATTTAATGAAAAAATAAATAATTGAAAAAAAATGTTTTTTTACAGTAATAGATACAATTTTAAACCATAATAATATTGAAAAAAATAATAAAATAAAATAATAAAAAATAATAAAATTGAGAAGAAAATAATAGAAATAAATGTTTTTTTCGAACAGTAATAGATACAATTTCAAACCATAATAATATTCAATACAAGAAACCTCGAAAAAAATTATGACCAAAAACCCTGTGCACAGCCTTAAGTAAGAGGCTCTGAAATTATTCAGTTGCGACCTGATAACTTTAACACCAGACCTGAGCCAGCCAGGTCTCTCGATATTATTATTATTTTAATATTATTATTATTATTATTATTATTATTATTATTATTAAAATAGCTATCAGATAACTGAGACAGTTACGTTTCCTCTATTATTAAATATTCGAGTGATGTGTGACGAATAGACACCAACCAGCTCTTGCATGCAATAGGAGTTGCATGATATGAATGCATTGGGAATGCCTGAAATGAGTACATGTGTGCCTATATGGCCCCTTCGTCATATAAAATTCTCTATTCTTCAATCTTCATTATTTGTTTTATTGTATTTTATCTGTATTTATTCTTCATTTTCCGTATTAATTTTTTAGTTTATCAGAATTTACACTCATTTCTCATGAGACAAACCTAACAGATAGAGATCGGCAAGATAAAAGCGTATCTAATTTAAGTATTTTATACTCTATCTATCAAGATAAATTATACGTTTTTGAATTATCGATCATATTATCTTGACCATAAATAGAATTTATTTCAGATACAGGCACCAAGCTGAACGTGTTTCAGACAATGAATCATTCTTTCTATCATTGTGTTATGCATTTTTTGGGGGGTTTTATACCAGAACGGATATAAATTAGGTTAGGTTAGATTAGGTTAGGTTAGGTTAGGTTAGGTTACTTCATAAAGATTCTTATCGATAACTGTCATTGCTATTGATACACTTTCCATGTACTTGGCACTTTACAAAATTTGTCCTCAGCAAATGGTTAAGGGGACTGGGGATCATAAAAATTGGCCATTTTCTGTTTTTTTGCATCTTATTGTAGTTTAAAATTTCTTCTTTAAAATGCCACTTGAATTACATCTCTACATGGAACAGTGCATTTTCCAAGTAGGCTAGTGTGTGTTTGCCGGCTCTTTGCATTTCAAACGCATTTTCACAAAACCTTTTTTTCAGAATTTATTAATTTCGAATTCCTTTAATTGCTATTAGTTTATACTGAAGACTTCCGCAATGGCGGATATTGACAGCAGTATTTAATAGCTGATGGAAATCGATGAATGCTACTGTACAAAAATATCAGTCACCACCGGGAATCGAACCACGGACCTCCCAATTGCCGGTCGGGCGCCTTAACCACTAGACCATGGAGACCTTTCTGCACAGCAGCATTCATTTTTAACTTGGCCATATCGACTCGTATCTCACAAGTTAGTTCGAAGTTACTGACAATTGAACAAACTGACAAATTTACTTAAACAGAATTTATTAATTTCGAACTAACTTGGCCAAGTTTTGAACTATTTTTAATTTTGAACTATGGCCAAGTTAAAAATGAATGCTGCTGTGCAGAAAGGTCTCCATGGTCTTGTGGTTAAGGCGCCCGACCGGCAATTGGGCGGTCCGTGGTTCGATTCCCGGTGGTGACTGATATTTTTGTACAGTAGCATTCATCGATTTCCATCAGCTATTAAATACTGTTGTCAATATCCGCCATTGCGGAAGTCTTCAGTATAAACTAATAGCAATTAAAGGAATTCAAATTAATAAATTCTGTTTAAGTAAATTTGTCAGTTTGTTCAATTGTCAGTAACTTCGAACTAACCTTTTTTTCATTATAAAGGTACACTTTTCTCAGCTCCCTTCTGATAGTTTGAAATTGTTTAAGGCTGTACATATGTTGTTGTTGCTGTTTCTACTGAATAACTTTCTAGTGAATAAAGGTTTTCCAAATTTGGATTATTATTTGAAAAAATTCCCAAAATCAAAAAAGCACTTTTTGAGAAAAATCAACAAAATGTTATTTTTTTATTGAATTGAAAGTTATAGATTCAAAATATGTAAAAAATAAATCTTTCATTGAAAAAGAATTACAGAGCTATCTCATTTGGTTCATGAGAAAAGTGTACCAATGCAAACATTGTGTTGAATAGGAATCCTCAGTCCCCTTGAGTCAACTGCACTATTATCAGCATACTGCACTATAATATACTAAAATATACACTAAAATAAAAATAAAAAACACTTTTTGAGAAAAATTTTTTTTCATGGAATTGAAAGTTATTGATTCAAAATATATAAAAATAATAGATCTTTCATTGAAAAAAACAATAAATTACAGTACTATGTCATATGTTTCATGAGAAAAGTGTACCAATGCAAACATTTTGTTTAATAGGAATCCCCAGCCCCCTTGAGTTAACTACACTATTATCAGCATACTATACTACAATATAATGAAATATACACTAAAAAAATACTAGCTTATTATAATTGGCAATATTAGCTTATTGATAATTGCGATTTGTGATACAATTTCAATCTTTGGAACAGTAGCACCATAGATCAACTTAGGGGGAATAAACGGCAAAAGTTGGTCAGATTTGTTGAAAATACTATCTGAATTTTCTTAGTAATGGCGAAGGTGATATTGTGGAAGGTATCCATAATGAAAAATAAGACAAAATTGTCACAACCACATTTATTAAAACTTCGAGAAACTAGTTTCGGTTGTTACACCATTATCAATCTCAATCAAACTCCTCCCCCTGCCATCCCCAAATCTCACCCTTTTCATAGAATCTCGTTTTAAACATTTAAACATAGTTTGATTGAGATTGATAATGGTGTAACAACCGAAACTACTTTCTCGAAGTTTTAATAAATGTGGTTGTGACAATTTCGTCTTATTTTTCACTATCTGAATTGCTTGAATTTTTGCTTTATTGTGTTTCTTATTAGTATGCTATCAAGTTAAAATGTTGTTCAAATAAAAAATGCTGTTCAATATAATAATATTGATATTAATAAACGCGTTTTGTCATTTTTGTCTTATCTTGGGGGCACCGCGTCTCCTCCCCCTGCCATCCCCAAATCTCACCCTTTTCATAGAATCTCGTTTTAAACATTGATTCACTCAAAGTCTCTGTAATGTAAATTTAAATTCACTCAATTTAATGATTAATTTACTATATTCCTTCTACTTTTTTCTTCTCTATTAGCCAAATATATGTGTTTTAGTCAATAAATGGCGCTAATCAATATGTGGTAATTCATAAACTCAATCTACTTCCAACTTGCTATATAATCTTGCTACTTATCTTTCTTTGTAGTGGCGAAGGTGATATTGTGGAAGGTATCCATAATGAATAATAAGACAAAATTGTCACAACCACGTTTATTAAAAATATTGAGAAACTAGTTTTGGTTGTTATACCATTATCAATCTCAAACAATTATTAATGATTATGACATCTCAAGATCTTATTATTAATTATGCTACTCATCCTTTTTTGGACACAGCTCTCGTTAATTATTTATTTATCATCAATTACCCTACTTCTTGTTGAACATACCATATCAATTGGTCAAGCCACAAAATTCTGCAAAAATTATTAGTCTATTAAATTTTTATGACAAGTCAATTTGAATATCATTTCATTCCACTTTCTTTCTAAATGTTTTATCTCATCATTCAAGTTTAGACCAGGAAACTTGCAAAAATTATACGATGTCTCACATAACTATCAAACTCAAACAGGTGATGAATACGAAACTATCAGATTCTTGTTCTGTCCAAAATATTTCCTTGTTTCCTTAAAATATTTCCCGAAAATCTTCATTATTTCATTAAAATATTTCCAAAAACAATTCCTTGTTTCCTTGAAAACAATGTCCAATGAGAAAGATTGATTCTTTATTTTCTCTCTCCAATACAAACACTGATCAATCATAAGTTATGATAATCTACCACTGATTACTACCTTGATATTGCATGTTGCATGCATTGAGAGATTTATCGAATTTTGTTTGGTTTGTAATGCCACAAATTCTACAAAAATTATTATTAAATTTTCATGACAAGTCAATTTGAATATTTTTTTTTTCATTACACTTTCTTTTCTAAATGTTTTATCTTATCACTCATATCCATCATATTTGACACTCAAATTTTGTGTAATCTTCTATCATGTTTAATTTTTTTCGCAACTCACACCTGCGCACAAGACTATCCTCTGCAGGCATAATGGGTTCTAATGTTGTTCTAGTTTTTATTGTATTTGTATTTTTAAGAATCTAGATAAATTTGATTCCTATTTTATATTAAACTATCTGGCCCGACGCGCATTGCTGCGTTCTCATAAAAATTCTACTTGATTTTATTATTCGCCACCTCCCGCTGAGGTTACATTTCAAATTAGGAAAGAAGTTAGCCCTAGGGCTCTTCCAGCTGATCATAGAGGCTTCGTTGTTTTCTTAATCACCACCTCTGAATGAAGAAGCATTACAAATTTAAACCTCCTAGGACTATAAGGGTAGAAGCTAGTTTTTTATTTTATTATTCACCACCTCCCGCTGAGGCTGCATTTCAAATTTCTAGCTGCATTGGTTAACAGATGTCATCAACCCGGCATAATTACATTTCATCATACCCAGTTATATGTTTCCTACATATTGCAAGGCTCCGACTGCACGGTAGCCTACATGCAAAGTGCAAAGTCTTTTGCTGTTCAAAGACAGCGTAAATAACGCCGCTAAGGGGCCTGCCATATGATTAAAAACTGTTGACTTCTATCAGCTGTTCCTTTAAGCTGTTTGGCCGGCAAGTTCAGTAGGTTAGGTCTATAAAATGGATTAATTAATAATAATTATTAGCTCCCCTATTAAAATTTATGGTCAGAAACCATCCCCAATATTCACACAACATATTCCCAAAGTTTCATGCCGATCTGTCAAGTAGTTTTGAAGTCTATAGGGAATATACATACATACATACAGACAGACATTCATTTTTATATATATAGATTACAAGAAATCTGGAACATAAACAGAATACAAATTACAATTACAGAAACCTATAAGTGAAACCTCAAGAGAGTTTGTAGTAACAACAATTACAAGTACTAATAATATTAGTGAGCATATCTTGAAATATGCCACTGTCAATTACTTCTCTTTACTTCAATTACTTCAATTATCACTCTTCACTTCTTATGTTTATTGAGGGGAAGTGATAGCAGAGTGCCGTAGCAGGTATCTGTATAATCAGATATAAGCTACGAAACTCCTGGGCGCTCTTTGTAAGGGTGACCGATTGGATGGCCAGCAAAAAAGACTCTGTTCTCTGCTGTAAAATCACTTCCCGATGGTTCGGAACCCACCTAAAAATGTAGGTCCAATTTATCAATCACCATCATCCTATTCATTACCCACGCACAGGTACCAGACCTATGTGGGCTTCATCCTCCAAAAAATTCACTTCCTCTTGTCATTTTGAAAACTACTCTCGTTTTATTAATAGCATAAAAATTAATTTGCAAATGAAAATCCATTCTCATATAATCCAAATCATAGGATATTACCAAGGCAGCTCTAAAAAAAGGTAATGATGATCCTAATGCACGGTAATGGCGGCATGTGACCCATCATCACGTGATTAAACATGATAACAAGCACGTCACACGTTTTATTTTTGCTACTAAATTCGTAAAACTATGGATATATTTCCACGTATAGGAACAACGACTCCCACTTATCATTCTATGTAATGACAAGTCACTGATCTTAAATAAGCTATTAACAATCTCAATAATTATGAATACGATTCTCGCCGATAAAGCGACAATATCATTTTTCCTTATAGCGTTTTGATTATCTGTTCACGATCAGTCAAGTCTCAAGAGCTATAAATTTAGAATAAAACCTCAATATTTTTTAAATTATCGCATGTAATAATAAAGCTGCTATGCAATATTGCATCATAAATAGCTTCTTTAACTGAAAGTGGTCATGAATATGCACGTGTTATATGCACAAGTTGTGTTTTAAATGCAGAAAAGCAATAAGGATGCTTGAAAAAATTAGTGTCATGTTGATATTTTTGAACTTGTTAAAAACTGACATTTTGTCACGAAGAATCGATAATATACTGCTCAATTTATACAGGAATAGGAAATCCAGAGATGGAAATATCAGGGAAGCATATAACAGAAATTAAATATGATTCATAATGAATAAAAATACTTGAAGCTGTCACAACCACATTTATTGGAAACCGTGAGATACTAGTTTCGGTTGTTACGCCATTATCAATCTCAAACAAACGGTATTTGTTAGGTTGAGATTGAGAGTTCGATTATGGTGTAACAACCGAAACTAGTTTCTCACGGTTTAAAATAAATGTGTTTGAGACAACTTCAACTATTTTTATTTATTATGGATATCTTTCACAATATCACCTTCGCCACTACAAAGAAAAAAATATGATTGACTTTACAAAGTTCTTCATAGCATCTGCAACCATCAAATATCTGAAAAATATGTTTTTATAAATTAATTGAAATTGAAAGTTTTTAAAACAATATTTATACCCATTTAAACACGTACGTCTATTATTTTCTGATTTTTCTGTTCTCAATTCCACAACAAGCCCGCTTGTTGTTCTCTCCTTTTTTAATAAAAAAGAGACCAAACTCGCAATTTTATTCCCATTAGTTCCTGAGTTCCTGAGTTGCAGCTATTTCAATATTGAAAAATCGTTATTTTCCAAGTATACTACCCTTTTAAGTGAAATGGTTAATTATGATCAGAAATTGGCATGTTACATATGAATATTTGGACCGCCTCAATGAGCTGAGAAGCATTGATCACTCAATGGGGTGCGATTGACCGGGGGGGAGGGGGTCCACGTTTGGTGACGAAGAGGGAGAGGGGGTCCACCGTTGGTGACGAAGGGGGTCCTCTTCACCCCTGACCACATTTTGTTGTTCCAAAGTTCAAATTTAGACTCGGCGTCTGAAAATACATGAGAGTCCGTGTAAGAATCCTAAATGCTGTTCCTGATATCACTTGCTTATGAAACTTGGTTACTGGCCTAATAGCTCTATACAGGGGTTCAGTTTTTTTTGCATATCTTGGAAACAATTGGCAAAATTTTCAAATTGAGGACTCTTCTGGAAGTAAATTCAATGATCTAAAACTTCTTTCCTATAACTTTCATGTGTTGGAGTGAGGATTCAAAGGATAAATGCATCCAAACATGGAGGTGACTCATTTTTCACAAAGGGGGTGAAAATACCTGTTTTTGAAAATTGATTGTGAATGAACAACTGAACCGATTTGATATTGTTGTACATCAATCGACGTAGAATTTCATATTGATGTCATATATTGTATGTATGATGTATTGTGTAGTGAGATGTAAGTTAGAATACGAATGTACAATAATTGTCCAAAACATCTCAGGAGTGACTTATAGGCAAAATACAATCGTTGCACACATTTTTTTTTATCTTCGATTACCAATATATTACGTTTAATTTAACTTACCAAACAATCGGATAACTTTCCCACACTAACATAACCTAGAATGCGTGTTTTTTGTTGTTAGGTTCCGAATTGAAATTCGAAATGCTTGAATCAGCTAAAGTAACTATTGCATAATATTCATGTCGACACTATTTTGAAGAAATCCTGAATTAGGATTGGTCTGACTCCTGTACTGAAAAGTGGCAATACTGTTAAAATAGCTTCATTATGCAACTAGTTTGATAATCCATGGAATAAAATAAGCTGTATTTACATTGCTTTCTAACCTATTATTTTTTATTTATTCAAATTTTATTTACATTGCATAAGTAAAAGAGAAGTTGATACTTTATAACGTAGCCGTAGATAAATAAGTTGCCGATAAATGGAAATAAGTCAATTCAATTAAAAAAAAAAGAAGTAAAAGAAAATTCAATTAAAACTGAAACTTAAAGCAAGGGAAACAGCCGATTTTATTATAATACTGTATAATAATTTGATGATGAGCGTGTAAACTGTCAACATCAAAATTTTGCAGACTATGATAGACGATTGTAAGAATGAAACTAATAGCACAGCTAATGAATGAATTTTTTATAACTATGAATAGTTTGCGGGGGAAGAGAAGGGGAAAAATCATTCACAACTAGTTAGTGGTCATAGCATGCTATTTCTCTGATACCGCTAACATGTTGATGTTGAGTGGGGTCATCGTTTTTCTAGAAGGCAGTGGAATTATGAGGGGGCAGAGTAAAGTAGGGGGGGGGGGGTCAAGCTGGTCAGAAAGCGTTCAGCGACCGCGGACCACTCCCAGAGAAAGTGTAAACGCATTATATATATCTGCTATAAAATATAGATATATCCGTATCTATATTATGTACCTGATTCCTATCAGAATGGTCTTTGTCGGCGCTATAATCGCTTTTGCAAATTGATTTTAACCGGCTCGAACGTAAATTGGAATTTGAGATGGATCCTTGATTCAACTAGACACCGAACTATTGAAGGACTATTTATCTTGTAAATGGAAGGATTGATTCTCACAGCAGTCGGAGCATAAATTGGAAAATTGGCATCATTTGAATTGAATGTTGGGGAGATTCGGTTGATAACAGGTCTTTCGAATTGATGAGTGTATTTTGCAGAATTGGATAAACATAAAAATGTGGACTCTACAGCATTTACATGAATTATACATGCAAGTCCGGCTAATAACGACCAAGAGGGATATTTTTTAGGAGAATGAAGCACATGTGGATCTTTAGATCTGAGACCTGTGCGTGAGTAATGAGTTGAATGATTTTAATAATTGATTGATGAGTTGAAACTACAATTTTAGGAGGGTTCCAAACCACCGGTAAATGATTTTAAAGCAGAGAACAGAGTCTATTTGCTGGCCAATCTAATCGGTCACCCTTGCAAATGAGGCCCAGGAGTTCGTAGCTTATGTCTTTCTTTGTTTTTCTTTTTCTTTTCGGAGGATGAAGCCCACATAGGTCTGAGACGTGTGCATGAGTAATAAATTGAATGATGTGATTGATGAGTTGGACCTACAGTTTTAGGTGGGTTCCGAACCACTGGGAAATGATTTCACATCAGAGAACAGTCTTTTTTGCTGGTCAATCTAATCGGTCACCCTTACGAAGAGGGTCCAGGTAGCTTATATCTGATTGAACAGATACCTGCAGTTGTACCTACAGTTTTTTCGAGGATCAATACCACATTGGCACACAGGTCTGAGACCCGTACGTGGGTAATGCATTGGATGATATGATTGATGAGTTGGACCTACAATTTTAGGAGGGTTCCAAACCACCGGGAAATGATTTTACAGCAGAGAACAGAGTCTATTTGCTGGCCAATCTAATCGGTCACCCTTGAAAATAGGGCCCAGGAGTTCGTAGCTTATCTCTGATTCAACAGACACCTGCCATGGCACTCGGCTATCACTTCCCCCTAGTTAGACTAGGGCCTAGGCAATGGAAATTATGGAAACAGCAAACAAATCAGACGTCTATACTTTGTGGAAGTCTGATATTTCATGCTTTGTGGATGTGAGAAAAACTCTGTTATGAGAAATTTGTGTAATCGAAGTAATTTAAAATAGGAAATACTGCTTTGGATATTTTTGTTAGAAAGTTTTTAAATACTACGGGAAATGTATAATACTTCAATGTATCTGTCAAACTTCCTTCCTTCTTAATAACTATTTTCAACAAGTACACTAAATGTGTAACTATTTTAAATGTCAAAATATAGATTCCAACACGTGTTAGCAATAGTCCAGGAAATTTCGAAAGTTCATTCCGTTCAACAAAAGAGCATATTTCACAGTACTTTCATAGATAATCGACATCTTCATAATCGGCAAGGTAAATGGTAAATGCTCTTACTGGTCTGTCTAAAGAGGTCGTTTGAATTTATCGCTGCTAAGATGCAGTCATTGAAATAATGCGTTACAATCACGTTTGCATGGTATCATAAAGTAAATAAATTGGCTACATACTGGTAATGGCTCTCAATGAAAGACCACTGTCATACATTTTACTATAGACAATGACGTAAGTCACTTGCATTCATACATTTCTTATTATTGTATTTTCAGACCTCCAAAACCATTTTATTAAAATGTTCTGGTAAACTTTATTTTTTACCTAATAAATTAATGATTTTTAATAGTAATATAGTGGAATGAAACATTGAAAGGAATGTTCAATATATAGAACGTTAATAGAGAATGTTCTAATTAAAAAAAAGTGTAACACTCTAACTTTCTTTGTAGTGGCGAAGGTGATATTGTGGAAGGTTTCCATAATGAATAATCAGACTAAATTGTGACAACCACATTTATTTAAATAAATAGAAGTAAACATTTATTTAAATAAATGTAGTTGTGACGATTTCGTCTAATTATTCATTGTAACACACTATCTTATCGATCGGCGTAGCCTTTCAATATATTCCAGGTTTGATTTAAAAAAAAATTTACTTTGGAAGAGGGATAAAATAATGTGACCTGGCTGGTTCAGGTCTGGTGTCAGAGTTATCAGGTCGCACCTGAACAAAGTTCAGGGCCTCTGACGTCACTTAACGACTGTTTTTTAGGTAGCCGGGACCGATGAGCAAGGGGGATTGGAAAATGTAATTGATTGACAAAAAAAAAACACAAAATCAAATATTGTTTATGGCCTAATCTTTGTTGAGCTAGGGAGGGTTGTAAACAATGTTTCATTTAACCTAACTTAAGCTGACAATATAGACCTTTGTTTATTGATTTCAATGACAGTGTTTAGTATGGTAACCTTCACTCTTTGAATTAATGAGAATAATATTGTAATAATATCTGCGTAGAGATCACAGCTGTAATACTAGGAATAAGAGTAGGACACTGAGATCGATTAAAGAAATTTACTAACCCTAACCCTTTCCAATAAGATTCATAAGGAATCAGATTCATAGATAACCCTTGGACCCTCTTATTCATCTGGTTGAGCCTTCATATGAATAAAGTTATCATTCCTAAGAATAACATATTTGCTTGAGAGAAACAAATCATTTCTGATATTTCAATTAAATATAATAGCAAATAATTACTAGTAGTATTCATATAACTTGGCAGCGTGTAGAAGATGGGAGGCCTTGCTGCATCTGAACCCAACTGCTGCCAAGTTATATAAAAACTACAGTAAATAACTGATACTGATATACAAATTCAATTAGTATTGTTTTATAAGCTCATTCATCAGACATCTGATATCTAATTTAAGTAATCAGCTGTCTCGTAAATAGAAAACACAGCCTTGTTGATGTGATACAGAGTGACCTTTTGTGAAAAACAGACATGAAATACACTACGCGAATTGAGTCAAGGGTTAAGTCTGATGACTGCGCTTAATTTTGGGATGGTGATTATCATTGAGTACATGGAGTATGTTCCTCTGTACAATCACCCTTATTTTTGGGCGCAAGGTCTACTATTCAGAGAACTACTAATATTTTTTAATCTCATCAAAATTACTTAGAAAGTAATTCTCTAGAAAATCCAGAATTTTTTACACTTCCTGTTACAGCACTCATTACCCTTGAACAAACATCATGTGAAGTGTGGCGTTAACTCTATAATAGAGTAATATGTTAATAGAACACATTAACTAAGTTTCACAATTTTCCGAGTTTAATTGAATGAATAACCGTTTAACATCGCTGTAATAGTATCCGATTAATTTGTGGATCCGCAACTAATTACAATTATCTAGCATCACCATAAACAATACAAAATTCATGCTTGTAGATGTGTATGTGTGTGTGTCTGTTGGTGTGTGTGTGTTCCGGTACATTATTACCAGCGGACATGGTCGTGATTTACTTATTAAGGCGAGACCTTCTCTTTCCTTTCTCTAGCAAAAGCTAACTGCCCCAAGTTATGGCAAATGTGGCCTCCACAAGTACGTTGCGAATAAATAAGTCGTGCAACTAGCCAGAACAACAATTTTCAGTTAATATACAGGATAAATAGTCTACCATAACTTTCAATCGTTGAACTATGCATTTAATCTAGGAGTGACGATATATGTTTATTTAATTTTTAGATTACGTTTTGGAGACTCCAGTTATGGAGTATAAGACAAGTCAGATTAACAATTATACAATCTTATGCACCAGTTACCATAATTTAGTGCAAAATTAATAAGTTGAGGTTAGGCGTATAAGTAAGGAGTATAAGACAAGTCAGATCAACAATTATACAATCATATGCACTAGTTACCATAATTTATTACTATATAAATAAGTTAAGGTGAGGCTTAATTTTGATGTGAAAGGAACTCTTGTAAACTATAAACAAGCTTTATCAACTAAATATTTTTCCAGTTGTTTTTTAAATGCTTCTATATTTTCAAGACTCTTTAAAAACTGCGGTAGCTTGTTGTAGAATTTCCTACCAATATAACTAGGTTTTTGATTGTATACGCTACTATTGTGACTCACCAAGTGATAATCTCCTCGGCTTCTTGTATTATAATCGTGTAAGTCAAAAGTTTGGTTAATATCACTCTTTTTTACATATAAAGTAGCTTCATACACATGTAAGCAGGGTACAGTTAGGAGACCAAGTCTCTTGAACAACGGCCTATATGAATCTAATCTATTTACTCTTTCCATACATCTTGAAGCTTTTTTTTGGATCTTAAACACCCTATCAATGAATTAATTACGCCATATAGGATACCTAATCTGTGGACAGAAAGAGCACATGGTAAGCTGTAAAAAGTAACTTTTTGTCCTTTAATCTAGCGAGCTGTCTCAGGACAAATACCCCAGATGAAATTTTTCTAAACTTATTTTCTCAATGTATGGAGCCCGGGTCAATCGTCTATCCAACAAAACTCCTAGAACATTTTATTTCTGGTGTAGTTGATTATCGTTTACAAACACGTTTATCTTCATTTGAATTGTGTTTGTTTTTGAATTGAAGTTATTGTCATTTTTTACTATTTATTGTTAATTTCAAGAGATTTAAGAATTGGACAATGGACTGTACACATAAATGGGCACTTATTTCTGAATTATCTAGAACAGAATTGCTGAAAATTAGTGACGTATCGTCCGCAAATAGGAGGGCTCAACTTCTAATTAATGCTTTAGGTCAACGGTTGACATATAACTAGGTTGATATTTATACAAGGGGCGATGTCTTATGGGGCCAAATTTAAAAGAAGATACTTTAGAAGAGAGAAACATGATACAGTGTACCACGAAAACAAATTAGAACACGTGTTCTGACCAGTCACCAGCCAGCAGTGTGCATTGTCGTGAAAAGAACAGCTGTTGTTCACAACAAGTGAAACACGAAACTTTTTAAAACGCGTTAACTGTGAATTTAACTGAGGATCAAGGTCTTTCCTGCATAAGCTTGCTTGAACTTTTTTTTGACGATGAATCCCACATAGGTCTGAGACCTGTGCGTGAGTACCGATTTTTTATATATTTATTTTGTTATTTAAAATGTTGTTTGTTGAATACGTCTCCTGTAATTTGGTTTAAACTTTTTTTTTTAAATTGTAAATCGATATAAAACAAGATCCGTAGCCCTAACGTTGCAAAATAAACGTCCTTGAAAACCTCCTTTGGCGAGGGGGGTGATCCCGTTCGGTGCGCCCCTGAAAATGGTTGAGGTTCTATAAGAGAAGAAAGATGTGAGGCTCGTGAGAATGACTTCTTTAGTGAATTGAACATTTGTGCTATTATAACGGTTTCAAATACAAAAAGTGAAAATTGAATTTTGAATCTAGAAAAAAATTCGATTACGTTTAGCTCTGAATGCGAATCTTTATACAATTAAAAAAACTAAAAACAACAAGAAAATACAGTAAAAAAACTATGAATGGCATCAAATTAAAAAAGTTAACATTGAATACTGAGTCTAGAGATAATTTTCCAATAATGTTTACCACTGGATGTGAATCTCCCCACAAAATAATAAGGATAATGAAAACATCAAGAAAGTACAATATAAAAAACTGTGAATGAAATCGACTTCACTATTATTCCTTATTCCAAGTGGGCAAGAGAGATATTTGATATTTATTTATAACATCTTACGTTGCCAGGTCTAGTAAGACCTATGACAAACACTAATAAATATAACCTAAAATATAAAATATTACATTACATTAAGTAATTCAGAGAGAGAGAGAGAGAGAGAGAGAGAGAGAGAGAGAAAGCATGAGAGAGAGAGTGAGAGTTCTCACTCAATTCGGCTATTAATTGAGTAAATTTTGAGCTAATGGGGTGTGAAAAAGGAAGTATTTCCATTTTTAAAATCCTGGTGGAAATTCTTTAATTTCTTCTTTCATTCCGAGTTGCACAACTAGAAAGATGGCGTGACAGCCGAAAGATCTTTTTGTAAAAGAGTGATAATCATCTTTACTTTCCTGTTGAAAAATCTGTCTCTTTCATCCCGGCAGAGATGACAAATAAATAAATAGTTTATTGCTGGAGACAACAGGAAGAAACCCTTTTTGCCTCTTTTACATAATACAATTCACATATAAAATGATACATAAGAATAAAAAGAGATAATAAATCCTTAATACTAAAGGCACAGCTTGAATGATAGTTATCTATATCACCTGTGACAAAATCAGATAATAAACTAGGATAAATCAATAATTTTATTTATGGATTTAACTCTCTTGACACTAAATAGACTTTTATGTTGTTACACCTGTTAACCTTCGTTGGAATGTTATTACTCTGCTCAACTGCTCATCAAGTTCCATTCAGGAAGAATAGGCTTATCATTAAAATATCATTTAGAGTGTTAATAATCAGGTCTGTGCTACCAAGGATGGCTTTTTCAGCCATTTTTGGTATTACCACTTAAATTTGGATTTAGGTAAGCTCTATTAGCTAGCTTCTGCTTTTTCTTTCAAGAACAGGTCTAGATGCAAAAGCCTACATGATTTCAGGCTATCTACTATTTAGACAGGTAACCTATTGTGCCTATTGTATAGGTTACCTATATTCGGGTGGGGCTGAAACCTGGTTAGTCTTATACTTTTTGGTGGCAAGGGGGGGGTCAAGGGGGCATGTAATAACCAAATATCCCTCAAATTTTCAAGGGAGGGGACTGAAGCC